>JAENPR010000575.1:0-405656 GCA_018135685.1 Themeda triandra
CCAGACTGATACAAGAACCTTTTGAACTCCTAAGTAGTGGTCCTCCAAATTTCAGTTTTACTGCATGTTTGGAACTGTGCATTCAGCTAAGTTACTGGGATGCTATAATGTCTACCATAATTTTGTTACCCCCTCCAGATATTTTCCCATGTCATCTCTTATTAGCTTCTTGAGCTTACACCCGGTTGTTTGCTTCAGTTTAACCTAAATTTATGGAAACACACTTACCATATTGGCAAATTTGGACGCAGCAGATGTGCAGAAAGTGACTACCCAATTCTAACTTCCCTTATAGTCAACACATTGCAGTGCCAACCAGTAAGCAACAAGCCATATTTACTAATTTTAGTTTTCATTTACTCATACGGTTCTTTGGTTTGCAAATGTATATCCTTTGACCTTTGCACCTATAACCTACTTACTTTTTAGATTGCGGTTCGGAGTCCTCGATGTTTTATCTGTCATGACCAAAATCAAGTCGGAGCGGCATCCCACAAAAGCCTCGCTCGCTTGGTGGACAGCTATGTCAAACATAGAAAGTTCTTAGGCAAATGAGCCTCCATATCCAACTGAAACATCCATGTACTATACGAACATTATTGTACGAGCTGCTCCAATGACAGCCCATTTGTAACAAATTTTGCTAATATTTTGTTCCATGCATATATAATGCTAAAAAATTCTGATTTGCGCCTTGGCTCGCAGGTATCTGCTAGTAATCTATATTGTACACTTGTACATGCAATCTTGAGCGGTCATTTGAAACTAAAGTATAAATGGATTAAGAGATAATAATCTATACCTGTGAGTTATTTACTAATGGAGTATTGTTTAATTAACTTACTTGTCCTCGTTGCAACACCACATTTTGTAAATCGAAATGTCACATGAAACCAGTACAAGTCTAGCACGTTAGTTCATGGGTGTTCATTGTACATGCCTTAATGGGCTGTACCAACGAAAAGCAGCCCAACACGTGAATTCTAACTTTCCGCCTTGCAGCCCCCGTTTTTTAGATAAAGAAGAATTTTATTAAAACAATTCAAAAAAACCACACCTTACTATATGATAAGACGTCGACTAATAGAATTATTGAATTAAAAAAGAACTAAAAAAATTATAAATATGTAAAAACTTAATGGAATGGAGCTAGACTGGGGGTCACTAAGAGTGTGCCCCAGTAGTCAGTCATCCACTAGAGCACCTAAAATTGTAGAGGTTGCAAAATGCGTGCCTGACTACTGGTATATTAAACTAAAGGTCTAAAGTGGAACCTGACCATGTCAAGTACAAAAAAATTCAAGATAGGTTCCAAATTATTTGTACTATTTATATGTGATCAATAAAAAAATGAGAAAAATATAAAATTTGTCAGATCGCGTACATGCCAAGTACAAAAAATTTATGATGCTGTCTAATTATTTTATTTATTTTTATTTAATAAATACTAAAGAAAAAATGAAAAAATATATATTTGTGTTTAATAAGTACTAAAAAATGAAAAACCATTGTCAGAAGTGGGATTTGAACCCACGCCCTAAAGAGGACCAGATCTTGAGACTGGCGCCTTAGACCACTCGGCCATCCTGACATCATTTTGTTATTTTAATGATACTAAATTTATTAAACGTTTCTCTATCATAATGTATTTGTCACATATTTTTGTGTTCTTTTCATCAAACAAATGAAAAAGTTACAATCTAATCTCTACATCAACCGATGTATATGTCCGATGATTTTATTACATGATTACAATATGGAGTAGACTCGGTAACCCTCATAGTAAGCGCACCCAATTAGCCAAACAAAACGGTTGAGATAAAGCAAATAACATGTAGAGATAGGTGTAGATTTTTTTACTCAAATATTGATCTGTTTATCTTATTTTTCTTCTAAACTAGACGGGCCTTACCATTTCAAATTTCAATGCTGAATAAAGTTGGGTCTTTCATCTACATGTGTCGCTAGCTACTTAAGCATTTCAAAGCGAATTTACTTTGTGGTGCAAACGGTAGGATGGTCCGGTGGGGATCGCTATCCGTCAGTTCAAATCCCAAGTCTTCGACTTTTTTTTCGAGATTTTCCCAAGGATTTACCGGCGTTATGCATTAAGTGGTGTTTTACACTCCCGTCGACGACGCAGGAGCAAGTGCGATGAATCTCGGATCTGATTCGCAAGGTCTTCAGTCTTCGAAGGTGCTTTCATGGGGTAGGGGTATGATTTGCGTACGTGTGTTCATAGGGGGTGAGGGGGTAGGATTTGTGTACGTGTGTTCATAGGGGTAAGTGTGCATGCGTATTGTGGTTTGCGTTGTCTTGTGTAATTAAAAAAAAAATTTAAGCATTTCAAAACTTTGACCAGCAGCATTAGGTACTAAAGAAAAAGAATGTAACTCCAACATAGCTAGTGCTGAGTCTGTTTTTAATTAACTTTATAGCAAGTTATTAATTTTTTATAATCTCAAATAATTACCATGAATTATATTTATCACAATATGTTTATTTTTAATATCTTGGTTTCATAAATATAAAATAATTGTCTTTTTAAATAAATTGCTTAAATCTGGCTAATTTAAATAAAGACAGGAATACGATCGCATACTTTTCAGGAAGGAGGCAGCAAAGTACTTCCTCTGTCTCAAAAAGATGCAATTCAAAAACATTGATATGCTAAGTTATGTCAGGTTTAACCAAATTTATATAAAAAGTCACTAATATTTATCAAAACTAAATATGTACGTTCTCATGAAACATACTTTCATAAACAAACAACACTTTATCTATTTGTCCTGCCAAATAAAAAGAAGTGCGATTACCGTTTAGTAATATACTCATATATTGCATCTACGAATTAAGTGCGCCATGTTCAGCGTGGACCGAGAGGGTTGGTGGCAAAAAAGAATTGCCAGTCAGACAAGCAAGAACACTCTGCACACAAAAACAAACAGCACGACACGGCGGCCGGCCGCTTCTAGAAGGCGTACTCACCTACCAACTAACAAAGCGGCTGAAATGAAGCATTGTATACTCACTCCATTTGGCAGAAGCAGGATCTCCCTGACATCAGAAGCAAGCAAGGTCGTTCCTGGACAATTCCATTCGTCGTCGGTTCATCGTGCCCAACTGCCCATTTACTAAGTGCTGCCTTGCTGGCATTCTCAATCGGTCCTCAGCATCATGCCGGGCTGCCGGCCGTCATCTCCATGACTGATCAATCATTAGTAATTCTGATTTCTGTATATTATTGAACCACAAAGGCGGATTGAAGGATTCCTCGTTGTCATCAGCGTTGTCATATTCACAGTCGTTGCTACAATCTGGTATATCAAATTTGAATAGATAGGAGCTTGAGTACCTATTTGTATTGAATGAAAAAAAAAAACAGTCTATTGTTTCTTCACAAAAGGTCCAAGTAGCCATCCCCTCAAAAAAAAAAAAGGTCCAAGTAGCCATTTTTGTTGGTTGGTTACAAATATTATTATTTTTTCTTACTTCATCATGACGTTACATTGTTTTCTTTTCTTTCGAATTAAAAGTGAAATCTATCAACTATTCGTTTTTTTACAACATCTAAACTATTCGTTGATATACGATGCAGCGGCCATAGGTGGCAAAAGGTTGTGATTACCTATCATCATTTTCTTTCAATATTTTATGAGCCAAAGGAAACCCATATGATTAATTGCATGGTGCTCTCACCTAATGTAAGAAGAATAGTTCTACAAAAGCTCTTGAATAAATAACATAGGTGTCATTTTTCTCTCTGTTTATCTGTAGTCTTTTTCAACGCCCCTTGCAGTAACTAGGAGCAACCCCTTAGGACTCCACTGCGAAAAACACCATTTGATTTCAAAATAGCTCAATCTTGTATTTTTGGTTCGTCATATCACTATTCATATACCATTGTATTATATCTTAATGCTAATGAATGCTATATTATTGCTACTTCTTTAGGTTCTTTCTGCTACTTATATCTTCTTCAGCAATGCATATGATATCATCAGGTTATTGCAATGTATAGAACACCCCTCTCGATTTATTGGTTATCCATTGGAGGCTAATACAACCGACCCAAATTTGTGTACCTAGGTTAATATGTATTTGGCTCGAACAAATACATACAAACATATATAAGTTCATTTTGATATAACTCTCGTTGTCCTCTTGTATACTGAGGGCCTAATTGGTTGAGCTCTAAAATTTGCCCCAAAACTAAGTAAGACTACCAAAACTTAGGTGGTCATTTGGTTTGTAGCCAAAATTTGCCCAACCAAAACTTTGTCACTCACAAACATCAAATATCCTGTCTAGGATTTTGGCAAGTAGAATTGGCATGCCCTCATTTTTGGCTTGCCCTAACTTTGGCATGGCAAATTTTGGAGCCCAACCAATCGTGCCCCGAATAAATGTTTAACAATACTACAAACGAGTATTGTGAAAAATAAACTCTTGTTCCTAATGCAAGTGCCAGTTTAATACCACTGATTTCAAGACTCCATATATTAAAAACAATATAGATAAGTTTTATCATTATAAAACATATAAAACTTTTATAATCTCTCTCTTCATCCATCCTATGCCACGAAACTCAATTGAAATCCCACAAAGGCTGGTCTAATGCTAGTCTCAATGCAATAAGCGCTTTTAATGATGTGGCGACACATTTTAAGAAGTGAACTAAAGTCTTTAGACATGATTATCAACCCTCTACAAGTCGTAAGAATTAAAATATTTATAAAATCGTAGATGGAAATTTCCACCAGAGACAGTGGGTGATTAGGGTTTAGGGTGATTCGTTTCATTTTACTCTATATTACATGGTAGTCCTTTTTTTGGTATGTTTATATTAAGCGAGAGGCCATGCCATTAGGCATGTATTTGCTTAACTCTAACCACCAAAATCCAACGCTTAGGAATCCTTGCTTGGGCTAGCTAGGCAGATTCTCATAAAACCACAATCAAACATGATCTTAGGCCATGTTTGGATGTCATTGTATTTGTATTAATTAAATCCACTGGGGTAGATTAAAGTATAACTTAATTCAATTCCAGTCCAATACACCCTAATATATATGAATTGATGCAAATACGACACCATCAAAATAAGCCTTTATTTATTGGTGTCATGGATTGAGATTGGATGTGAAATTAAGAAGTCCGTGAAGGGTGCCATTGAATGCAAAAGGAGTGATGGTCATTAGTGCTTAATGATCACACAACGCCAGTCTTTCATATTTGATTTATCAGTGATGATACATACTATTTAAAGTTTTGAAATTTTGATATGAAACAACTCACTCCCTCAATGCATAGTTTACCGTTCTTACGATTTGGCCACATACTATTTAAAGCTTCTATGGGTCCACCGTTGTCTCTCTCCTCTCTTCCACCAATGACCTTCCTCCATGCATGCGAATGAAATGAAATAACACTCTCAATGGGCTTTCACACACTTTCCAATGTTTTGGAAACACTGCTATATAGTTTCACCATGGTGAAACAATTTCTTCTCTCTCCTCCCAATTTTTAAACGCCGATACTTTACAGCGGTCTATTTAATGTAAGCCCATTTACACCCCGTGAAACCTCCATCGACCTACTTAACGGAACGAACGATCTTCTTCACACCCATTTTGCATGAACTTGGCCCATCCAAACCGAAGGTGAACCAAACCTTCTAGACTTCTACCCCCTCCTTAAAGAAATCCATTTTTTCTCCATGACTCCAGCGCCCCGCCTCACTCCCTGAGCTGGCACATCTCCCCTGTCTCCTCACTCCACCACCACCGGCCCCGCCGAATTCCAAGGTCCATTCCATTCTTCTGCCCCCTCCACCGTCCCCAAGATCGCATTTTTCGAGTTCCTCCTGATCACGGCAAACCCTTCTGGGGACCCGCGAATTCCTCCCTCAGATCCGCGTCGCTGAGTTGCGGCTTCTTTGCGCAGGTCTCCCCGCGTGCGGCGGCGAGCGGGGCGGGACGGGACGGGACGGGGACGGTGGTTCTTGGGTTGGATTGGATCGGGGCAGGGAGGGCAGACCGAGCCGCCGCCGGCCCGTTGACTAGCCCGGCAGCGCCGCCAGAGATGGGCAAGGGCGGCGGCTGCGTGCCCAGCAAGAAGCGCCACCCGCCGGCCGCCGCGCCGTCCTCGTCGTCCGCCGCGGCGGCGCCGCGCGAGGCGCCCGAGGAGGAGCCGGCGGCGGCCAACGCGGCGGCCTCGCCGACGGTGCGGAAGCTGCGGCTGTACATCGTGTTCTACTCGATGTACGGGCACGTGGAGTCCCTGGCGCGGCGCGCGGCGGCGGGCGCCGGCGCGGCGGACGGCGGCGTGGAGGCCGTGCTGCGGCGGGTCCCCGAGACGCTCCCGCCGGAGGTGCTGGAGAAGATGCAGGCGCCGCCCAAGGACCCCACGGTCCCCGTCATCGCGTCGGCCGCCGAGCTGCAGGAGGCCGACGGGGTGCTCTTCGGCTTCCCGACCAGGTACGGCGCCATGGCCGCGCAGATGAAGGCCTTCTTCGACTCCACGGGGTCGCTCTGGGAGGCGCAGAAGCTCGCGGGAAAGCCCGCCGGGTTCTTTGTCAGCACCGGGACGCAGGGCGGGGGCCAGGAGACCACGGCGTAAGAATTCAACACTCTTTTATTACACTTTCATCCAGGTTTCTATTCTTTAATACCCGCTACATGCTCTTGATTGAAGGAAGAATTCAACACTTGCTATTCCATTCCATTGATAGGTCGTTTCTTAAAACTGAAAACAGGCCATACTTCTTGAGATTAATTATTATGTATACTTTGTTGCTGTAGAAGTGTTTAACTGAACCCACAATACAGGTCCACGACTTCTTTTCCTCCTGAATTGCTCAGGGTTAAGCAAGCCTCCAATAGTATAATATGATTGGTTAACTGGCTGAAGGATTTGTGATGTTTTCACTGCCCGATGGTTTAGGCTCCATGTGTGAGATAATCTAGTCATGGATTAGTTTAGCAACACACTCATTTTTCTGCTTTGTTTGAAGTAGTTTGTGTTCCTTCTCCCCCATTATCAGAATACCTGTTTTTATTGTATGTTTGATCATTTGCGCTTCCATTCCATCCCCTGATGTAGTTAATTCAGTCAGTGAATGCAGTTTACAACTACCAAATGTTATTAAATAGTATAATAATCTACAAAATGACAAACAATTTACCAAAATGAGCGGTAACACGTGTAACCGAAGCTGAAATGTTGTTATTATTTTGATGACTTTCCATAAATCACTATCAAGTGCTTCTAAAGCAAGATGTCTGCGGCATGGTAATGATGATAACAATTTGGTTGTTACAAAATATGAAACTGAAGAATCGTATTTGTAGCAATTTAAGATTTCATCACACTATTTTCTCCATTATTGATGATCAAGGTGTTGTACAGTGAGACTATTAACAACACGGAGGGGTCATAGATGAATTTAAGGACATTGGATATGATTTGTAAAAAAGGACTCTTTTGAGTTAATGCCATGGTATGGAGTACGTTTAGTGTACCTGATCAATATCTGCCGTAGTGCAGATCAAAACTGCAGTGTGTGGTACAGTCCTAAGCATGGGCAGTAAATTCAAGATTTTTAAGATCAGGACGAACTTAAACAGATGCATGATTGAGAAATTCCTATGAGAAATCAAAATTCTGGCTCTTTAGATTCTTGCATGCAAACAAAGGCTAACCAAAACTACTAATTGCTCAAAACATTATCCCTTGTTCTCCAAAGGGATTTTTGGATATTTTTGCTTGTTTTTAGGCAAATGCTCCTTATTCCAGTTGGTAGCCAGTTTCAATTTCTTCACTTGAACGAGCCAGATTATACCTTTATTAATTGCTTTCATAGTCTGGTTAATAGCTTAAGGAAAACAATGCAAAGAAAATGAAAAAAAAATCCTAAAGCATAAACAATAATCATTACTTAATTTACGGTGTTGCTACTGCCGTAGAGATCATAATCGTAATTCTCTAGTACAAAGGCTGGGACTAGTGTTCTGTGATCTTAAAAAGAATCTGAAAGAACAGAAATCCTTATGCCTTGGTTTTATTCTCCTTACTTGTTTGCGACTTATAATTTTTTCTCTATATAATCTTTGTAGCAGAATAGAAGTATCTGATTTCACTAGCTATTTCTGATCAGTGACCATGCTCTGTTTATTGTAGTTGGACGGCCATCACCCAGCTAGCGCACCATGGAATGCTTTTCGTCCCCATTGGCTACACCTTTGGTTCAGGCATGTTCAACATGGATGATATCAGAGGAGGCAGCCCCTATGGTGCTGGCGTCTTTGCTGGCGATGGCAGCAGACAACCCAGTGAGACAGAACTCGCCCTTGCAGAGCACCAGGGCAAGTACATGGCCTCAATAGTGAAGAAGCTAGCTCACCATGCTTGAGCCAGCCAACCCTGTGCAGTAAAAGTCACACAGTTACCTTCCTCCAGCTCTTGGCTTCTCCTATTGTTTCCGGATACATCCGGCCGTCCTATATGTGCACAGCTTGCCGTATTATTTGTCAAAGTAGCCACCCCTAAATTAAGGTTCCTTTGTACATTGTTGACATAAACGTATTGTTGTCCATTTGAATAATAAGTGTCCCACATAGTGTTCATCAATAAACATCATATGTCATACTGGTTTTGTAAATTTTGGTGTTTGTTTTGTTGTGCAGAACCGTTCATTTTTGTTCTGTTGCTTTTCCTGCCTGCTTCAATATCCATTTTTCCCCATGTGGTCATTTGGATTAAAGGCTTAGCCATCTTGAAATCTTATAATACTATACTATGAGATGGCTCTTCCATAGCAATATAGGAGGAAATTCTGAGATGAAATCCATCATGTTGGAAACTATATTAAATATCTTTTCTCCTATGTTGCAGCCAACACTCCATTAGAACTTTCATGCGTTCTCAATTCCTTCAGGATAATGCAACTTCAATCATGTATTTTTCAATTTTCTGATTCTTGTGCTTTGGATATTCAACCTTCGAAAAAGATTTTGTTCTTGCTCATCTCCAAAGACCTTGATGTCAACTGTAGTTTATCACATTCTACTATGTCTTAAGCATTTTAGAGGAGTACTCCATAGTTTGAGAGCGATAGCAAAAACAATGTATGTACACCATATTTAAACCAAACTCAACTATCGTCCGAGTCGATTAGTTCACCCCAAACTCCCAACTTCGACTATGCGAAAAGAAGATTCTCCGTCACATCAAACTCGTGAATTACGATCTTAAATATAGATGAAATTAAAAACTAATTACGATTTTGTTGTACTTTGTGGACGAATCTTTTGAGTATAATTTATCAATATTTGGACAATATTTCACAAATACAAACGAAATTGCTACGGTGCGCTACGGTGTGTAAGCCCGATTTGGACTCCCAATTTTGGAATCTAAACAAGGCCTTACTTGCTCAACTATTTAATATTTTGCAAATCACACCTCTTGTGGTTTTAGATAGGAAAGATCTATTTAACCTAAACTTTGTCCTGGTTAACTTTTCTCCCTCCGTCCCTCAACCTTAGAAGTGAAGAACTAGAAGAATACCCCACGTTTGCAACAATAATGTCGGGTACCTAGATTAGGGGGTCTGAAATCCCCAGGGGCTTAAGTAAAGAAACCCTGTGTTTGCCCCCCTAAGCCCCAAAGATTAAATAAAGAGAATCCCTATCCACTTACTCGCCACACCGGGCCGGCCCACGACTGGCCCGGGGATAAACAGTGGATCAACCATCTCGAGGTATGGCCGCTCACCCGCTCGAGGAGATGACGGAAACCCTCGAGCGAACGACCGCTCGAGATGGTGACGAAACCCCTCGAGCGAACGGAGCTCGAGTCGATCTCTCGAGGTCGCTTCCCCTGGACACCCACGTGGCTACGGTGGCGCGTGCTCGGTGAAAGCGCTCCCCGCCCCCGCTCTAACTCCATGGCTACGGCGTAAAACGGTGGGAGTACGCGGTCACTTCTCCCTTTTTTACCGCCCATACCGGGATTCGGGCGTGCCGGGCGCCACCGGTATGCCACACCGAGCACTATGCGCTGCGGCACACCCTCGGAATGCAATCGCCAACTCTCCGCACCTTTAAATCTCGCGCTCGGTCCGTCGCTCGGGCCCACCTACCCCTCGCGGTCTTCCACCGCTCGAGGAATGATGGCGGACATGATCGGAGCATGAGACGCGTTGTGCCTGTCCATCCCACCTCGACGGCCATACGGCGGGGTTCCGGCAGTCATCATTGCCCATGCCTCGACTACGGCCTCCCATCAGCAAGGACGAGCGAGTCATCATCACCCACGTCGCTACAGCTCGAACCGGACCGCAAAGGAATCCACAGCTCGAACCGGTCGGAAGAGGGTGTAACATCCAGGATGTTAATCATGATTTAGCTCGCACATCACCGGCATAATCATATCATTTGCGGTGCATCACGGCTTTGACATGTCCATTTCACCTTGATGCTTGATTATGCTTGATCATTGTGCATATGATAAAGTAATACAAGTGCTTGATGTTTGACCACTAAAATAATCTAGACATGATTAGGACACCAAATGAACCTAGTGTTATGTTAACAACTTTGATTAATCCTGCTCCTACATGTATTGATCATGTTAGGCCTATAAAAGTGTCTTTGACCGTTTCAAAAGAGCTTGATAGGAGTTTTGCATGGCGTGCTTCTAAACCTTTCGGTGTAGAATTTTAAGGATCAAAAAGTCTCAATACTCACTTTTCATGAAAATGAGTGCAAGATTTCCAAAATGGCAAAAGACTGATTTGGGGGCTGTTTTTCTATTTTCAGAAATTTTAGAGGTATTTTCATTTGGAATTTTATATCTCCAAATCTAATGGGAATCTGACCAAACTCTTTTTAGACCAAATGATCTACTCGTCAAGAGGATCAGTTTTCATATAGAAAGTTTCTTCTAATTTGGCCTGGTTTAGGAGATATAGGGTAAGAAAGTTTGTATGTCAGGTAATGGAAATAGCATTTCTGTTAGGGAAGGTCAATGGCCGTCACGGAAATAGGCGAAGAGGAAAATATCGTGCCGACCACGGACAGAGCTCGCCCGCCACGTGGCGCGGCCCTTCTGCTCGCTCTGGCCACCTCGGCCTCGCGAAGGAGGGGCTCCCGGCTTCTCCCTTCCCATTGACTCCCTTCTTCCTTCCCTTCTCGCACCGCGGCGCCATGGACGGGCCGCCATGGCCGGCCAGCTCAACCGAGCGCCGCCGCTCGCCATTGGCAGCGCGGGTCCGCGCTAGAGCTCGCCCCGCATTGCTCCGCCTTCCCATTGCCTCGCCTCGCCCTTTCTTCCTCTCCCCCTCGTCACACCGAAAGCGCAGCGCCGCCATTGCCGCCATAGGAGCTCCACCGCCACCGTCGCCTCCCCAGCTCGGTCCTTCTCCCTCCCTGCATCCCGCGCACCGGCGTCGCAAACCACTGCCGCGTCCGCCGCGGCCACTCCCTGGCCGTCCGACGGGCCGCAGCACCGCCGTCGGCGTGAGGCCGCCGCCGGTCACATCGGACCGCGTGGCCAGGTGGCCACAAGCCACCGCGCGTCGATCTGCGAGCGCAGACGGTGCGCCTGGGCCTCCAGGCGACTCCGCCGCCTTCCCCTGGCCGCCGGCGAGGCCCACAGCCGCCGGGAACGGCGAGGCCGCCACGCCCCTGTTCCTCCCCGTGACAAGGACCTTGTCCTGGAATTCGAAGAAGGTGGGGGGGCCCTGTGCAAATCAGCCAGACACAGGCAGTAACAAATCAGGGCTCGGCTAATTCCTAGAAACCTCAGGGGCTTTTCTGAAAATGGCTTGTCCTATTCGGATTATGAAAAAGGATTTCAGAAATTCGGTTAATCCTTTAGAAATTCATATCTTGCTCATTATCGGTCCAAATGGAGTGATTCAAGTTGCAGTAATTTTCTTATTAGATGAGCTATGCATAGAAAATATGAAATGCCATGTTTGAGATACTTTTATGTTGAGTTTAGATTTAATTCTTGAAATGCTTATAATCTTAGAAAATGCATAGTAATTCATAGGTTGCTCAGAAAAATGTGATTCTTATTTTGTTAGTCTTGTATTGTCATGCTTTATCTATGATAATTATATCATGCATGCCTCCTGTGTAAGATTATGAAGTTGTAGTTCAAGTGGTCTCATTGCTTGTTTCTCGAGATAATTCATAAATGATTTATAGAGGCCTATTTTGGAGTTGATAATTTTTGTAGGCTCATTATATGCCAGTAGGCAGCTTTGTATGTGATAGATTTCATAGTTTGATCAAGTTGGTAGTACAAAGTATTTTTAGGTCTTTCAATTTGTGCTACCATGTCATTTTTGTGTAGGACAGTAGGATCATCCAAATGGGGTGAAATTTGGATGATGGGTTTGTATTGCCATGTGTATCCTACTGTAATTTTTGATAGGATTTTAGGGTGTGCCTAGCTATGGGTTGCTGTTCAACCCATAGTGTGTTAGTTTAGAGTCGATTCCAATATGCCATGCCTAACCTATTGATAGGTTGGTTTTCTGGGAAACTTGTCTTCATATGATAGATAGCTGATTAGTTCATCCATCTACTGTTGAAATTTGGTGTTCATTGGATCAATAATCTAGGAGTTATAGTTGTTGCAATTTGGTTGGCAGAATTGTTACAATGCTGTTTTGTCAGGACCAGTCCTGATGTTCCCGCTTTAGGCCTAGATAATTTGAGAATTAGGCTCTGATGTCTAAGATGATTCACGCACAATTTCATAAACTTTCTAGAATGTCCTATTTTATGTTCATAGGGTATACAGATCAGCAGTTATGATTTATTCACTAGGCTGCCAGTTGTAGGTCTACATCCTAGTGAAGCTTGAATGAGTGTTGCTTGTATGTAGGGCTTAAGGCTAATGGCCTATATGAATCATGCTATGTATGATTGATTGTTAATTAGTGTGCCATGATGATTGGGTTAGGATGATTATAGTTAGGTTTAAGTCTTTGGCTTTACTGGCTTGTTTGCTAGTGATAGGAAGAAGGTTAAACAAGCTACTTATACATGAGCACCTATCATCCTTGATCATGCATACACCGACAATCATGTGCTCATACATATGCACATGCATCATTCCAGGATCGTGAGTAGAACATTCATCGTAGAGTCGAGGATCCAGAAGGACAAGTCGCGAACGGAGATCCGCACGAGAAGGATCCAGCACCAGGAACCCGACATGTAATAGTCGAGTACCTGGGGCTCTAACCTCGGTCTTCTAAATAAGGCAAGCCCCGGAGCATCCCCCCCTAAGTTTGCAAATGATTTACTTTGCGTCCTTTTATTCCTTATGATGCATTAAGTTTATAGGCGTTGCTTGAAAACATAGTTGCATGAGGACTACCCCGCCACCGAAATATCCTACTTTTACGTACGGGATCGACTACATGCTTAGGCTCTGCTCTCTTAATCGGTAGAAGCTGAGTGATCGACTATCACTCGCGATGGTAGGTGTTACTACCCCTTTGGATTGAGATGAATGAGATGTTGGATATGAACATAACCATGTGGCCATGATAAATCACCTCTAATATACTATGGCACACGAGCGTCCTCGGATCATTTTGAACAACGCCTCACGATAGCCGGAAGGGTGTGTAGTGCCCAACCGCGAAGCCTTGAATCTACTTGGGCCGGGTTTCAACTTCCGGGTATCCATGTCGGCGATGGGTGGTGAGTAAACAAGGGCCCGGTTTGTGAGTCCTTAAGATGGGGCGGTGTCATTTGATGGGCGCGCGCTTGCACCGTGGGCGCCCGAGAGTTTCCTTGGTCATGGTGGTGAGTTGTTGATCCCGCGTCTTTTCCCGAGTAGATCAAGGTGACTAAGGCTGCTCTTGCAAAGCGTGCTTGGTTTGTGTGAGGAATACCCCCACGGCCCGGTTTGCAATCGATTATAATCGCCATCGTTCCTGGATAGTGAATAACTTGACCGAGCGATTCACGGTGCCGCAAATAAGATTTGAAATGCGAGTTGGTTATGTTCTCTCATGATGGTTTAATGATTACTCGGTCAATGCGGTTATGATATAATGTTGATTGCTTCTACCTTAAAATAATGAAGTAGTTGCGGTGCTAATGTAGTAATGGCGAATCCAACTTAATTGGATAAGCTAGAGAGTCCTTTTGTCACTAAATGATTATTAATAAGCTCATCTTTTTGGCAAACAAAGGAGTCGGCTAACCCACTATAAAGCCCGGCATCCACCAAAGAGTCTTTATTTTCTTTTAGTCGGGTAAGTCTTCTTGAGTACAATGTACTCGGGGTGCAATTCCCAATGTTGTTGTAGGTTTGGAGATTTTGCCGTGGCGCACGGTGGACTTATATCCCACTACGGGAGGACTAGACTTCGGGCAAGTCAACTCTTATACCTCTTCTACTCGCTGTTGATGGAGTCGACCCGAGCCTTTTGTATTTAAAAGAATAGGTGTGAGTGTGTATTATCAAAAGTGTTTTTCTTCCGCTTTTATTTATGCTTTGGATTGTCATAATCCTATGTATGAAATGTAATTAAAACGGGTGAATGGGGCGCTGAACTGTGGATTCGGGTTTGTTGTAGAGTGGTTTGAAATCCTTCGGGATTTCACGGACTACGGCTGGTTTGGTTACTAAGTTCTAATTAAGTTGCCACGTCGGCTTGATTAGTGCTTCGTAATTAAATTAGTTGGTCGGTTCGCTACTACGGTATCGGCTCCATGGTTCAAAGCATCTACCGTTCACTTGGGTGTTTCAAAACAAAATAAGTTGGTTTCACAAAACTATTTGTCAACTTATAGTTATATAGGTGTTGGAAAACCTATGTGTTCAAACTAAAGTGTGCCAGTGGTCGTGTCCTATATGCCCAGTTAAGGACTACTAGGTGGCTATCTAACAGGCTAACTATGGGTATTGCATCATATTTTCTTTTGTCGCGCTCATACACGACGGATATGTATGGGGGCCATTCACTTGAATGGTTATGTTTGGTTTCATATTCCTCTACGCCCAAGGTAAGGTGTGAGTTGTGAGAGCATGATCGGATACATTGCCGATTTAGGGGAGTGCTTATATGACACCGGATTATTCACATGTGAAGAAAGTGTCCCATGTGTGGGATGTCGTCTTCTGACGATGATTGGTTAGCATGCACCTACATGCAGGGATATCGGGGATATGCCTGTGTGGAGGAGGGTGTTGAATAGGAGTTGTTTGTATTCGAAGTTTTGACCTTATTCTTAAGGTGCCGAGTTTTTACGTTGCTTGCATTCATATGGGATTTTGGGCTGAAATGGAATTTTCTGCAGGTACACTAACCACGCAAGTTCGTGTAGCTCGACTAGTTTCCGATATTTGAGAGCCGTATAGATGTCGTATGTATGCCACCGCTTAAAACGCTAGAATATATCGTTTTCTAGGTTGGTGAGGACGTACGGAACGTACATGCATCATGTCATATGATCATCTCATGGGGTGATGGGAAAGACACTATTTCTCTCCTTATCAATGAATACTTCTCTTTTCAATAAAAATTGACCAATATAACCTTCGTCTCATGAGAGTTGTACTACGGTTCTACAAATGGCACGAATGAAGCTTGTCAAATTTAAGTCAATCAAGGCAACGGCTCGGCAACAACAACTTGTCACCCGTGAGCCACGTGGTGCCAAGAAGTTTCGAAAGATTTTGGAATGTCGTCTCTTTATTGGCGAGTTCGCACTCGGTGGGTTATACCACGGGTAAAGAGCCTAGCTATCAGTGGAGCAAGGAATCGGAAAGTCAACGTCCGAGTTTATTCTCTGTCGAAACTTTGATTCCCGTCAAGAGCGAAGATGCGTCACATTGGTGTGACCGCCGCTTTATCGCTCGGCGGGAACCCTCGGGAAGGTGCAAATATAGTTGCTTGCAAGGTCCTCGAGAGATTTGCGTCGAGATGACCGGAAGAGTGTTGCCATGCACGAAGCCTTTGCGGCGCAAAGTCGAGGTGGATGTGCTTGCCCTACTTGGTCAAAGGCAACATGCAATGGAACAGGTTGTGCACCAACATAATGCGGCTTGGACGAAGAACATCGCTTGAGCTAATGGGTGAGTGTCTTGGTGACCGAGAATGCTTTGCTCTCAATACGTAAATCCAATGGGCGTATAACCAAAGATCCCCACAATCCTCCTGGAACCGCTAATCCGAGAGGGTACTCAAGTTGTGCTCAACGTCGACAAGGTTGATGCGTTGGGAATACTGCGAGCACGGAAGACATGGACCATACTTAAGTAGAGTAGTATTAAGGCTAAGCCGCCCGTGGGTTTAGTGCTTCCTGGTTTGACATAGGTAACGACGTGTGATCTAGATAGATTAGTCCTTTGTTAATGTACCAATCGGAACTTGTGGTCATGACAAGCTGAGTCGGTGTAGCGTATCTATCCCAAGTAGTAGGTTGGAACAAGTACGTTAGTCCGCTAGCATTTTGGGTTTGAAATTTCAACATCGTTTTAATGTTAACTCGATCTCATTCTTGCGAAAATTCGATTCATACCTTCCCGACCGATGATGACACGTCAAAGTTGGTTTCTCACATCACGCGTCTAGGCCAATCCTTTTTAAGCAAGTATAGTAGCTAACGATCACCTTGCAAATAGCCTCGACAACCTACATGACATCCGTTGCGTTCGCTTCCACGATACTCATTCTATCCTTGATTTTTTTTTTTAAAAAAAACTCCTCATTTGACCCGATCTTGCTTTGTGCGCATTGCCTAGTTGTGCGGGACGTCCGTTTGTATATCCTAAATTATTCAGTAGATTATATTATAGTCCACCAGTTAGTAGCATTGTCTCGATCTAAGCTGTTATAGTGCCGCACGGGAACCTAGAGCCATCATGTGAACCGCGGCACATGGATGCGTATACTAGGAACCATGTGGGTATTGTAACTCTTGATCACGACTAATATCTTAGACGTCAGCCAAAACTTTTCCATTGTGCGACTCTTTTTGGATAGTCGCTTATTCCCATCCTATTATTGCAATCCTGGAAGTCCCTAGTTTGGTTTTGGCTAATTGATGAAACCTAGGACTAACCTTGTTTATCTAAGTGGTTGATTTAAAGAAAGGTTGTCCACACGATGAGCATATTGAATATGAAGCATGACACGTGTCATGTGATCAAAGATGAAGATCAAGACGGTGCTTGGCTCCATGGACCGGTGTTGAAGGTGAAGGGCTAGTCAAGGCTTGGGAGTGAAGGACCATGCGATGGTGAAGCTCGGGCAAGACTAGGCGCCGATGGACCGATGCACGGTGAAGGGCAAGTGAAGTCGAGGTCGATGGATCGAGACGGTCACATGATGGTGTGAAGTGTTCATATCATTTGGAGGAACAAAATGGGCTCAAGGCAAAGGTATAACCGATAGGGCCATTTTGTTTTGCACTCAAGACACCATAGAGGGTGTGAGTGGTTTAGGATCGATAGCCGCACTATTAAGAGGGGAAGTCTTATCGGCTATTCGACGCATGGGTGCCACTAGGTGAATTCATGAAGTGCATTGCATGTAGGACCTAGTGAGCTAACCTAACCTTTGGGAAATGGTTGTGAAAAGCTAACACACAAGCACATGGAGATGTACACTTGGTGGTGTTGGCACATTTACAAAGGTGGCGTTGGGCGCTTATTTGTGGTTTGCGGGGTAGAGATGGGTTTGGGTCCCTCTCTTCCTCCCGCCGAGCCCGTGAGGCGGATTCGGCGCTTTCGGGAAAAATGGATGCATATTTTCTATTGCGCCGGATGCAAAATTTGGTTGAAATCATGCTATCTCGTTGTTCAAGTTGGTATACTTGTTGGATAGCATGTTGGAGAAGTTGGCGTCACGACGGGCTGAAAAACGAGTTTTGCGGCGCGGACGCGCTTGGCGGGCGCCGGACGCGTCCGGCTAGCGGCGGACGCCGACGAAAGTTGGTTTCGGCCGTCGGCGGCGTCGCGCGGACGCAGGCCGGACGCGCGCGGCGTGACGCAGCCCGGCCTGTCGTGCGCGTCCGGCGCGTGCTTGGAGGTCGACGCGGCGCCGTCGGGCCTGGGCCGAACGTGGGCCGGACGCGCCGGTCGCGTCGGCGTGGGCCGGACGCGGACCAGAAAGTTTTTGAGGCATCAAGGTTCTTGCGGACGCAGGCCGCCGGACGCGGGACGGACGCGGGCCGGACGCGCGTTGATTTGAACGTTGGGCCGCCAACGGTCGACTGCTGCGGAGCGCGTGGTGGCGCCGGACGCGTCCGGCGCTGGGCCGCGGACGCGTCCGGCGCTTGTTGTTCAGGCCCCCGAGGGGGTAACGGTTGGATGTTTGAGGTTGGCCTATAAATAGATGGTGGCCGGGGCTTGGCCATCACTCTTGACTTCCCAACTCATTCATTCATCTTTGTGAGCAGAAAAACACTCTCCCTCTCATCTCTCTTGCTTGTTGCTCATCCAAAGTGAGATTGAGAGATCACCTAGTGCATTGCATTGCTTGAGGGCATCTAGTGGCACTTGTGGGTGGTTTAGCCGGTGGATTTCTTGTTACTCTTGGAGAGTACCGCTCCTAGCCGGCTTGGAGATTGTTGGAGGCGTTGGCAAGAGAAGGTGATTGTTCTTGGCCACCTCCGGTTGATTGTGAGAGGTTTGAGCTCACCTCGTGGGGATCACGAAGAGCATCCTAGTGGATTGCGCGTGTCGTTGAGTACCACGCTTGAGAGTGGTGTCTTGCGGTGCCTTGCGGGGCGAGCCTTGAGGGGCTAGTGACTTGAGGGTCACACCGAGGAACCATCTAGGTGTTGGTCGACGCAACGGGTGACGTAGCTTGGCGGTGCCCAAGTGAACATCCGGGGATAAATCATTGTGTTCATCTTGTCTCCGGTGATTGGTCATCATCCTTTGTGTGTTGCCGATTGTGATTGATTGTTCATCTCCTTGGTGATTGGCAACCTCGACTCGACACGTCGGTATAACAAGCTCCTACCCTTTCTTGTATTACTTTGATTACATTCTTGCAAAGTAGAATTGCTTGCGTGGTCGGTCGGGAACCACTTCTTGTGTAGACTAAATCCGTGGGTAGAACTCTTGATCACTAGTGGTAGCTTTTGTGTGTACTAGTGATCACCTACTAGAATTGCTTGGATAGGAGGCTTGCAACATCTAGTAGGCTAAGCATAACTTGCTTTCCGCCGTTTGTGTATCTAACGAAGTTTGCTTAGTGAGTTTGTAGAAATTTTTATAGGCTATTCACCCCCCTCTAGCCATCTAGGACCTTACAAGTGGTATCGGAGCCGAGGTCACCGTTTTTGTGCAAGGCTTAACATCCTACGGTGTTAAGATGGCTCAAATTGTGTTCAACCATGTTGGGGGCAAACCGCCTATGTTTGATGGAGTTAGTTCCTTTGATCATTGGAAGAGAAAAATGATCATGTATCTTGGTTCAATACAAGAGAGAGTCTTGCAAGTCACATTGCACGACTATGCTATTCTTGATAATGATCATCTCACCGATGAAGATAAAGCCAACATCACATGCAATAGAATGGCTCTCAACACCCTATATAATGGCATTGATACAAAGGTGTTTGAGGGGATCAAGGATTTGGAACTTGCTAGTGAAGTATGGACAAGGTTGGGTGAGACATATGAGGGCACCAAGGTTGTGAAGAGTGCCAAGCTATATGGGCTCAAGAGTGAGTTCGAGAACTTCAAGAAGAAGGAGGATGAAACAATCATTGAAATGTTTCATCGCTTGCAAGTGATTGTGAATGATCTCAAGAGTTTGGGACACAAGACAAAAGATGAAGATTTTTGTCATAAGTTCTTGATATGCTTGCCGAAGAGCTTCAAGATGTTGAAGCTAATGCTACAAAGAGATGGGCTTGAAAATAAGAAGCCAAATGATTTGCTTGGTGAAGTCTTGACATATGATAAATTTGATCAAGATGATGAGAAGGTGGAAGAGGAGAAGAAGAAGAAGACCGTGGCATTCCAAGCCACATCCTCCAAGGGCAAAGCACCAATCTTTGAAGAAGAAGAAACCAATGAGGAAGATGGTGACTTTGAGATTGATGATGAGGCACTTGCTCTTGTGGTGAAGAAGATGGGACACATGTTCATCAAGAGAAGAGGCTTCAAGAGAAACAACTTCAAGAAGCAAGAGCAACCAAGAAAGTGCTTCAATTGTGATAGCACCGAGCATCTACAAGCCGAATGCCCATATGAGAAGAAGAAGAACTACAACAAGGGCAAGTTTGAGAAGAAGAAGCATGAGGCCAAGATGACACTCAAGAAGGGCAAGAATGGTGCATTTGTGGTCACTTGGGAGAGTGACAATGATGATGAAGATGAAGATTCAAGCAACAAGGCTATGGCTTCCATTGCTATCAACAAGAAGACTTCATTATTTTCTTCATCACCATCATGCTTCATGGCCAAAGAAAGCAAGGTACAATATGATGATAGTGATGATGATAGTGAGATGGAATATGCTCACGATGTTGATAATGTTGATGATGATGATGAACCTTCCAAGGATCAATTATATGACTTGATGCAAGAAACTAGAGATATAGCTATTGCCAAGGAAAAGGAGTGCAAGAAGCTTTCAATGAAAGTAGCAATACTTGAGAAAGCCCTAGGTGAGCTTATGACCACTCATGAGTGTCTAGTGGAAGACCATGAGAAACTTGGTAATGCTCATTCTAAGCTTGAAAAGGCTCACTCACTTCTTCTTGAGCAACAAGCAAAGAAAGTGGTTATTGCATCATGTGATATAGGTCTTACTTGTGACATCATTGATGAGTCATTTTATCAACCTATCATCATGACAAATGCTAACCCTTCTTGTAGCACATCATCCACCACCACCACCGACTCTACCTCTACTACTAGTGATGGCTTCACTTGTGATGCTACACTTATGGTTGAGAATGAGACTCTCAAGAAGGAGGTGGATGAGCTCACTCATGCCTTAGGCAAAGCCTATGGTGGTGAGGCCCGCTTGCTAAAGTGCTTGGGTAGCCAAAGGTTCTCTCTTAACAAAGAGGGATTGGGCTATAACCCCAAGAAGGGCAAGTCGGCCTTTGCAACTCCAAAGCCTAGCTTTGTGAAGAGCAATGGTCGGTTTTGCTATAGATGCAAGCAAGTTGGGCACCTAGAGCAAAATTGCAACAAGAAGCAACAAAACAAGAAACTTGACAATGCTATACCTTTTGATTCTTGTTATGTGCTTACCAAGGGTGTGAAAGGTGTACAAGCTAAGTTTGTTGGTACACCCATTGTTGGCCCAAAGAAGAAGGCAATTTGGGTACCAAAGAGCTTAGTCACTAACCTACAAGGACCCAAGCAGAAATGGGTACCTAAGCTTCATTGATTTGCTTGTAGGTGAATTATAAAGCCGGAGGAAGGCATTGGATTATTGATAGTGGGTGTTCTCAACACATGACCGGCACATCAAGAATGTTTGATTCAATTGAGAAGAATGATAGTGGCATTGAGTCAATTACTTTTGGGAATAACAAGAAAGGCAAGGTTGTTGGTTTGGGCAAGATTGCAATATCAAATGACATGAGTATCTCCAATGTGATGCTAGTTGAAAGCTTGGATTTCAATCTTCTCTCCGTGGCACAAATTTGTGATCGAGGCTACAAGTGCATTTTTGGGGCAAATGATGTTGAGGTAGTTTCTCTTGATGGCTCCAACTTGGTGTTCAAAGGATTTAGATATGAGAATCTCTATCTTGTTGATTTCAACACTAGTGAAGCTTCTTTGACAACATGTTTGATATCAAAATCAAGTTTGGGTTGGCTTTGGCATAGAAGGCTTGGGCATGTTGGCATGAAACAATTGAAGAAGCTCACACAACACAATCTTGTTGAAGGTTTGAAAGATGTTGTATTTGAAAAGGACAAGTTGTGTAGTGCATGTCAAGCCGGGAAGCAAGTTGGAAGCTCACATCCAAAGAAGAGCATAATGAGCACATGCAAGGCATTTGAGTTGTTGCACATGGATCTATTTGGCCCAACTACATACACAAGTATTGGTGGCAACAAGTATGGGTTTGTCATAATGGATGACTTCACAAGATTCACATGGGTATTCTTTCTTAGTGACAAGTGTGAAGTGTATGACACCTTCAAGACCTTTCTCACTAGAGTTCACAATGAGTTTGATATGAGAATCAAGAAAGTGAGAAGTGACAATGGGAGTGAGTTCAAGAATACAAGGATGGAAGAATTGTGTGATCACTATGGCATTGGTCATCAATTCTCGGCCAAGTACACTCCACAATCAAATGGACTAGTTGAGAGGAAGAATAGAACATTGCTTGACATGGCTAGATCAATGCTTCATGAGTACAATGTCAGTCAATCATTTTGGGATGAAGCAATCAACACGGCATGTTACTACATCAATAGGCTCTATTGTCATACTTTGCTAGAGAAGACCCCATATGAGTTACTTCATGGAAGAAAGCCCAATATTGGTTATTTTAGAGTGTTTGGTTGTAAATGCTACATCTTGAGAAAGGGCACTAGATTGGGGAAGTTTGAAAAGAGATGTGATGAAGGGTTCCTACTCGGTTATTCAACTACAAGCAAAGCTTATAGAGTTTGGAACAATTCAAGTGGCATTAGAGAGGAAGTCCATGATGTGCAATTTGATGAAACCAATGGGTCACAAGATGAAGATGAGAATCTAGAAGATGTTGGTGGAACTCAATTGGTTGAAGCTATGAAGAACATGGACATTGGGGACATTAGTGCAAAGCAAGTGGTTGTTGTGCAAGATGATAAAGATGAAGTGCTCAATTCTCCATTGAGGCAAGCTAGCAATGCTCAAGTGCAAGATCATGGTGCTAGTTCATCAAATGAAGACAAGTCAAGTGATCAACCAAGCTCAAGCAATCAAGTGCAAGTGCTACAACCACAAAATGTTGCAAGAGATCACCCAATTGATAGTGTTATTGGTGATATTAGAAGTGGTGTACAAACAAGATCAAGAGTGGCTATGATTTGTGAGTATGCATCTTTTGTGTCAACCAAAGAGCCAAAGAAAATTGAGGAAGCCTTGGATGATGCCGATTGGATCATGGCAATGCAAGAAGAGCTTAATAACTTCACAAGAAATGATGTGTGGGAGTTAGTTGAGAGGTAGGAGGATCACAATGTCATTGGAACCAAATGGGTTTTCAAGAACAAGCAAGATCAAGATGGTGTTGTGATTGGAAACAAAGCAAGACTAGTTGCACAAGGCTATACTCAAGTTGAAGGTCTTGACTATGATGAAACATATGCTCCGGTGGCAAGATTGGAGGCAATAAGGATTCTATTGGCTTATGCATGTGCCCACAATATCAAGTTATATCAAATGGATGTCAAGAGTGCATTTCTCAATGGGATCATCAATGAGCTAGTATATGTTGAGCAACCTCCCGGTTTTGAAGATGAGAAGAAGCCCAACCATGTGTACAAGTTGAAGAAAGCTTTGTATGGCTTGAAGCAAGCACCTAGAGCAAGGTATGAGAGATTGAAGACTTTTCTTCACTCCAAAGGGTTCATTATGGGCAAGGTTGACACTACTCTATTCACCAAGAAGATTGGTAATGATCTCTTCATTGTGCAAATCTATGTTGATGATATCATCTTTGGATCAACCAATCAAGCATATTGTGAAGAATTTGGTGAAATGATGGCAAATGAGTTTGAGATGTCCATGATTGGTGAACTTAGCTATTTCCTTGGTCTTCAAGTCAAGCAATTGAAGAATGGGACATTTGTGAGTCAAGGGAAATACATAAGGGACATGTTGAAGAAGTTTGGAATGCAAGATGCAAAGCCAATCTCAACTCCAATGGGCACCAATGGGAATCTTGATAGTGATCATGATGGCAATATGGTGAATCAAAAGGATTATCGGTCATTGATTGGAAGCCTACTCTATGTCACCGCATCAAGACCGGATGTCATGTTTAGTGTTTGCATGTGTGCTAGATATCAAGCCTCACCTAGAGAGAGTCATCTCACGGCCGCAAAGAGAATATTGAGGTACTTGAAGCAAACAAGAGATGTTGGATTGTGGTATCCCAAGGGGTCAAAGTTTGAATTGATTGGATATTCGGACTCCGACTATGGTGGTTGCAAGATCAATAGAAAGAGCACAAGTGGTACATGTCAACTTCTTGGAAGATCACTTGTGCCATGGTCCTCAAAGAAACAAAATAGTGTGGCAATCTCTACCGCCGAAGCCGAATATGTTAGTGCGGGGAGTTGTTGTGCACAATTGCTTTGGATGAAGTCAACTTTGAAGGATTATGGCATCAATTTCAAGAATGTGCCATTATTTTGTGATAATGAGAGTGCAATCAAGATGACACAAAACCCGGTTCAACATGGAAGAACAAAGCACATTGACATAAGGCATCACTTCATAAGAGATCATCAACAAAAGGGTGACATTTCCATTGAAAGTGTGGGCACCGATGATCAACTTGCCGACATTCTCACCAAGCCACTTGATGAAAGAAGGTTTTGCAAGCTAAGGAATGAATTGAACATTCTTGACTTCTCAAACATGTGTTGAATGCACCCCACCACTACTTGACATGCCTCTCCTTCGACAAAGCAAGGTACCATTGGTTGACATGTCATTCATGCTTAGGATTATACTTGTGGTAGCACATGTAGACATACAAGGTGCATTTGGAGCATTCATGATAAATCAAATGTGTTTGATGTATATATGTTTACCACTATTGCTTCTATGTTTTGCTTGATCTAGTGGTGACATATGACATGTTTGTGGGCTTGCAATCCTAGTGTTGAATCTAGAATATTTGCTACAAGTGTTTAATTCAACATAGGCAAGATAACCCTTGTCATGAGGTGTGAAGAAGCTTGTCTTTGGTTCAAACCGAATTAAATGTCTTTGGCAAGTGGTCTAGATTGAACCAATTTTGACTAAAGTTTTGTTTACTCCATCAAAGTCCTTTTCTCTCCACAATTTGATCCCATTTTGGGCAATTGTTGACAAAGGGAGAGAAAAAGATGATTGAACATGATAAAGGGGTAAATAAATAAAATTTTTTGATGCACACAAGAAGGGGGAGCAAGCTCATGAACAAAGTTGTTGCATTTATTTGTGCATTCTCATATGACTTGCTCATGGCACCTAGTTTTAAAGTTTTATACAAGTAGTGTCTCCTTGCTTGTGTGGTGCAATGCTAGTATAGAACTTGATTGATGAAATGATCTACTAGCATGCATAGGTTGTAACTAGACTCCCCTTGCTTTACAAGTGGTTCAAGAACTTTGCTTATAATGTTGATC
Organism: Themeda triandra; assembly: GCA_018135685.1. NCBI lineage: Eukaryota > Viridiplantae > Streptophyta > Magnoliopsida > Poales > Poaceae > Themeda > Themeda triandra. Next base: position 25,359 of record JAENPR010000575.1, read on the forward strand.
TCACGGGGTTCTTGAGTTTTTGATGGATGTCTAGTTACTTCATGGTGCTAAGGATGGTGTAAATTGCAACTCCGATTGGTATCACGCTTCAAAGGTCCATTTCTTACACCTTAGCATCATTTTGGTAGAATTACTCTCCCCACAATCTTATCCATGCATATGTGCAAAGCTTCAAATCCAAACTCTATGCACATATGTAGGGGGAGCAATACTACCAAAACCGAACTTGCTATAGTTGTCCAAATTTCTCTTGTGAGCTTAATGATTGGACAAGTATGACAAGTTCAAAATCTTTATTATAAAATCATCTTTGTTGAGGTTGTCATCAATTACCAAAAAGGGGGAGATTGGAAGTCCCTAGTTTGGTTTTGGCTAATTGATGAAACCTAGGACTAACCTTGTTTATCTAAGTGGTTGATTTAGAGAAAGGTTGTCCACACTATGAGCATATTGAATATGAAGCATGACACGTGTCATGTGATCAAAGATGAAGATCAAGACGGTGCTTGGCTCCATGGACCGGTGTTGAAGGTGAAGGGCTAGTCAAGACTTGGGAGTGAAGGACCATGCGATGGTGAAGCTCGGGCAAGACTAGGCGCCGATGGACCGATGCACGGTGAAGGGCAAGTGAAGTCGAGGTCGATGGATCGAGACGGTCACATGATGGTGTGAAGTGTTCATATCATTTGGAGGAACAAAATGGGCTCAAGGCAAAGGTATAACCGATAGGGCCATTTTGTTTTGCACTCAAGACACCATAGAGGGTGTGAGTGGTTTAGGATCGATAGCCGCACTATTAAGAGGGGAAGTCTTATCGGCTATTCGACGCATGGGTGCCACTAGGTGAATTCATGAAGTGCATTGCATGTAGGACCTAGTGAGCTAACCTAACCTTTGGGAAATGGTTGTGAAAAGCTAACACACAAGCACATGGAGATGTACACTTGGTGGTGTTGGCACATTTACAAAGGTGGCGTTTGGGCTTATTTGTGGTTTGCGGGGTAGAGATGGGTTTGGGTCCCCTCTTCCTCCCGCCGAGCTCGTGAGGCGGGATTCGGGGCGCTTTCGGGAAAAATGGATGCATATTTTCTATTGCGCCGGATGCAAAATTTGGTTGAAATCATGCTATCTCGTTGTTCAAGTTGGTATACTTGTTGGATAGCATGTTGGAGAAGTTGGCGTCACGACGGGCTGAAAAACGAGTTTTTTTACGCGCCGGACGCTTTTAAGCGGGCGCCGGGACGCGTCCGGCTAGCGGCGACGCCCGAAAGGTCCCAGTTTCGGCCGTCGGCGGCGTCGCCGGACGCTGGCCGGACGCGCGCGGCGGACGCGGCCCCGTCCAGCGGCGTCCGGCGCGTCTTTGGAGGTCGACGCGGCGGCGCTGGTCGGGGCCGAACGTGGCCGGACGGCGGGTCGCGTCCGGGCGTGGGCCGGACGCGGACGAAAGTTTTGAGGCATCAAGGTTCTTGCGGACGCGGGCCGCCGGACGCTGGACGGACGACGCGGGCCGGACGCGCGTTGATTTGAACGTTGGGCCGCCAACGGTCGACTCATCGCGGGAGCGCGTGGTGGCGCCGGGACGCGTCGGCGCGGCCCCGCGGACGCGTCCGGCGCTTGTTGTTCGGGCCCCGAGGGGGTAACGGTTGGATGTTTGAGGTTGGCCTATAAATAGATGGTGGCCGGGGCTTGGCCATCACTCTTGACTTCCCAACTCATTCATTCATCTTTGTGAGCGTAAAAACACTCTCCCTCTCATCTCTCTTGCTTGTTGCTCATCCAAAGTGAGATTGAGAGATCACCTAGTGCATTGCATTGCTTGAGGGCATCTAGTGGCACTTGTGGGTGGTTTAGCCGGTGGATTTCTTGTTACTCTTGGAGAGTACCGCTCTAGCCGCCTTGGAGATTGTTGGAGGCGTTGGCAAGAGAAGGTGATTGTTCTTGGCCACCTCCGGTTGATTGTGAGAGGTTTGAGCTCACCTCGTGGGGATCACGAAGAGCATCCTAGTGGATTGCGCGTGTCGTTGAGTACCACGCTTGAGAGTGGTGTCTTGCGGTGCCTTGCGGGGCGAGCCTTGAGGGGCTAGTGACTTGAGGGTCACACCGAGGAACCATCTAGGTGTTGGTCGACACAACGGGTGACGTAGCTTGGCGGTGCCCAAGTGAACATCCGGGGATAAATCATTGTGTTCATCTTGTCTCCCGGTGATTGGTCATCATCCTTTGTGTGTTGCCGATTGTGATTGATTGTTCATCTCCTTGGTGATTGGCAACCTCGACTCGACACGTCGGTATAACAAGCTCCTACCCTCTCTTGTATTACTTTGATTACATTCTTGCAAAGTAGAATTGCTTGCGTGGTCGGTCGGGAACCACTTCTTGTGTAGACTAAATCCCGTGGGTAGAACTCTTGATCACTAGTGGTAGCTTTTGTGTGTACTAGTGATCACCTACTAGAATTGCTTGGATAGGAGGCTTGCAACATCTAGTAGGCTAAGCATAACTTGCTTTCCGCCGTTTGTGTATCTAACGAAGTTTGCTTAGTGAGTTTGTAGAAATTTTTATAGGCTATTCACCCCCCCTCTAGCCATCTAGGACCTTACAAATCCCCAGCACCTCAAAATAGTGTTATCTGAAGCTTGCTAACATTGTGTCTACTAGCGAGATTTTTCATTGCCGCTTCGACAATGAATTGTTCCTCGCAAGTTCTTCATGACGATAGGGCCTAAGTATGTATAGTACGTGCTCGCTTGGATATGGTTAGTACATTACGGACGAGACGATCCTCGAGAACATGAATGTGTTAATGGGAGTCGATAATCTCACGCCCACTCGATGCGATCGCTTCGTCACTGTCCGTGATAGGACGTGTCGCGTTAATCGCCCCCGCGATTATACATGTTTATTGCGCCTACCTCTTAGGGGCGTTTTATCGAGTGCGCGGTGGAAAGATGGTATAGAATGTCAACCATTTGCTATGGTTATTTTGTAGACCTTCTCACAAGGGTTATTGATAGACGATATGGGAGCTTTTCCTAGTCTCGACTCGAATAAATATCATGACGTTGTTGGTAGCCTAACTTTGCATGGGAAATATGTTAACTGTTACTCCCACTAGTTGGTGTGTTAGCGGCTAACTTCAGTTTTAGGAAGAGTTACCCCGATTACATCAATTTCTCCGGGACAGCCTTGTGCCAGAAAAAGTTGATACGTTAGGTATGAGACGTACCGAGTGTGCGATATGTTGAACCTATATCCAGTCTTCCCTTCCTTGTTATCTTACAACACTGCGAGTATCCTGGTATACTTCGCTATTGGCTTGCACGTAATGCATGTTCGTGCAATAACCGTCCTATTGTGTGAGATTGCAGCTCGATGGGAAAAATCTGTAGTGGTGTCATGACTAATAACTAAAGGTGCCGCGACGAAACCGAGAGCACCCTGTGGGTGCACACACATGTAGTGCTGTGCTCGGCACGCGCTGGTATCATAGTTGTTGGTTTCGACCCATTATAGGGGTTACCTCGACATGCCATTTCACGCAAACTAACCTCAAGTTTCATTCGATCCTGCGTTCCCTAGTCAACTGAGGCTTAACCCGATGAGCTTTCTTTTCTCGCAATGCGACAAAGGATAGCTCGAATGTAATAGATCCACAACATTAACATGTAGATTACGAGAGTTGGTAAATCGGGGACTCAATTGAGAGTTTCTCCAAGAAACCATGCTACCTCGTGTTGTAGGTCTCTTTCTCTTTGCGGTATTCATAGAGATGTACCCTGTTCGTGTTGGATGAGATCAGATGAGCATTGAGCTAGCAGAGGTCTTGATTTCTTTAGTGTCTCGCCGTCCCTTCTTATACTTCATGGGTAGTGCCTATATCGGCGTTAATTGTGACCATTGTGAAGCCTTTAATGCTGAAAGGCAACCCATCGATGATAGTATGAGAGTTTACTCTCGAGCCCAAACGTAGATAGCTAACCAACCAAATGTTTGTGATCGACTTGCGTATTCTTAAGGATGGCCATAGTAGAGCTATCTATCGAATAGATGATAACACGAAACCAGCTTTTCTACCCTTCGAGTCGAGGTTAACTATCGGATAGATGCTAAGTATCGTAGTAGGTCCGTTGATCTTCAACGCGAAATGTTAAATTTTGGCGATCTTTCATAAGATGAACAACCATGCGTCCAAGCTGAGAGCTTTGAGAGCGAAGTACGAGAAATATTGGTTGAGCTCTAGCTTGTGACAGCTGTCCCTTTGCTCATATTGGGATCACTCTTGCCGGCACAAGCGTTGGAGTAGTTAGAGCAGTCAGCGTCAGTTTAGTTGGATATAAGGTTTTACCCGATTAGTGAAATGAATCTCTACTCCATGGTACCCCTTATCAGGAAGTTAGAATTCTTTTAAGGGGGTTAGCCCTTCTAATGCCCTATAAGATACCCTTACCTTATGGGAATCAATGGAGGAGATTCATCGGACCAAAGTATTTATTGAGCTAATATGTCCTGCTGATAAGACGAAGTTTCTACGTGGATTTGGATGCTTGTGGTATTAGTGGATTTGCACCCGAATGAGGATCCGGTAGTCGGTATGCCCGAATCCGTCATGCATTGGCTATGGGCATAAGTAAATCGATACGACCTTGGATTCATAAATATGGGTCTTACGTGTCATTCAAGCATTGTCGGGACATGAAATTTGGCTCGCACTTGTACCTTTTGAGTAAGGCTTGGCACGGGTATGGTTGGAAGAGTACTTTTGGTATATCCAAGGTAGTGGACCCCTAACCCGAGAGCACGTGTCCTATGCAAGAAAAGGGTGCTGTAGATGCTTGCTACGTAATCCACTTTGGTTGTCGGACACCGCTACGTAAAGGAAAAGTTTGGCGGTTTTCTGCCAAGATAAGGAGTTCTTTACCTAGGAATTTTGATTTCTACATGAGAAGATTTGGATATCTTTGACCTAAGAACTTTGACTTCTACATGTACAAGTTGAAATTTCCTGGTCCAGTTGGGTCATATTGGCATTTTGTAGCCAGTGTTCCTATGAAGGGCTGTGCCAATATTGAGCTTGTGCTAACAAAATCCTATGTTGCCATCCCTGAAGTGAGTCACGTAGTTTCCGTTTGGTGAAATCTCTGCTCTGCTTCTTGGTGGTTAACACTATGGATTTTTGAAGCACCTTTTGATGTGTATTTGATGATGCGAATAGCAGATTTCCTCTCAAGTAACCCTCGACGTTTTCCAGTTGGGTAGTTGATTGGTCATGTTATATGCTAACCTACCCTATTGGAATATAGTCTCGGTGTTCTATGAGAATGCATATCATACTATACTTTGTCATCTTCATACTCCGGATTGACATAGTAATGGTAGCATCTCCTTAGAAGAGGACATGTCGGTTACAAGTTATGCTTGAAGATACTCGCTAGGGAGTAAGTATGGATTAACCAACGAGTCAGAGCTGAAGAATAGATGACTTTATTTCATTTGGCGATCCTTGCCAATGAAACTCCGTATCCACCGTTTGCACCGAATGTGCAGTATTGTGCAAAGAGTGGATCAATTTTAGTGGTAATTTGGATTCCATCGAGGTCACACCGAAAGCGCAGCGCCGCCATTGCCGCCATAGGAGCTCCACCGCCACCGTCGCCTCCCCGGCAGCTCGGTCCTTCTCCCTCCTCGCATCGCGCACCGGCGCCGCAAACCACCGGCCGCCCGCCGCGGCCACTCCCCTCGGCCGTCAAACCCGGTCGCAAGACCGCCGTCGGCGTGAGGCCGCCGCCGGCCACATCGGACCGCGTGGCCGTGTGGCCACAAGCCACCGCGCGTCGATCTGCGAGCGCAGACGCAGTGCGCTGGGCCTCGGCGACTCCGCCGCCTTCCCGGCCGCGGCGATGCCCCGGCCCGCCGGAACGGCGAGGCCGCCGCGCCCTGTTCTCCCTCGTGACAAGGACCTTGTCCTAGAATTCGAAGAAGGTGGGGGCCCAGTGCAAATCAGCCGGACACGAGCAAGAACAAATCGGGGCTCGGCTAATTCCTAGAAACCTCGGGGCTTTTCTGAAAATGGCTTGTCCTATTCGGATTATGAAAAAGGATTTCGAGAAATTCGGTTAATCCTTTAGAAATTCATATCTTGCTCATTATCGGTCCAAATGGAGTGATTCAAGTTGCAGTAATTTTCTTATTAGATGAGCTATGCATAGAAAATATGAAATGCCATGTTTGAGATACTTTTATGTTGAGTTTAGAATTAATTCTTGAAATGCTTATAATCTTAGAAAATGCATAGTAATTCATAGGTTGCTCAGAAAAATGTGATTCTTGTTTTGTTAGTCTTGTATTGTCATGCTTTATCTATGATAATTATATCATGCATGCCTCCTGTGTAAGATTATGAAGTTGTAGTTCAAGTGGTCTCATTGCTTGTTTCTCGAGATAATTCATAAATGATTTATAGAGGCCTATTTTGGAGTTGATAATTTTTGTAGGCTCATTATATGCCAGTAGGCAGCTTTATATGTGATAGATTTTATAGTTTGATCAAGTTGGTAGTACAAAGTATTTTTAGGTCTTCCAATTTGTGCTACCATGTCATTTTTGTGTAGGACAGTAGGATCATCCAAATGGGGTGAAATTTGGATGATGGGTTTGTATTGCCATGTGTATCCTACTGTAATTTTTGGTAGGATTTTAGGGTGTGCCTAGCTATGGGTTGCTGTTCAACCCATAGTGTGTTAGTTTAGAGTCGATTCCAAGATGCCATGCCTAACCTATTGATAGGTTGGTTTTATGGGAAACTTGTCTTCATATGATAGATAGCTGATTAGTTCATCCATCTACTGTTGAAATTTGGTGTTCATTGGATCAATAATCTAGGAGTTATAGCTGTTGCAATTTGGTTGGCAGAATTGTTACAATGCTGTTTTGTCAGGACCAGTCCTGATGTTCCCTGCTTTAGGCCTAGTTAATTTGAGAATTAGGCTCGATGTCTTAAGATGTTTTATGGGCAATTTCATAAGCTTTCTAGATTGTCCTCTTTTGTGCCCATAGGATTTATAAATCTACAGTTATGCTTTATTTACTAGACTGCCAGTTGTAGGTCTACATCCTAGTGAAGCTTGAATGAGTGTTGCTTGTATGTAGGGCTTAAGGCTAATGGCCTATATGAATCATGCTATGTATGATTGATTGTTAATTAGTGTGCCATGATGATTGGGTTAGGATGATTATAGTTAGGTTTAAGTCTTTGGCTTTACTGGCTTGTTTGCTAGTGATAGGAAGAAGGTTAAACAAGCTACTTATACATGAGCACCTATCATCCTTGATCATGCATACACCGACAATCATGTGCTCATACATATGCACATGCATCATTCCAGGATCGTGAGTAGAACATTCATTGTAGAGTCGAGGATCCAGAAGGACAAGTCGCGAACGGAGATCCGCACGAGAAGGATCCAGCACCAGGAACCCGACATGTAATAGTCGAGTACCTGGGGCTCTAACCTCGGTCTTCTAAATAAGGCAAGCCCCGGAGCATCCCCCCTAAGTTTGCAAATGATTTACTTTGCGTCCTTTTATTCCTTATGATGCATTAAGTTTATAGGCGTTGCTTGAAAACATAGTTGCATGAGGACTACCCTGCCACCAGAAATATCCTACTTTTACGTACAGGATCGACTACATGCTTAGGCCTGGTCTCTTAATCGGTAGAAGCTGAGTGATCGACTATCACTCGCGATGGTAGGTGTTACTACCCCTTTGGATTGAGATGAATGAGATGTTGGATATGAACATAACCATGTGGCCATGATAAATCACCTCTAATATACTATGGCACACGAGCGTCCTCGGATCATTTTGAACAACGCCTCGCGTATAGTTGGAAGGGTGTGTAGTGCCCAACCGCGAAGCCTTGAATCTACTTGGGCCGGGTTTCAACTTCCGGTATCCATCCGGCGATGGGTGGTGAGTAAACAAGGGCCCGGTTTGTGAGTCCTTAAGATGGGGCGGTGTCATTTGATGGGCGCGCGCTTACCTGTGGCAGCCGGGAGTTTCCTTGGTCATGGTGGTGAGTTGTTGATCCCGCGTCTTTTCCCGAGTAGATCAAGGTGACTAAGGCTGCTCTTGCAAAGCGTGCTTGGTTTGTGTGAGGAATACCCCGCCACCGGTTTGCAATCGATTATAATCGCCATCGTTCCCGGATAGTGAATAACTTGACCGAGCGATTACGTGCCGCAAATAAGATTTGAAATGCGAGTTGGTTATGTTCTCTCATGATGGTTTAATGATTACTCGATCAATGCGGTTATGATATAATGTTGATTGCTTCTACCTTAAAATAATGAAGTAGTTGCGGGTGCTAATGTAGTAATGGCGAATCCAACTTAATTGGATAAGCTAGAGAGTCCTTTTGTCACTAAATGATTATTAATAAGCTCATCTTTTTGGCAAACAAAGGAGTCGGCTAACCCACTATAAAGCCTGGCATCCACCAAAGAGTCTTTATTTTCTTTTAGTCGGGTAAGTCTTCCGAGTACAATGTACTCGGTGCAATTCCCAATGTTGTTGTAGGTTTGGAGATTATCGCCGTGGCGACACGGTGGACTTATATCCCACTACGGGAGGACTAGACTTCGGGCAAGTCAACTCTTATACCTCTTCTACCCGTTGATGGAGTCGACCCCGAGCCGGCACCGTATTTAAAAGAATAGGTGTGAGTGTGTATTATCAAAAGTGTTTTTCTTCCGCTTTTATTTATGCTTTGGATTGTCATAATCCTATGTGTGAAATGTAATTAAAACGGTGAAGGGAACCGCTGAACCGTGGATTCGGGTTTGTTGTAGAGTGGTTTGAAATCCTTCGGGATTTCACGGACTACCGGGCTGGTTTGGTTACTAAGTTCTAATTAAGTTGCCACGTCAGCTTGATTAGTGCTTCGTAATTAAATTAGTTGGTCGGTTCCGCTACAGCGGTATCAGCTCCATGGTTCAGCATCTACCGTTCACTTGGGTGTTTCAAAACAAAATAAGTTGGTTTCACAAAACTATTTGTCAACTTATAGTTATATAGGTGTTGGAAAACCTATGTGTTCAAACTAAAGTGTGCCAGTGGTCGTGTCCTATACGCCCAGTTAAGGACTACTAGGTGGCTATCTAACAGGCTAACTATGGGTATTGCATCATATTTTCTTTTGTCGTGCTCATACACGACGGATATGTATGGGGGCCATTCACTTGAATGGTTATGTTTGGTTTCATATTCCTCTACGCCCAAGGTAAGGTGTGAGTTGTGAGAGCATGATCGGATACACTGCCGATTTAGGGGAGTGCTTATATGACACCGGATTATTCACATGTGAACAAAGTGTCCCATGTGTGGGATGTCGTCTTCTGACGATGATTGGTTAGCATGCACCTACATGCAGGGATATCGGGGATATGCCTGTGTGGAGGAGGGTGTTGAATAGGAGTTGTTTGTATTCGAAGTTTTGACCTTATTCTTAAGGTGCCGAGTTTTTACGTCGCTTGCATTCATATGGGATTTTGGGCTGAAATGGAATTTTCTCGGTACACTAACCACGCAAGTTCGTGTAGCTCGACTAGTTTCCGATATTTGAGAGCCGTATAGATGTCGTATGTATGCCACCGCTTAAAACGCTAGAATCTATCGTTTTCTAGGTTGGTGAGGACGTACGGAACGTACATGCATCATGTCATATGATCATCTCATGGGGTGATGGGAAAGACACTATTTCTCTCCTTATCAATGAATACTTCTCTTTTCAATAAAAATTGACCAATATAACCTTCGTCTCATGAGAGTTGTACTCCGGTTCTACAAATGGCACGAATGAAGCTTGTCATATTTAAGTCAATCAAGGCAACAGCTCGGCAACAACAACTTGTCACCCGTGAGCCACGTGGTGCCAAGAAGTTTCTGAAAGATTTTGGAATTTTGTCTCTTTATTGGCGAGTTCTGCACTCGGTGGGTTATACCACGGGTAAAGAGCCTAGCTATCGCTGGAGCAAGGAATCGGAAAGTCAACGTCCGAGTTTATTCTCTGTCGAAACTTTGATTCCCGTCAAGAGCGAAGATGCGTCACATTGGTGTGACCGCTTTATCGCTCAAGGCGGGAACCCTCGTGAAGGTGCAAATATAGTTGCTTGCAAGGTCCCGAGAGATTTGCGTCGAGATGACCGGAAGAGTGTTGCCATGCGAAGCCTTTGCGCCGCAAAGTCGAGGTGGATGTGCTTGCCCTACTTGGTCAAAGGCAACATGCAATGGAACAGTTGTGCACCAACATAATGCAGCTTGGACGAAGAACATCGCTTGAGCTAATGGGTGAGTGTGTTTGGTGACCGAGAATGCTGCTCTCAATACAGAAATCCAATGGGCGTATAACCAAAGCATCCCCACAATCCTCCCGGAACCGCTAATCCGAGAGGGTACTCAAGTTGTGCTCAACGTCGACAAGGTTGATGCTGGGAATACTGCGAGCACGGAAGACATGGACCATACTTAAGTAGAGTAGTATTAAGGCTAAGCCTCCCGTGGGTTTAGTGCTTCCCGGTTTGACATAGGTAACGACGTGTGATCTAGATAGATTAGTCCACTGTTAATGTACCAATCGGAACTTGTGGTCATGACAAGCCGAGTCAAGTGTAGCTTATCTATCCCAAGTAGTAGGTTGGAACAAGTACGTTAGTCCGCTAGCATTTTGGGTTTGAAATTTCAACATCGTTTTAATGTTAACTCGATCTCATTCTTGCGAAAATTCGATTCATACCTTCCCGACCGATGATGACACGTCAAAGTTGGTTTCTCACATCACGCGTCTAGGCCAATCCTTTTTAAGCAAGTATAGTAGCTAACGATCACCTTGCAAATAGCCTCGACAACCTACATGACATCCGTTGCGTTCGCTTCCACGATACTCATTCTATCCTTGATTTTTTTAAAAAAACTCCTCATTTGACCCGATCTTGCTTTGTGCGCATTGCCTAGTTGTGCAGGACGTCTGTTTGTATATCCTAAATTATTCGTAGATTATATTATAGTCCACCAGTTAGTAGCATTGTCTCGATCTAAGCTGTTATAGTGCCGCACGGAACCTAGAGCCATCATGTGAACCGCGGCACATGGATGCGTATACTAGGAACCATGTGGGTATTGTAACTCTTGATCACGACTAATATCTTAGACGTCAGCCAAAACTTTTCCATTGTGCGACTCTTTTTGGATAGTCGCTTATTCCTATCCTATTATTGCAATCCCCAAAGACCTCAAAATAGTGTTATCCGAAGCTTGCTAACATTGTGTCTACTAGCGAGATTTTTCATTGCCGCTTCGACAATGAATTGTTCCTCGCAAGTTCTTCATGACGATAGGGCCTAAGTATGTATAGTACGTGCTCGCTTGGATATGGTTAGTACATTACGGACGAGACGATCCTCGAGAACATGAATGTGTTAATGGGAGTCCGATAATCTCACGCCCACTCGTTGCGATCGCTTCGTCACTGGTCCGTGATAGGACGTGTCGCGTTAATCGCCCGCGATTATACATGTTTATTGCGCCTACCTCTTGGGGGCGTTTTATCGAAGTGCGCAAAGTGGAAAGATGGTATAGAATGCCAACCGCCGCTATGGTTATTTTGTAGACCTTCTCACAAGGGTTATTGATAGACGATATGGGAGCTTTTCCTAGTCCGACTCGAATAAATATCATGACGTTGTTGGTAGCCTAACTTTGCATGGGAAATATGTTAACTTACTCCCACTAGTTGGTGTGTTAGCGGCTAACTTCAGTTTTAGGAAGAGTTACCCCTGATTACATCAATTTCTCCTGGACCAGCCTTGTGCCAGAAAAAGTTGATACGTTAGGTATGAGACGTACCGAGTGTGCGATATGTTGAACCTATATCCAGTCTTCCCTTCCTTGTTATCTTACAACACTGCGAGTATCCTGGTATACTTCGCTATTGGCTTGCACGTAATGCATGTTCGTGCAATAACCGTCCTATTGTGTGAGATTGCAGCTCGATGGGAAAAATCTGTAGTGGTGTCATGACTAATAACTGAAGGTGCCGCGACGAAACCGAGAGCACCTGTGGGTGCACACACATGTAGTGCTGCTCGGCACGCGCTGGTATCATAGTTGTTGGTCTCGACCCATTATAGGGGTTACCTCGACATGCCATTTCACGCAAACTAACCTCAAGTTTCATTCGATCCTGCGTTCCCTAGTCAACTGAGGCTTAACCCGATGAGCTTTCTTTTCTCGCAATGCGACAAAGGATAGCTCGAATGTAATAGATCCGCAACATTAACATGTAGATTACGAGAGTTGGTAAATCGGGGACTCAATTGAGAGTTTCTCCGAGAAACCATGCTACCTCGTGTTGTAGGTCTCTTTCTCTTTGCGGTATTCATAGAGATGTACCCTGTTCATGTTGGATGAGATCAGATGAGCATTGAGCTAGCGAGAGGTCTTGATTTCTTTAGTGTCTCGCCGTCCCTTCTTATACTTCATGGGTAGTGCCTATATCGGCGTTAATTGTGACCATTGTGAAGCCTTTAATGCCGAAAGGCAACCCATCGATGATAGTATGAGAGTTTACTCTCGAGCCCAAACGTAGATAGCTAACCAACCAAATGTTTGTGATCGACTTGCGTATTCTTAAGGATGGCCATAGTAGAGCTATCTATCGAATAGATGATAACACGAAACCAGCTTTTCTACCCTTCGAGTCGTGGTTAACTATCGGATAGATGCTAAGTATCGTAGTAGGTCCGTTGATCTTCAACGCGAAATGTTAAATTTTGGCGATCTTTCATAAGATGAACAACCATGCGTCCAAGCTGAGAGCTTTGAGAGCGAAGTACGAGAAATATTGGTTGAGCTCTAGCTTGTGACAGCTGTCCCTTTGCTCATATTGGGATCACTCTTGCCGGCACAAGCGTTGGAGTAGTTAGAGCAGTCAGCGTCAGTTTAGTTGGATATAAGGTTTTACCCGATTAGTGAAATGAATCTCTACTCCATGGTACCCCTTATCGAAGTTAGAATTCTTTTAAGGGGGTTAGCCCTTCTAATGCCCTATAAGATACCCTTACCTTATGGGAATCAATGGAGGAGATTCATCGGACCAAAGTATTTATTGAGCTAATATGTCCTGCTGATAAGACGAAGTTTCTACGTGGATTTGGATGCTTGTGGTATTAGTGGATTTGCACCTGAATGAGGATCCGGTAGTCAGTATGCCCGAATCCGTCATGCATTGGCTATGCAGGGCATAAGTAAATCGATACGACCTTGGATTCATAAATATGGGTCTTACGTGTCATTCAAGCATTGTCGGGACATGAAATTTGGCTCAGTACTTGTACCTTTTGAGTAAGGCTTGGCACGGGTATGGTTGGAAGAGTACTTTTGGTATATCCAAGGTAGTGGACCCCTAACCCGAGAGCACGTGTCCTATGCAAGAAAAGGGTGCCTGTAGATGCTTGCTACAGAATCCACTTTGGTTGTCGGACCTGCTTACAGAAAGGAAAAGTTTGGCGGTTTTCTGCCAAGATAAGGAGTTCTTTACCTAGGAATTTTGATTTCTACATGAGAAGATTTGGATATCTTTGACCTAAGAACTTTGACTTCTACATGTACAAGTTGAAATTTCCTGGTCCAGTTGGGTCATATTGGCATTTTGTAGCCGTTGTTCCTATGAAGGGTCTGTGCCAATATCGAGCTTGTGCTAACAAAATCCTATGTTGCCATCCCCGAAGTGAGTCACGTAGTTTCCGTTTGGTGAAATCCGCTTTCTGCTTCTTGGTGGTTAACACTATGGATTTTTGAAGCACCTTTTGATGTGTATTTGATGATGCGAATAGCAGATTTCCTCTCAAGTAACCCTCGACGTTTTCCCGGTTGGGTAGTTGATTGGTCATGTTATATGCTAACCTACCCTATTGGAATATAGTCTCAGGTTCTATGAGAATGCATATCATACTATACTTTGTCATCTTCATACTCCGGATTGACATAGTAATGGTAGCATCTCCTTAGAAGAGGACATGTCGGTTACAAGTTATGCTTGAAGATACTCGCTAGGGAGTAAGTATGGATTAACCAACGAGTCAGAGCCGAAGAATAGATGACTTTATTTCATTTGGCGATCCTTGCCAATGAAACTCCGTATCCACCGTTTGCACCGAATGTGCGTGATTGTGCAAAGAGTGGATCAATTTTAGTGGTAATTTGGATTCCATCGAGGTTATCTATGTTTGGTATGCCTCTTGAGCGGAATGTGACCTTGTCGGGTCTCCAGCGTTATAACCTGAGCAAAGCTGAATTATTTTGGATGAAACTATTTCATGTCTTTGGAACACAACGTCGGAGCCGACAGGTTATAACCGGAAATGCATTGGATCTTAGGCATTAAGATTATGTAACTTGGAACCGAGACACTTGGTGTGACAAGTAATGAGAAGTTTTGGATAAGCGTGATGGCAGTGGTAAGAATGAAGGTTCGTTATGTGAGGTATCGTTTTTCGAAAACTAATTTACTTCCACCAAATCTCGGGATGAGATTTCTTTTAAGGGGGTTAGGCTGTAACATCCAGGATGTTAATCATGATTTAGCTCTGCACATCACCGGCATAATCATATCATTTGCGTGCATCACAGCTTTGACATGTCCATTTCACCTTGATGCTTGATTATGCTTGATCTCGTGCGTATGATAAAGTAATACAAGTGCTTGATGTTTGACCACTAAAATAATCTAGACATGATTAGGACACCAAATGAACCTAGTGCAGTTATGTTAACAACTTTGATTAATCCTGCTCCTACATGTATTGATCATGTTAGGCCTATAAAAGTGTCTGCTTTGACCGTTTCAAAAGAGCTTGATAGGAGTTTTGCATGGCGATGCGCCCTAAACCTTTTCGGTGTAGAATTTTATAAGGATCAAAAGTCTCAATACTCACTTTTCATTAAAATGAGTGCAAGATTTCCAAAACGGCGTAAAAACGACCGATTTGGGGCAGTTTTTCTATTTTCAGGAATTTTAGAGGTATTTTCATTTGGAATTTTATATCTCCAAATCTAGTGGGAATCTGACCAAACTCCTTTTAGACCAAATGATCTACTCGTCAAGAGGATCAGTTTTCATATAGAAAGTTTCTTCTAATTCGGCCTAGTTTAGGAGATATAGGGTAAGAAATTTTGTATGTCGTAATGGAAATAGCATTTTTGTTAGGGAAGGTCAATGGCCGTCACGGAAATAGGCGAAGAGGAAAATATCGTGCCGACCACGGACAGAGCTCGCCCGCCGCGTGGCGCGGCCCTTCTGCTCGCTCTAGCCACCTCAGCCTCGTGAAGGAGGGGCGCCCGGCTTCTCTCTCTCCCTCCTCTCCACATTCCCCACTCTCTCCTCTACCTCACTCCACTGACTCCCTTCTTCCTTCCCTTCTCGCACCACGGCGCCATGGACGGGCCGCCATGGCTGGCCAGCTCAACCGAGCGCCGCCGCTCGCCATTGGCAGCACGGGTCCGCGCTAGAGCTCGCCCCGCATTGCTCCGCCTTCCCATTGCCTCGCTCGCCCTTTCTTCCTCTCCCCCGTCACACCGAAAGCGCAGCCGCCGCCATTGCCGCCATAGGAGCTCCACCGCCACCGTCGCCTCCCCGGCCCTCGGTCCTTCTCCCTCCCTGCATCCGCGCGCACCGGCGTCGCTTACCACCGCCGTGTCCGCCGCGGCCACTCCCTGGCCGTCGGACGGGCCGCAGCACCGCCGTCGGCGTGAGGCCGCCGACGGTCACATCGGACCACGAGGCCGGGTGGCCACAAGCCACCGCGCGTCGATCCTTGGCGAGCGCAGACGGGTGCGCCGGGCCTCGGGCGACTCCGCCTTCTTCCCCGGCCGCCGGTGATGCCCACGGCCCGCCGGGAACGGCGAGGCCGCCACGCCCTGTTCTCCCCGTGACAAGGACCTTGTCCCGGAATTCGAAAGAAGGTGGGGGGCCCGTGCAAATCAGCCGGCACACACGTGCAGTAACAAATCGGGGCTCGGCTAATTCCTAGAAACCTTAGGGGCTTTTCTGAAAATGGCTTGTCCTATTCGGATTATGAAAAAGGATTTTAAATTCGGTTAATCCTTTAGAAATTCATATCTTGCTCATTATCGGTCCAAATGGAGTGATTCAAGTTGCAGTAATTTTCTTATTAGATGCCATAGAAAATATGAAATGCCATGTTTGAGATACTTTTATGTTGAGTTTAGATTTAATTCTTGAAATGCTTATAATCTTAGAAAATGCATAGTAATTCATAGGTTGCTCAGAAAAATGTGATTCTTATTTTGTTAGTCCTGTATTGTCTTGCTTTATCTATGATAATTATATCATGCATGCCTCCCGTGTAAGATTATGAAGTTGTAGTTCAAGTGGTCTCATTGCTTGTGTCTCGAGATAATTCATAAATGATTTATAGGGGCCTAGTTTGGAGTTGATAATTTTTGTAGGCTCATTATATGCCGGGGCAGCTCTGTATGTGATAGATTTCATAGTTTGATCAAGTTGGTAGTACAAAGTATTTTTAGGTCTTCCAATTTGTGCTGCCATGTCATTTTTGTGTAGGACAGTAGGATCATCCAAATGGGGTGAAATTTGGATGATTGGCTTGTATTTCCATGTGTATCCTATTGTAATTTTTATAGGATTTTAGGGTGTGCCTAGCTATGGGTTGCTGTTCAACCCATAGTGTGTTAGTTTAGAGTCGATTCCAAGATGCCATGCCTAACCTATTGATAGGTTGGTTTTCTGGGAAACTTGTCTTCATATGATAGATAGCTGATTAGTTCATCCAACTACTGTTGAAATTTGGTGTTCATTGGATCAATAATCTAGGAGTTATAGCTGTTCCAACTACTGTTGAAATTTGGTGTTCATCCATTTACTAGACTGCCAGTTGTAGGTCTACATCCTAGTGAAGCTTGAATGAGTGTTGCTTGTATGTAGGGCTTAAGGCTAATGGCCTATATGAATCATGCTATGTATGATTGATTGTTAATTAGTGTGCCATGATGATTGGGTTAGGATGATTATAGTTAGGTTTAAGTCTTTGGCTTTACTGGCTTGTTTGCTAGTGATAGGAAGAAGGTTAAACAAGCTACTTATACATGAGCACCTATCATCCTTGCTCATGCATACACCGACAATCACGTGCTCATACATATGCACATGCATCATTCCAGGATCGCGAGTAGAACATTCGTCGTGGAGTCGAGGATCCAGAAGGACAAGTTGTGAACGGAGATCCGCACGAGAAGGATCCAGCACCAGGAACCCGACATGTAATAGTCGAGTACCTGGGGCTCCAACCTCGATCTTCTAAATAAGGCAAGCCCTGGAGCATCCCCCCCTAAGTTTGTAAATGATTTACTTTGCGTCCTTTTATTCCTTATGATGCATTAAGTTTATAGGCGTTGCTTGAAAACATAGTTGCATCAGGACTACCCTACCACCAGAAATATCCTACTTTTACATAAAGGATCGACTACATGCTTAGGCCTCTCTTAATCGGTAGAAGCCGAGTGATCAACTATCACTCGCGATGGTAGGTGTTACTACCCCTTTGGATTGAGATGAATGAGATGTTGGATATGAACATAACCATGTGGCCATGATAAATCACCTCTAATATACTATGGCACACGAGCGTCCTCGGATCATTTTGAACAACGCCTCACAGATAGCTGGAAGGGCGTGTAGTGCCCAACCGCGAAGCCTTGAATCTACTTGGGCCGGGTTTCAACTTCCAGGTATCCATGCTGGCGATGGGTGGTGAGTAAACAAGGGCCCGGTTTGTGAGTCCTTAAGATGGGGCGGTGTCAATTGATGGGCGCGCGCTTACCTGTGGCAGCCGGGAGTTTCCTTGGTCATGGTGGTGAGTTGTTGATCCCGCGTCTTTTCTCGAGTAGATCAAGGTGACTAAGGCTGCTCTTGCAAAGCGTGCCTGGTTTGTGTGAGGAATACCCCGCCAGCCGGTTTGCAATCGATTATAATCGCCATCGTTCCTGGATAGTGAATAACTTGACCGAGCAGTTACGGTGCCGCAAATAAGATTTGAAATGCGAGTTAGTTATGTTCTCTCATGATGGTTTAATGATTACTCAGTCAATGCGGTTATGATATAATGTTGATTGCTTCTACCTTAAAATGATGAAGTAGTTGCAGGTGCTAATGTAGTAATGGCAGGATCCAACTTAATTGGATAAGCTAGAGAGTTCTTTTGTCACTAAATGATTATTAATAAGCTCATCTTTTTGGCAAACATAGGAGTCGGCTAACCCACTATAAAGCCTGGCATCCACCAAAGAGTCTTTATTTTCTTTTAGTCGGGTAAGTCTTGCCGAGTACAATGTACTCGGGTGCAATTCCCAATGTTGTTGTAGGTTTGGAGATTTCGCCGTGGCGAATACACGGTGGACTTATATCCCACTACGGGAGGACTAGATTTCGGGCAAGTCAACTCTTATACCTCTTCTACCCGCTTTGTTGATGGAGTCGACCGAAATGGGCATCGTATTTAAAAGAATAGGTGTGAGTGTGTATTATCAAAAGTGTTTTTCTTCCGCTTTTATTTATGCTTTGGATTATCATAATCCTATGTGTGAAATGTAATTAAAACAGGTGAATGGGAACTGCTGAACTGTGGATTTAGGTTTGTTGTAGAGTGGTTTGAAATCCTTCGGGATTTCACGGACTACCGGGCTGGTTTGGTTACTAAGTTCTAATTAAGTTGCCATGTCAGCTTGATTAGTGCTTCGTAATTAAATTAGTTGGTCGGTTCCGCTACAGAGGGCATCCACAGTCTCGACGACTTGACCTGACGCCCACGCCTCGACGTCACGCCCACGATCGCCCTAACTACAGTGTAACCCTGAGCCTCCCCTTGGCCTATAAAAGGGGGCGCCAGGGCATAGCATAGGGCACGTTACAACTCACACCCACTCGCAACACTCTTCCACAATGCCTAAGTCCCAGGACTAGCTTGTATTCACCCCTGTACAAGCACTTCGGTGCAAGATAACACGAACTCTCTCCCTCTGCTGGACGTAGGGCCTTCTTTGCCCGAACCAGGATAAATCGCCCGTATCTTTCTTGCATCACCATCCGGATTAGGGAGCACGCTTAGAAATTCACTCGTTGGTGTGACACCCCCCGGGGTACGAAACACCGACAGTTGGCACGCCAGGTAGGGGTACTGCATGTTTTCACTCGATTTCCCGCCATTTTTTCGGATGGCTTCCCCCACTTCATCGCTCCCGTTCGCCACGGTGATCTCGGTTCGGGGAGTCCGGAGTTCGTGTTGCTTGGCACAGCTACGACATGGCCCCCGCTCTTGATCGAGAACCGAGCGGGGACGCGCTTCACCACCACGCTCGGAGTGGGGTTGCGCGCCGGTCGCGCCACCATGGCTCACCGCTAAGGCGGAGGCGCCACCGGCACCAGCATCATCGCCTACCCACACAGGACGCCGAGCACGCCGCTCACGCACCGCTCCCGTCGAACACCATGGTACACCCTCACGGGGCACCGAGCGCGAGACAGGGTGTGGCCCGTGGGCAGGTGGCGCTTGACGCGAACCCTGACTTCACGTTCACCATGCGTTCGCCGAGAGTGCCCGGCGCGGCACCGCGGACGCGCGCACGACCAACATCGCCCAACTTCCTACCGCACGGGCTCTACCGAGCTCGCCGCGGGCTCCCGTTCGGGCTAACCAACGCCGCCACCACATATGCCAACGAGATCCAGTCCACAATGGGGTCGTAGGAGGAGAGCCCTGGCCCCCTCTTGTGTGCCGCCATGAACTTGGAGATCGTATGGCCGGCGTCGGTGGACCGCGGATTTGATAGAGTGCCGGGTCCACGGCGTAACATCACGGTCGGAAACATGCGCCGCTGGGTCGAGGAGGAGAGCACGGGAAGGCCCTGGACGCCGTCCGGCGCCGACCCAGACTCCGACAACTCAGACTCAGGGTGCTATGATCCGGCTCGCGAGTGCTTTCGCCTCGAGGGCGATGCCTCGTCGGACACAAACTCGAGACGACGCCGCTGCCGCCGTCAACCAGCCGGCTGGGACGCCAGCAGCAGGAGCCTTGCAAGTGGTTCCTCCTCGCGAGGAGCCACCACAGGAGCACGCCAACTCACGGCCTGAAGACGATGCCCGAGCTGCACAGTGGGCCCAACTTCAGGAGATCGAGGCCAAGATGGACGCGGAACGCGCGAACCTGGATCTGCTCAAGCGTGCCCTTGAGCAGAACCAGCTTCTTCTGCCTCGAGCTCCTGGCGCTCGAGGAAAGGCACGGGGCGTCTTCAACCGCATCGTCAATGACGGACGGCTAGAGGCACCGGTCGAGCCAGCCCACTTCCCTCGAGCAAGCCAAAATGTTCTCGCAGCAGCCATGCTGTTGCGGGACATGCCCGCGCCTTCAAACCCGGCCTGAAGACGAGGTCCAAGGACTCTTCCAAGTCGCGGCCGCCCAGCAAGCCGAGAGCTCGGCCTCGAGACGACGTGAGGCGGCCTCGGAGCAGCCGGCCAATCCACCGCGGCACGAAAGAGAGGGCTCTGTCCATCAAGAGGTACCCCCTCGAGATGGTAGGGCCCCGATTCGCAACCGCATCGTCGACAACCGAGAGCCTCAAGACGCGCGTCACGATATCAACGACAATAGGCGGCGTAAGGCCGCGGGCGCTGAGGATCGTGGTTACAACGCCCATCGAGGAGGACACTACAAAAGCAACGAGGACCGGCGGGCTCCCGAGCCACCAGCCCTCGAGTCTTCGCGGGGCTATCCGCAACACGCCGCCGCCCAACCCGTTTCGACCCCCACGAGCGTGGTCAAATACAACGGGGAGACCAAGCCGGAGCTTTGGCTAGCTGACTTCCGGTTGGCCTGCCAGCTGGGAGGAGCTCGAGAGGACAAAGCCATCATATGGCAGCTCCCCCTGTTTCTTTCTGACACTGCTCGACGGTGGCTCGAGGAGCTTCCCCCCAATCAGATCTATGACTGGACTGACCTGGTACAGATCTTCGAGGGGAACTTCAAGGGTACCTACATTCGACCTGGCGACTCGTGGGACCTCCGAAACTGCAAACAGCAGGCCGGAGAGTCTCTTTGGGACTTTGCTTGGCGTTTCTCCAAGTTGCGTACCGAGCTACCACACATCCCCGACCACGACGTCATCTTGGCGTTCGTCTCGGGCACCACGTGCAAGGAACTCATGCGGGAACTCGGGCGCAACCACCCAAAGACCGTTGATGAGCTCATGGACGTTGTCGCCGACTAGGCAGCCGGCGACGAGGCCGTGGGAGCATTCTTCGGTGGAGATGGGGGCAAGCCCAAACCGCCCCCTGGCAACGGAGAGGGCTCGAGCAAGGGCCAGAAGAAGAACGGCAAGAAGAAAAAGGGCAACCAGCAGGGCAAGCGCGAGGTCGCGGAAGACGAGGTTGTCGTGGCCGAGCACAAGAAGCCTCGACCCCCTCCGGACGGGGCTGTCTTCGACAAGATGCTGAAAGAGCCATGCCCATACCACAAGGAGCCGGCCAAGCATACCCTCGTGAACTGCCGCATGCTTCGAGGCTACTTCAAGAGGCTAGGCATCGACAGGGACGAGCCGAAGAAAGATAAGGGTGGCGACGGGGCCAACGACAATGACGACAATGGGTTCCCTCCCATTGTCAATTTTTTCATGATCTACGGCGGCCCAACGACCCAGCTGACGCGTCGAGAGCGGAAGCAGGAACGCAGAGAAGTTCCTCGACTGGTCCGATGCGCCCATCACGTTCGACCGTGATGACCATCCGGAACATGTCACCAATCCAGGCGCCTACCCCCTCGTCGTCGACCCGATCATCGTCAACACTCGCTTCACCAAGGTCCTCATGGACGGAGGCAGCAGCCTGAACGTCATCTACATGGAGACCCTCACGCTGCTCGGCATCACAAGGGCACAGCTCAAGCCGAGCGCCGGGGGCTTCCACGGCGTTGTCCCCGGCAAGAAGGCACACACCGTCGGCCACATCGACCTCCCTGTTTACTTTAGCACGCGCTTGAATTTCTGCGGGGAAGTCCTCACCTTCGACGTGGTCGGCTTCGAGGGGACCTACCATGCGATCCTTGGCCGTCCGTGTTACGCCCAGTTCATGGCGATCCCCAACTATGCCTACCTCAAGCTCAAGATGCCAGGGCCAAAGGGGGTCATCACCATCGACTCCACGTAAGAGCACGCATACTCCTGCGACATGGAGTGTATCGAGTACGGGGAGTCCCTGATCGTGTCCAAGGAGCTAGCCAAAACACTCGACTGTCTTGCAGCCGAGGCAGCCGTCCCTTCACCCAAGCGACAGGCCGGCAGCTTCGAGCCAACCGAGGACACCAAGAAGATCCCGCTCCATCCGAGCACCTCTGGCGAGAAGGCCTTGACCATCAGCGCCTCCCTCGACAGCGCGTAGGAAGCAGTGCTCGTCGACTTTCTTTGCGCAAATGCCGACATGTTTGCGTGGAGTCCCTCAGACATGCCTGGCATTCCGAGGGATGTCGCCGAGCACGCCTTGGAGATCCGTCCCGGTTCGAGACCTGTGAGGCAACACCTGCGCCGCTTCAACGAGGAGAAGCGCAGGATCATCCGCGAGGAGGTTGAGAAGCTCGAGAAGGACGAATTCATCAAGGAGGTACATCATCCTGAGTGGTTAGCTAATCCTGTATTAGTAGAGAAAATGAATGGGAAAATGAGGATGTGTGTAGACTACACTAGTTTAAATAAAGCATGTCCCAGGGTCCCATTTCCTTTACCTCGAATAGATCAAATCGTTGATTCCACTGCGGGTTGTGAAGTACTTTCCTTTCTCGACGCTTATTCCAGCTACCACCAAATAAAAATGAAGGAGTCCGACCAGCTCGCGACTTCATTCATCACCCCAGTGGGCATGTACTGTTATGTTGCGATGCCCTTCGGCCTTCGAAATGCCGGGGCAACATACAACATTGCATGCTCCATGTTTTGGCAAGCACATAGGGGAAACGGTCGAGGCATACGTCGATGACATCGTTGTCAAGACGCGAAAAGTAGAAAACCTCGTCGAGGACCTGAAATTAACGTTCGGGTGCCTCCGGGCCAAGAACATTAAGCTGAACCCCAAAAAGTGTGTCTTCGGCGTGGCTCGAGGCATGTTGCTAGGCTACATCGTCTCCCAGCGCAGGATCGAGGCCAATCCCGAGAAGGTCACGGCCATAATGAGAATGGGGCCGATTTGAGACCTGAAAGGAGTGCAAAAGATCACGGGGTGTTTGGCCGCCCTTAGCCGCTTCATCTCGCACCTAGGAGAAAAAGCCCTGCCGTTGTATCAACTCCTCAAAAAATCCGAGCACTTTGCGTGGACACCCAAGGCGGAGGAAGCCCTCTCGAGGCTGAAGAGCATGCTCACCTCCCCTCCCATGCTCGTGCCACCCAGACCAGCTCAACCTGATAAACTAGCCGAGCCACTCCTCCTCTACATCATCGCTACCACTCAGGTGGTCAGCGCGGTCATAGTGGTCGAGAGGCAAGAAGAGGGGCACGCACTCCCAGTCTGACGGCCGATCTATTTTGTCAGTGAAGTGCTCTCGGATGCCAAAGTTCGATACCCCCAAATCCAAAAGTTGCTCTATGCGATCGTGCTCACACTATTTCCTTAGCCACCCGGTGATGGTTGTATCGTCGTTCCCGCTCGGGGAGATCATTCAGAACTGGGAAGTAGTGGGACAAATTGCTAAGTGGTCTGTCAAGCTAATGGGCGAGACCATCGCATACGCACCACGAAAAGCTATCAAATTTCAGGTGTTGGCTGACTTCATCACCTAGTGGACCGACGTCCAGCTCCCCCCAGCACAAATCCAAGCCGAGCTATGGACCATGTATTTCGACGGGTCACTCATGAAAACGGGAGCGGGTGCGGGCCTGCTCTTTATTTCACCCCTCGGAGTACACATGCGCTATGTGGTTCGAATCCACTTCGCGGCCTCCAACAACATGGCAAAATATGAAGCGCTCGTGACCGGGTTGCGCATTGCTATCGAGCTCGGGGTTTGACACCTCGACGCTCGAGGCGACTCACAGCTCGTCATCGACCAAGTGATGAAGGCCTCAAGCTGCCATGATGAGAAGATGGAAGCATATTGCAATGAGGTACACAAGCTGGAAGGAAATTTCCACGGCCTCGAGCTCAATCATGTCCCCAGACGCTTCAATGAAGCCGCGGATGAGCTCGCCAAGATCGCATCGTCTCGAGCGCCGGTCCCCCCAGACGTTTTCTCAAGAGACCTCCATGAGCCATCCGTGAAGTGGGACTCGGGGGCTGGTGCCTCGCCAGCCATCGAGCCCACTCCTACGACCGAATCCCCCTCGACCGGGGCTGAGGTCATGGAAATTGACGGGCCCTCGAGCCCGCCAACGGATTGGCGCGCGCCTTTCCTCGAATACCTGATTCGAGGGAAGCTGCCTGAGGACCGAACAGAAGCAAGACGGCTGGCTCGACGGGCCAAAACGTACGTCCTCTACGGGGATGACAAGGAGCTCTACCGCCGTAGCCCGACCAGCATACTCCAGCGCTGTATCTCCATCGAGGAGGGCAGGAGTTTGCTCAGAGACATGCACTCGGGGGCTTGTGGCCACCATGCTGCACCAAGGACCCTTGTCGGAAATGCCTTCCGTTGAGGCTTCTATTGGCCGACCACAACAGCAGACGCCATCAAGCTCGTCCGAGCGTGTGAAGGATGCCAGTTCTACGCCAAGCAAACTCACCTTCCAGCACATGCGCTCCAGATGATCCCCCTCACATGGCCGTTCGCGGTCTGGGGGCTCGATCTGGTCGGACCCCTCAAGAAGACAACAGGAGGCTACACCCACTTGCTTGTTGCCATCGACAAGTTCACCAATTGGATCGAGGCCAAACCTATCACCAACATCCGCTCAGAACGAGCGGTCGAGTTCTTCACCGACATCATCCACCATTTTGGAGTCCCTAATGTCATCATCACGGACAATGGCACTCAGTTCATGAGCAAAAAGTTCCTGGACTTCTGCGATCATCACCACATTCGTGTGAACTGGTCGGCAGTCGCCCATCCTCGAACTAATGGCCAAGTCGAGCGCGCCAACGGCATGATCCTGCAAGGATTAAAGCCGAGAATTTTCGACCGCCTCAACAACCACGGCAAAAAGTGGGCGGCCGAGCTCCCGTCAGTCCTATGGAGCCTACGGACAACAGAGAGTCGAGCCACCGGCTTGCTCCGTTCTTCCTGGTCTATGGATCGGAGGCTGTCCTCCCCACCGACCTCGAATACGGGTCCCCTCGACTCAAAGCCTACAACGAGCAGACCAACGACGAGGCGCTAGCTAACGCTGTCGACCAGGTCGAGGAGATTTGAGACGTGGCGCTCCTACATTCTGTGCACTATCAGCAGAAGCTACGGCGATATCACGAGAAGAACGTGCACAAGAGAGATTTTGAGGTCGGCGACCTCGTGCTCCGTCGACGCCAAGACAACAAGGGGCGCCATAAGCTTACTCCACCTTGGGAAGGCCCATTCATCGTGGTCGAGGTGCTGAAACCAGGGACCTACAAGCTAGCTGACGAAGATGGCTCGATTCTCACCAACGCATGGAACATCGAACAGCTACGTCGCTTTTTCCCTTAGGCCTCGTGGCCTTATACATTTTTTATATAATGTACCACTAGTATGAATGAATAAAGGCTCTACGAGTTAGCTTCCTCATTTTTTCGTTCATATGCAAGGTGGGCTCGACTCTGTCTCCACGAGTCAAGCTCCCCTCGGGGGCTAGACCAGGGGGGAACCCCCCTAAAGTCCTCGAAAAATACCTTTAGTTTTTCGAAACGCTCGATGCGCTCTTCCTTTTTTCTCACCCCGAACGCTCCCTCGAAGGCCAAGTAAGCATGTCGCCTCGAACACCCCAGAGTCGGGATGGTCGAGCCTAAGGCCTCCTACGCTTCCGAGCTATGGTACCCTAACTCACCTCCCCTCGAGGCATCTAGAGTGCGACACCCACACTTAGTCGAAAAAGGAAGCAAATCCAGGCAAGGAATAAGGAAAGCACAGAGCTTAATGAAAAAGCTAAAATCACTTAGAACATAATGTTTAAAGGCCACACGGGACACTTCACGACCAAGGTGATTTGTTTACATGGGCCTCTCACCCCAAACTTTGGCTCGTAGGCCAGGAACCATAACCACTACTGCATGCCGGGAGGAAGGACGAAGGGCTCGAAGCTCTGCGCTAGCCGCGCTCCAGGATCCTCGGCGTCGACAAGGAGCTGCTCGTGCCATGGATTCACGGCCCCCTCCTGCTCATCCTTGGCGAAGACAAAGCCGCCGGAAACAGCTTCCATCCCGGCCTAGATCTCCGCGCTCGAGAGGTCGAAGCCGGAGTAGAAGATGGCAAGGCTTCGACGTGCGGCGAGACGGAGAGCCTCGCGGATGCGGTCCCGCAGGGAAAGGCCAAAGGCAAAGACGCGAGCGGTGTAGCCGCGGCCGACTTCTGGCCCCTCAGCGTCCACTACGGGCTCGAACCCCTAGCGTTCACTGAGGGTGTTGATGGCACCGGTAATCCGAGCCTTGGCGACTGTTGACGGTCGATAAGTGTCAATTTTTACCGTCAACTAGACATGAAAAAGGACCTAAACATAATTACCTTCTAGATATAGGGCTTACACTAATCGAATTCCACGAGTTTTGGTGAATGTCTATTTCTGCAGGGTGTCAGCTGAAAATACCCAAGGAAGGCCCACATGTCAGGTTTACATAGAGATAATCGGGAACCGACCAAAATTCTGTAATGTCTGGAAGGTTCGAGAAGGCACTTGGACCAAACGGGAGGCCGAACCGCCTCGGTGGAGGGGTGGCCGCCTCCACCCTAGGGCGGCCGCCCGTGACCTCGGCCAATCGGCGTCGGCCTCGGGATCCCTGTTCCACCGCCTTTGAGGATGAATAATAATCGTCCATTTAGGTCGGTTTGATCCGAGGGCGCGGTGCATCCTAGGGGCTATATAAACGGGGCCCCCGACCTGGAGGAGGCATCCCTTGAAACCCTAATTCATTATTTCCGAGAGAGGATCGGGTGA
Organism: Themeda triandra; assembly: GCA_018135685.1. NCBI lineage: Eukaryota > Viridiplantae > Streptophyta > Magnoliopsida > Poales > Poaceae > Themeda > Themeda triandra. Next base: position 52,542 of record JAENPR010000575.1, read on the forward strand.
GGGGGTCCCTTGAATGGATCTCCTCCCTAGAGCCTAGCATTCAAGATAGATAGAGAGAGTATAGGGTGGAGGTAGAGTTGGAGGAAGCCCGGCATGTCGGTGTCTCCTCTCCGGTTGTACTGCGGGATCAAGTCTCCTAACCCGAGGCTTGGTTCTAGGATCATTCTACGCAATTCAACTTCGATACTAGTAAGTTCTTGTTATTATTGCTCTTTGGTTTATGAGTTTACTTTATTCGCTTCCGGTTGGGAATAGAGTAATCGTTCGTAGTGTAAGCGTGGTGCTTGGGCTAGGTTCACTCGTAGATGCTCCCTATCTGGCCGGAACCATGGTAGTATCGAGGGAAGTGACAATCTCTTTGTTACCTTTGTAATCCACTTCCCGTCAGTAGGTAAGGTAGGTCCAAAAGTGCTAGGTTAAGCATCCTGTGGTGTCTTTTCTTAGGTGCTCCCATAGAGTAGTAGTTGCAAAGCTTGCCATAGGTTGGAAGAAGACCTGTGGTAGTAATCCTCTCTATATCGCTCATTACCTTGTACGTAGCTCGGGGGTTAAGTATAGACTTGGGTTAGTCGGATGCACGTTTTCTCCTAGCGGATAAATAAATAACGATACTCCGGAATATCTCCGGGTGAAGTGCTCACCGATATCCGTGCGCTTGCGGATTATTTCTCTTTGATTCTTTCGTGTGCGTATCTAGTATCAACAAGCATTTCTGGCGCCGTTGCCGGGGAGAAAGACGGTCTGCTGAGATAACACTAAGTCCTTCTTAACCTTGTATTATACTTTTATCTTTTTGTATTTTTCTTTTGCCTTTTATTTTCTGTCCTTATAGATAAACCAAATTCCACGCCTATCTATCAATTTCTTGCACCCATGAGCGCAAGCTTAGAGCCACTAGATCCCATGATTAGCACATCTAGCTATGAGCTGCGCCCATGTGTGGTTGCAATAGGTCAAAGCCAACCCTTTTCTACAGCTAGAGTCCTATCTTCTAATCAAGAAGGTAATGTACCCAAGGTCCTATCTTCTAACCATGGAGAAGGTAATGAACCCAAAGCCCTATCTTTTGATCAAGTAGGTAATGAACTTTTTGCTACACTTAGGGAATCTTTTAATCTTCCTATAAATTTAGGCTTAGACCTCGCCTTACAAGACCATGTTCTTTTTCAACATCTATATATGGGTCTTGATAATATCGCCTTTGGAGGAGTTTTCCTTTCTTTACCCTTTAGTGAAGTGAGGTTTGTCCTTATCAGTGGACACACTCCTTGCACTAGCCTCATGCTGAAATCCTAGGGGTAGAGAAGGAATCATCCAAACTAGAAGAGGAAGCTTCCGTAGCCACTTTGCAAACATTCCAATCCCATGATTTGGCTATCCATCCCAAACCAGTAGTACTCCAAAATTCTTTAAGGAAAGAAGTAATTCTATCCTTAGAAATTCTTTTTGATGGCGATTTTGGGAGAAGCATAAACTTCCTGCTTCATAAGAGATCTTTTAGTACATGCATTATAAATTTTCTTAAGAGATCTCTTAGAAAGCGTCTCAAATCCAATTCCTTTGAAGGACGCTTAGAAAGACTCAAGGATGGCATATCAAGTGATGCCATGGAAGGAGAGCGTAGCCATCTAGAAACCACCTTTGTCTTCTCTCCTTTTGTGCCCACATCAAATATAGAATACGAACCCACCTTTAAACCCATCCTTGATCCCGATGACTCATCCTATGCTCTTTCTCCTAAACCTCCCGATGATCCTAGAAATCTGTGTAGATATCCCATGCATAGAAATCATCAAGAACATATAGAGGACCACGAAGATCAACATCCATGGCTAGAGAGCATTAAAAACCTATGTGCTATTGCCATTGAATCGATGGATAAGGTCTTAGATGAGATCATTTCAAGAGACGATCCAAGGGGAATTTTGGACATTTATGTCGAGTCACCCTTGGAAGTAGAAGATGATGGAGGCTTCAATGAGCAAAGTAGTTACTTCTTAAACACCCCATCAAGACCTTGCTCATATGAGAAATCTCCTGATTCACTTAGTCTCCCCAACATTACCACACATAAGATCTTCAACCCTCTCATGCTCCCTATTCCTACAGATTTTGAGGGGGTGGTTGTAGACATATATACTTATCATAAATATTGTAGATCTCATTGTGTTGAATCCTGAGATTAGTGCACATAGATTGGTGTTGGAGGGGAAACCACTTCACCATTTCACATCTTGAAGGTTTCCCAAGGACAAGCTTAGTGTCCTAAAACAAGCACTGTTTAGACCATGACATAAATGTTCACCTTTCCACTGTGCTACCCTTGTTAAATAAGCATAGAGTTGTAATTGTGAAAATATTCCTTCGGGTATTCGTGTCTCTAACCTTTCCAGGTTCGAAGCAAAAAGATCAAAGGAATAACAAATGCAAGGTATGTCCATCCAATCATTATGCAACATTGAATTACATTCATCCAATCTTGATTTATGAAAGTCAAGCTTGGGGATATACTTCCATAAATAGATTTCTTGCCATGTTGCTACATTATTTTGGTTGTCCCTACCTTTAAGGCATGCCCAATTTGCTAAACAACAATCATGCTCGCCATCACCGTTTGAGTAAATCTCTAGTGCTTTCATGTTACCTTTGTCTACTTTAGTAAGTGTTGGTTTAGAAGTCTTGTACATTCTTCTATTGGCTTTTAAATTAAGCGTGGTGCTTAGGTTAAATAGCCTTGCTTAATCTAATTAGACATGGAGTCTATTTTGGTTATTGAACTAAAAACCGCTGTAGTAGACATTGGTATATTTTGTTGGACTAACCCTATGAGAAAAACTTCCAAATCCAAATTGGGAAAGTCCAGAGATGAACTCACATCGGAGATGAAGCAAGGCATATGATGAACTCCAACAACTTCTCACAAAAGACACAGTTCATTCATCATCCAAGAAAGAATTGAAAGAATCTATGACATGCCTATTCATGGTGAACCTGCCAAATCACCACTTCAGTGATGAAACAAAGGAGACAAGAGTGCCACAAGAAGGATCTACATCAATAGCACTCAACCAAAGGAAGTGGATGAACAAGGCGACAAGCTATGAGCAACCGTGAAGATATTATGGCATTGAGCCCAAAACTCAAGCTAGGACAACAATGAGAGGCTGGGTGAAACTCACCTTATTTCGGCCGATCAAAGACTCTTATTGTTCTTGAAGACACCATCTTGCACGTCGGCAGTAAGGACAAGCATGTCATATAGCATGCATCCTTGTGTCAACCAATCACCATCAAGGGTTGACTACCGACCAAGCCCAAGAAGACCATGAACAACTACATTTGCAAGATGATGTCCCTAGGTCATTTGGAGATGAAGCCTGCATACAAATATTAATGAAGTCCCTTCCTTGATCATCAAGGCAGATAGCGTATCATTAACCACAACTCTTCGCCATGCTGCTAGAAGACAAAGACCATCAAGGAAGAACTCGAGTCTACATCTCCAATGAACATCAATTAATCGACCAAGGCTCAGAAAAAATCAAGAATGGTTGACAAAAGAAGATCATGCAACTCGTCCAGTCCTAGATTGGATAGTCCAAAGAAAAGAAGAATGCAAAGGAGAGATCTTTGCTCTAGAATCAAGATCCATCTCCGACGGACTTGAATGAGAGGATGGACGAGTGTCTAAAGAACATAGAGTTACAACACACTTCGAGGGATGATTCAACACACACATTTGGCTTCCAGTGACGAGCAACAACAAGCTTGGGGGAGGAAGTCTGCCAACTCCTCTAATGATGATCCAACAATGTTCTTCCTCTTCTCAAGCCCTCGTCACTTTGGCACACTGGTTTGCAAATCCCTCCACTCACAATTACTTTCTCTCTATAAGTTTGATTGTCTTCTATAGATGTCACACACACAAGTCAAACTTAAGTCCAAGTAAAATCAATCTTTAAGAGAAGAAGTAATGTTGACAATGTTCCATGCTAATTAAAATTTTCAACCCATTCTTTTCTGTAGCATAGAATATGACCTTTAGCTTTATGACAACTCTACCCTTGTTATCATTTGTATATTCCTTCGGGTATGTGTTGTCCACTAACCCTCTGCAGAGAAGAAACAATAAGTGGAGCACAAGGTCTAGGGAAAGGACCACTAGAAGCATCCAGTCTTCATCACAAGACCCTGGACAAGGAAAGAACATGGATGACCCCTTCCTCAAGAGATATCAACTCAAGAGGTGCAGTCTCAAGGTCTTTACCTTTGAGATCAAATGAAGCACCGAAGGATTGAACACGACAAGAAGTCCTATTCAGAGGAATTAAAACAACGAACCCTTGCCAAGGAGGTAACTTGGTAGTTATCCATATTTCCCATTTTAGCATTGCACTAGTTTTTCCTTTAGCATATTTACTTTTTGCATAATCAATCCTTGTTGCATATTTACTTTACTGCATCTGCATTAGAATGGAAAACAATTTTGTCTTGCATTGCATCCAGAAAATGCTAAGCCCCATGCGAATAATTTTGTAGTGCGACAGCCCACAAAGATATCCACTGTGGTGGCATAAAAATAAGTTTTCATCTTAGTTGTATTTTTCTATCTACATACCATAAAATATAAAATTGCAAAAATATTAAGATCCTGCTAAAAAGATTTATGTGTTAAGAAGGTTCTAGACATTCAAGGCTTAGAGGGTTATCACTAACACTTAATCAGTTCCACAAGCTTTGCTATCTATTTGAGCCTCACAGAATTTAAAGGATCAAGAAGAGCTAACAGGCAGAAGGACGTCTTGTCCCTTGTCGGAGTGCTGTCTTCAACAGTAGTAGTGATGTCTCTACTGCCATCATCCCTCACACTCCAGGAGGAGCAGTATGCCTTCACTACCAGTCAGCAACACCAACAGACTACATGAACATCCAGCTTGGGGGAGAGCACCCCCTTGTATCCAGCTAAGTATCACTAGCTTATCTATCTATCTATTTGTTAAGTTTGCTAAATAAAATATAGGAGAGTATGTGAAAATTACGTCATGCTAAAATGAACCCTAGAATAAGCTCTTTTATGGAAATGATGAATAGTTGCTCTGCCATAATTTCTTTCAAGTACCTAGTTTTCAACCTTGCACTCTCCGAGTTTTGGACACAACTTGTTTAGATTTGAGATTTACTCGAACACGAAACTTGTGGGTAGCGAATGCTTGATCAAAGTCTAGGTAGTTGACGGATATGATATGGGAAGTTTTGAGCTGCTTTGTCCATCTTGTTCCAAGAGATGCTAGAGTTCGGAGAGTTTATCTTTTAAAATCTTAAAATTTCTGCATGATGAGTTCGTATGACGAGAGTTTAAAATTCCTACCACAGCCATACATTCATGCTTGCTAGATTAGGAAAACCCATCTATTTATATAGATCATATTGTAGGCTTGAGTGTAGTCTTATAGGTATTGAGTGTGGTTATTTGTGGACCCATAAGGAACCGATCATGCGGTTAAAGTCAATACTATGTGCTCTCCATCCATTGATCTATGCTACTTCGTCCTCGAAGCATGCACCCATTTTATAAATACTACATTCATTACGTGCTACTGTCCCTAGAAGTACCACCTACATATAGATCCACATCCACCACATATTGTGCTATCTCTACCACTGGAGATACGCACCTATCTCTCCTACCTTGGGAGTACGCATTCCCCCACATATTGTCTGTCTCTACCACGGAGATACGCGCTTATCTTTGCTCCTACCCCGGGAGTACGCATCCATCCATCCATCCATCCACAAAATATATACGCCACTCATTTCACTTCATCCGAGAAAGGTTCTACTCCTATCACGGGAGTGAACATCTAGAAATAATCATCGCCGTTCCATTTGCCTACATAAAAGCTCCAGTCATTATCATTTCAAGTTATACACTCCCCGTTGCTAAAGTTTCGTTTTCAGAGGATTGGTTGCTCTAAAAAAAGAAAAAAAAGAGAGAGAAAGAAAGAAAGAGTAGCCATCTCCCGGGTGAAGTGCTCACCGATATCCGTGCGCTTGCGGATTATTTCTCTTTGATTCTTTCGTGTGCGTATCTAGTATCAACAGCGACCACCTCGGCGTCCAACACCTCTCGAGTGAGCAGAAGATCCACGCGCGCCGTGGAAAGATCTGCCTCGAGAGCTGAAGGAAAAAGTTCAAGTCAGAGGAGCAAACTCCAAGAGAAAGTAACAGCACAAGGTATAATGAGCAACTCGAGCACTCACCAGTACAGCGGGACGACAACTTCTGTTCACGCTTGAGCGCGCTTGAAAGCTCTCTCTGCTTCCCTTTGAGGGCGCGGCTGAGGTCGGTTTTCTCCATCCGCATCTCCTCGAGAGCCTTGCCGGCGGCTGACACAGCACCCTCCTTCTGCCGGAGATTGACCACCTCTGTCTGGAGGTCGGTCGACCGCTTCTTCTCTGCGTCGAGTACGCTCTCGAGAGCTTGACGCGCGGTAGTCTCTCGCGTGACCGCCGCTTGCAACTCCTTGGCGTAGGCGGCGGCAGCGGCCTTTTCCTTCTCGAGCTACTCGACGAGCCGCGTCTTCGCGGCAAGGCCCGAGGACACCGTCTTCGCATCCTTCGAGAGTTGCGCGGCAACCCCCTTCAGCCGCTCAACCTCGTTCCGAGCAGCCTCGGCCTCCCTCTCGACGCGGGCCAGCTCATCCCTCGCCGCTTGAGCGTCCTCCTTGGCGGCAGTCACCTCGGCCATGGCATCTCGAAGAAGTCGGGCGGCTCGGTGCTGCTCCGCCTCGGCGTCGTGGCCCAAATGCACAAGCCGCCGAATTTCCTCCTCGCTCTCGTGAATAGCATGGAGGTGGACGGACTTAGCATGGGACTGGCTCCGCGCCGACTGAGCCACGAGAAGGAAGGTCAGAATGGCAGCGACCACGGCAATTTAGGAAAAACAAGAAATGGACAAGGCTCGAGAATACTCACGGTGGATAGCCGGGGCATGTCCTCAGAGACGACCTTCAACGCGAGCCGCAAGGAGCTCTCGAGCCAGCACCGATATTCCTCGGACTCCATGTTGACCCGAAGCTCGTGCTGGTCATTCATCACGACGCAGGAGCCTCAGGATCGGCCGGATTTTGAAGCATCAACGGCGGCCTCCCCCACATCGGGTACTCTTCTTGCATCTTCTGGGCGATGGCGTCGCGGACCTTCTGCACCGACGCCAGGTCGGCACCTGCCTCCGCCATCCGGTCCGCCAGCGTGGGGATTGGTGGACGTGGGGGCCCCAGGGGCGCATCCTGGGCTTGGCTCATCGACGTCGACGCCCCCTGAGCGAGCTCCTGCGCCTCCCTCCATTTCCTCTCCAAAGTTTCCGCCTCGGTGGCCTCATGGATAGCGGGCTGGAAACCGAGCGTGTGAAGATGGCGGTCGATCACCTCGCCTCCCTTGGCCCTCCTCTGCGCCTCCTCCCATTGCTCAGCATCAGACATGCTGGCATATACCACCTAACCCGTCGTCGAGCCGGGCACGAGGTGGGGCACGAGATTCTCCCCTTGCTGCAGCGGCTGCAGCGGCGCTTGGTACTCCACCATGGGGAGCTCCATATGCTGCTCCTCCTCCTGTGCAGCGACATGCTGCTCCTCCTGCGCCGTAACCTGCACCTCCTCCTGCTCGACCCGCCGCTCTTGCAGCACCTCGACCTGCTACTTGACGAGGGGATCGAGCTCCATGTCACGGGGAGGAGTTGACGCTTGCCCCGGCTGGGGATCCGGTGCTTGGCTCGACCTCAGCACCTCTTCGTCGCTCGCTGGCCGCTCGATGGCCGCGGAGCTCACCTCCTCCTCCCCCTTCTCCTTGCGCTCCTCCTCGAGCTGACGTAGGCCTTTAGGCCACGCCTGGGCCGAACCGCCAGGACCCCAGTCGTGGGAGCCCGGGCTCGAGCTCTCATCACCAAGGGTGATCGGATGGCGCTCTGACCCGGCCCCCGCCTGCTGGCCAGCCACCGCTGCCTCAGGTCCCGCCGTCTCGGCCACCACCTCCTAGGTGCCAGCCGCCATCTCGACTCGTGCGGTGGGCGACGGCGTCTCGAGCGGGGCACCGGCCAAGGCGGAAGCGGTGGAGACGGCCTTTCCTCCCGCCATCGCGGTCACGGCCCCGGCACCTGCACGAGACGCAGCCGCCATCAGCTTCCCACGCTCTATCGCCTCTTGAGCTCGTGCCAACCAAATTGGAGCGGTGGAAGGGAGGGTCACACCACCTGAACCGGAGGAGGTCCCGCTCGAACCCCCCACAACCTTCAGCTTCTTTGAAGGCAGGACGGGGTGGAGTGACCTTAGGGTGCGCTTGACCCTAAAAGACAAAAACGGGAAGAGGATGAAGAAAGAAATTCCCAAATAGAATAAAACGCGATAAGAAGGGGCTTGACAGGAAACTCACCCCGTGGCCACGACCGGGCCCGTGGTGGTGCCGCTCGAGCCACCTGGGGGATTGGCGACCACCCCTGACTCAGTTGAGCCGCACGGGGGCTTCCGAGCCACGGTGGCATTACTCGAGCCGCTCGGGGGCTTCCGAACCATGGCGGTCTCGCTCGAGCCACTTGGGGGGCTTCCGAGCCTCGGAGGGTTGGCCCGAGCTGCTCGTGGGCTTCACGACCTCGACGGTCTTGCCCGCCCCAACCGGTTCCTTGGCCGGGTCCTTCGCCGGCTCTCTCACGGGCTCCTGCGCCCGGCGCGTCGGGGCCTGCCCAGGCCGACAATCGCCGAAAGGAGCCCGGCGCGTGTCAGGGCGCTCGACGCCCTGGTTCGATGAAGACTTGCACGCATCTGCAGCCCTCTGCTGCCGGGTGCGCGCGCCCGATGAAGAAACTTGCTGACGAGAGTAGGACTCTCGCCGTGATGGTGACGACGCTCGAGCGTCGCGGCCAGATTGGCGGGACGACTCCTCCCGCTGGCCCGCTCGAGCCTGTGGTGGATCGCAGAGTTGCTCGACCTGCGGTTGCCCCAGGGGCTCCTCCTGCATGCAAGATGAAGGAGGCGTCAGGCCTCGAGTAGCGATGGCGTCAGCGCTGTCGGTCGCCTCGTCGTCCTCCTCGTCACCCTCCTCGTCCGGGTGTGTTTCCTCCTCGCTCGACTCCAGGCTGGAACCCAGGACGGTCGGGTCCAGCATCAGGCGATGCTCCCTCTCCCGGCGGTGTTTCCCCGCACGCATCTGCTTCTCGACAAGCGCGGCGCCTTCTGTGTCCTCTCCTCTTTTTTTGAGAGGTTCTTAGCATGTTTTTGGGCCGAGTCGAGGCGTCTCACCTCGCGGACGGGCGCATCCTCCTTCACCGGGGGCCTGACTCCCCGTGGTCATTGATGTCCTGCAAAGGCACATCTCGATAAAGCGGACGTAAAACAGAGAAAAAGCAAAATCAAAAGGAAAGGGGCCCCAAAGAGGACATACCCTGCCCAGGAGGTCGGCATCTGGGCGCATGAGGAAGAGGTCGACTTGATCCTCTCCAAAGCTCCTGCCCTCGATCGCCTCGCGCACCCGCGTGGCGACCAAGGCGGCCGGGAGAGCCTCGCTCAACATCCGGCTGGCTTCGAGGGCAAGAGGGTCGGCGTCGGTGGTCATCTGATCCAACCGCAGCCAGCGCTCGACTAGTGGGAGCACCCGGCGGTTGTGGAATCCCTGCGATGACATGCCCGATGTTGAAGGAAACCTCGCCGACGCTCAAGCCACGGAGCACACCCATGGCCTCGGTCAGGGGGTCGAGACGATGGTGGTACTTCGTGGGGTTGCCATAGCTCCAGTTGTGCTCGGGCGCGGTGATGACCTTGCCGGTGTACTCTGGAAAGTGATTCCCCTCATTGCAGAGATAGAGCCACTCCGTGGTCCACCCGGTGTTGTTCATCGTCATCGCACCGGGAAGCCAATTCTTCCTCCTCTTCACAGCGAGCGTGCTGGAGCCCGCTCGAACGTACCGGCGGGCGCTCTCCTTGTCGTCGGTCCCGCTCACGGCCAGGGTGAAGAGCTGTGCCTTGAAGATGTGCAGGAAGAAGTCCCACTGCGGCGCCATCCCCAGATATCCCTCACATACGCCGACAAAGCTGGCGGCGTGAGAAATGGAATCGGGGTTGAAGTGTTGTAGTTTGACCCCGAAGTTGTGGGGGAGCGCCCGCATGAAGCGGCTCGGGCACTTGCTCACAAGGGAGAAACCGGTGGAACCTGAGGAAACTCAGCATGTAGCCCTCCGGCGGGTCGGGCTCGTAGTGGTGGCGCACCAGCACCATCCACTCCGGCGGCCCCTCCGGCGGGTTAGGGAGGAACAGCCCCTCATCGACGAGGCGCACGAGGTCCGCCTGCACCACCATCGACCACAGCCACGGGAGGGCAGGGAGCATCACCGGCGACGTCGGGGCCGTGGCGATCTCCTTGCCGGCGGCCTTGCTGCTCCCGGCGGCTTGGCCGGCCCCTTTGCCGGTGGATTTGCTGGGCTTCCTTCCCATGGTGATGACGACGGCGGTGAAGTCCAATGAAGCGGCGGCGGTGCGAGGCGTGGAAAGCGGTGGCTCCGACGACACGCACGAACTGTCTCACTCCTCCTCTTTGGTCTCTCCGGCTGCTGCAGGCGAATGCGGCGGCGGCGGCGCTTAGGGCAAGAAGCGGAAGCGCGACTGGCGGCGGCGGGAGGCGAGGATGAGAGGAATGTGAAAGGAGGGAACTGGGAACCCTCTTCCCCAAATTTATAGAGGCAAAGGCCGAGCAGCACCCGTGTATCCAACGGCTCAGCTTCCGCGATCCAACGGCCACGCGATCCCGGCGGATTCGCCTAGAACGGTAAGTGCATTTAATGCCCCTGCTAACCGCCACCTACCTCCACTCAGCGCAGACACGCAACGTGAGGCGGAGTGGAACCGCCGCAGACCCACGATCATCATGACGTGCCGGTTTCCGCCTAAAAAGGCACGCCGCCAAAGGGCGGATTCCCTCGGCCACTGCAGTGATGGGACGTCTAGAACAGACGGTTCCTTACACGGTAAGACAACCCGGGACCCTGGTCCCACATGTAAGTCTCGAGGGAGTGGAGACTGGCCCACGAAAGGGTTTGAACAGTCGCCCTCGAGCACCCGAGTCAGGGGCGACCATTGGGAGGGGCCCCTCGAAAGGCCCCACTCGAGAACGGACTCTCGAACCCCAAAGGCGTATCCAAGGCAAGGTGCTAGGGCTCTAAGAGATCCCGTCGACGGGAGGCATTTGAGCCGCCGGCCCCTATCGAACAGGGCCAGTCCTCTAGAAGCTACGTGCCAGGCTCTAATGAGAGTGCTCCCGGGCCTCAAAGTCGTCTCCCCTCGAAGGGAAACGGACTCTCACTTGGATTTTCCCGCTACCAGCTCAACGAGAGGCTCGGTGCTCGCCCAACCGCGGGTAGTGCCAGCACTCCCACCACTTGGATCCAATCCGGGGAATCCAGTGGGAAAGCTAGAGTGTGACTATAGCCCAGCATTACGAGGCTTGGGGGCTTAAGTCACATGGTGACACCCCTCGACAAGGGAGGATCGGGAAGCACTCGGGGGCTCGAGAGATCGAGCGAAACCCCTCATAACGAGCGCTACAACTCCAGTTAACAACGACCCCCTGTTGACACCAGATGTGTGTTGGCGGTCCTTAACTCCGATTTTTACCCTCAACTATAGGTCATTATGGGGAAAATAAATATTTTATTTCACATATATCTTTACTATTGACCTAGTTCCACCTGTGCTTGGAGAAAATATTGTTTTGCAGAATGTATACCAAGTGCAGGAATTTTCAGAATAAAAAGGCGCTTTTCAGAAGGCGTAAAAGAGCAAGAGAACAAAGGCCAACCACCTGGGGTCGAAATGGGCCAAAAGCACCAGCATAAACGAGACCCAGAAGGCGGCCCAGGCCCACCTGCCAAAGGCGGTCAGGGGGCGACGTCACCCAGGCGCGGGCGCGCCCGGGGCGCGCGCGCCGGCCCTGCCGCCAGGTGGGCCCGGCCAAGGCGGTTCGCCTCCTTCCATCTAGGGGATGATGGTTTTGCTGGTGATTTTACACCACTACCCCCGAACCGCCTTCTGGGGGCTATAAATGAAGAGGAGAGACCCCCCACCTTTACACACACCATTTGGAGCCATCTCACTTCCTCACACTTGTTCTTTAGTCTTAGCATTAGTCCATTGGAGCTAGGCAAAGCTACTTGGAGAGCTTGTCTTCAGGAAGAAAAGCTACACTCTTGGTATAAATCTATGGAGCATTCTTCCTTAGTCAAGTTCTCATTACATTTATATAGTCTTGCATATGAACTAGAGTATAGTCTAGTACACGATATATTCGATGATCAAGAACTAGGCCATAGTTCTTGTGAGAGTTGTTCATCGTGTTCTACATTGTTCTTCATCGTTCATATGTTTTACTTGTTTAGATTAGATTGTAGGAGAGGAATAGCGGTTCGATGTGCCTTCGGGTTTGCCTATGTCCTAGCTCGTCCATCCGTAGGGTGGGAGTCCTGGGGGGATGTAGGTAGCTCCTTAGTATGCGGACATGGTGTCCGGGTGTGAGGGAACCTTCGGATATGTCGGCATGCCACGGTTGAGGTGGTAGGCGGCGGGTGGTGACATTTTGTCCGTCCTTTATAATCCCCACGTTCGCATGTTGAGTAGGAGTTCATAAATGCCGCCATCGATAGCGCGGACCCGGTTGCCGCGGTCTCCCCATATTCCTAGTCTATAGTCGAGTCTTGACTTGTATAACATGTGGAATTAGCTGTTCTAGCATTGACTGTATAGGACCTGCCTGCTCCGCGTAGATTATTCTTTATTCTTTATTTTTACCTTTATTCCTTTGAGGTTGCTCTAAGTGTGTGTCCATTATCCCAACTACCGTATGCTTACCCCTGTATAGCATATTGGTCGGTTTCTCCTCATGCTAGATATTATATTCATACCCATGCTAGATTACTTAACTACCCCATGCCTTCCTTTGGGAAATTATAAATAACGATACCCTGAATACTTCCGGGTGAAATGCTGCGACGATAGATCCATGCGCTTGCGGATATTTATTCTAATAGGATGTGATCTATGTCTTGGCAACACTCGCGTAGTTGCTAGAACCAGTTTCTAGTAAATATGCCGAGTAAAGCCATTTAGCGTTTCGGTGTCTTTGTTATCGAATTAGGCTCTAAGTCTATTTTGGTAATCGCGCTAAGAAATGCCAACAAGCATTTACGGCGCCATTGGGAAAGGCATGGAAGTTAAGGATCTAGCGGCATGGATATGCATATGATATATAAAATGAGAAACGACAATGTCTATACAGGCTAACTTTTATGTTTTCTCCTGTTGTGGATGAAAAGAGAATAGTGCATGACCGGTTTCTCTCTGCCGGAAAATTTCAACTCAAATCCGGAAGCACTCCTTAGGAGGAAGAGGACTCGTGCTCTTTCCTCTTCTGCTACTCTGCCGACAGATAAACCAGTCACTACCGCACTTACCACGCCGCACTCCATGGCCAAGTCCCTGCGCGATTTCTATGTCCCCAATGTTCCCAACGTGCCCACTGGGCCCGCTGTCAACTTGGGAGACAAGAACTTCGAGCTCAGGACTGGGCTCATTACCATGGTGCAGGCAAGTTCATTCTGTGGACTGCCTAGTGAGGATGCCAACGCCCATCTTCAGCGTTTCGTGGAGATATGCGACACCATCGTCATCAAGGATGTCGCTTTGATACAATCAGGCTCAGGCTCTTCCCTTTCTCCCTTGTGGGAAAGGCGAAGACCTGGTTCTACAAGGACAAGGCCGCTGTTGACACATGGAGCAAGTGCTCCACCGCGTTCCTCGCTAAGTTCTTCCCCATGGGCAACACCAATGCCCTGCGGGGAAGAATCGCCAACTTTCAGTAGAATTCGCTGGAACCTATCCCTGAGGCATGGGAGAGACTCCAGGAGTACATCCAGGAATGCCCTCACCATGGGATGGAAAGTTGGCGGGTGCTCCAGAACTTCTACAACGGGTTAACACCCATGTCGAAGGGGCACCTGGACGCCGTAGCTGGCGGTGCCTTTCTATCATCGACTATTGACAGTGCCACGGCACTGATCAACAAAATGGTAGAAAACCAAGCTTGGGGAGGACCGCGCTCCCACCAAGGGACAAAAAGGCATGCATACCATGAAGGAGGTGGATATGCTTGCCGCAAAAATAGACCTACTCCTGAAGAAGATTGACGGTGGTGCCATCAATGATGCATCCGGCGCCGTCAACGCCATGGACGCTCGCATGACGTGCGAGGTCTGTGGTGAAGCTGGACACTCGGGGAATGACTGCCCCGAGACCCGTGAAGAGGCCGCCTACCTCAACAATGGGTTTCGCCAGCAACAAGGAGGAGGAAATGTATAACACCCCAAAATTTGTACTTTGGGTTATTATTAGAAAACACTAAATAAAATGAAGGATTTTAAATATTTGAATAAAATTTGTCAACATTAGCTCAAATCTTAGTACAAGATTATACAAATGAAAATGTGCTTTTAATTTTTTTATAAATTAATTTGAAGGGGCTTTCGTTGATGTGGTGCTTGCTTGTTGCTTGTGTTTTGTGGCTTTGTGTGTGGTAAGTTATCAAAGCACGTTTAGACGTCGTTCTATTCTTCCCGGAAATTTTCTGGACTCCTCTGGATTATTTTCCCATTTATCCTAGAGCTTTTTCCAATTTTTGGATGCTCTAAATATCTCTTTCATGGCTTCCAAATACTTTATTTGGATTAATCATAGCTCAATCTATCCATGGGTATTTTTACATAATTTTCGGAGGCTCAGAAAATATTTTTCAGGGGTTTAAAATAGTTTCAGCTATTTCTGGAATTATTTTCGAACTAAAAATTGTTTTCCAATAAATCCCGAAATTAATAAAAATAAAATATTTTCTCCCGGCTCCAAACCCTAGGTATATATATATATGCCGGTATTCGCCTCGGCGCGCTGGTTCCAGTTCAGAAAAGCTCATCGCGAGCCGCCACTCATAGCTCCTGGAATCGATCGCCGAAGTTCTCTCCAGCTAGGTTTCCGGCGAACTCTCCGGCGAGCGTTTCCGGCCAAACCAACGCGTTCCAGCGGACGCCGCCACCACCAGAAGGTAGCCCTCATCATTTTCTACGCCGTCATGGCCTTATTATCTCGAATCCGTGGTCATTTGACGGTTCCCTAACCTCTCTCTCTATTTCCCGGCGAGGTCATCCATGGACGTCATCGTGTTCATCGTCTCCGGCTGCACCTCGCGCCGTGCGCCGCCACCTGGGCCCCTCCTGCATCCTCCACCCTCGCCCTAGCGCCCAGCCCAGCCGCCGCGTGCCCCTGCGCGTGCCCGCTCGCGAGCAGGCTGGCAGGCCGCCGCCGCCGGCCGTTCTGGCCGTGCAGGCCCTCTGCCGCCGCCATCTCGGCTCGGCCGGGCGAGCCTGCCCACGGGATGGTGCCGCCGTGTGCCTCCGCTGGCCGGCAAAGCCGGGGCCGAGGTGCTGCCCTCCCTCCGGCGCGAGCAGAAGGGGCAGCCATGGCTGCTATGGCCTCGATCTGGTGGAGAAGATGACCCAAGGTACGAGACACAGTAATTACGAAACTGCCACTGATCGTATAATCGTCGCCGTTTCACCATTTTAGCTCCGAATCGAGTCATTCAAGATGCGTTAGAATCGTGTCGTCGTGCTCTACGCAATAGCAGTAACGTTTATTGCATAACTCAATTGTGATTTTATTTATTTATTAAAATGCAATTTGATTAGTAATTATTTAATAGTTTTATAAATAAAATCGACCTAGGGTATACTTTTCGATCTCTTTGTGTTTTGTTCGTGCCGACCGTAAGGTGCATGTTAGCATAGGCTTTAATCATGTCATATGTTTGTGCATTTGATCTTGTTAACTTGTTTAATAATGTTTTGATGCTCGTATATAAAAGTAATTTAGTTTGTAAAATAGCTTTTATAAATAATGTTAATATGTCTTGCCCTAATACCTTTATATTTATGTTTTGCTTAGTTCTACCTTGATTCATAAATGCTCTTTCAATTGTTACTTGCTTAGATTTACTCTGAGAACAGATCATGTTTATTTTAGTTGTTCTCTTATGTTAGATGTTTAATTGGTTAATAATTGCTCAATGCTCGTATGTTTAATATATTCATGCCCTTTGTTTTATGACCAGCTAGTTTAATCTTTAACCATGCTCTGTTATGTTTAATGCCTCACCTGTTTTATGTTTTAATATTATAAATGTTTAAATGACTTATATAATATAATTGCTTATAAAATACGCTTAAGGTTTAATCTTGCTTTGTTATGTCAATCACCTTGCTTAGATGTTGGATCATACATATAGTTCATCTTCATGTTTGTTGCAAGTACCTTGACAGTCGTGTCCTTTTCGACGTTAGCTCCGTTGTCCGTTGTTCTTGCGCTTTTACTATCGTAGCACCGAGTTTTGCCGTTTAGACCGTTCTCTTTTTAGCTTCCCTTTGGAATGGTGTATTGTTCTTAGTCTGGTCTTTTTGTTTGTCTTTTGTGTTGCTTGGTTGCTGCGACTAGTTGAAGAGCGGTTCGTTAACGCTGAAGACTAGGAGCTGATGACCGACAAGAACACCAGAAGATAGATGCTGAAGTCTTCTGAGCAGCTATATTTTGGATTTAAGGCAAGTGCAGGCATCCCTTTGATCATATTGTTCCTATGGAATGTTACTTAATAATGAATGCATGTGTTTAATACAATAAACCTAAGGGCCTACTAGCCACCAATATCCAGATATCACCCATGGGGGTTTGTAGCTAGGATGTAAGTCTGTTAGTGCTCCGCTCATCTACTCACTAATGATGATTATAATAATCTTGCTTCTCGATAAATGTAAAGCTGATGGTTATGGCTGCGGCCATGGAGATGTTTTGGCGGTGCTATGATGCATCGCCCTTGTGGGAAGCAAGGGAGATGCGGGTGTTGGCGGTTGCCCATGTAGACGGGGTCGCCCGTGTCTGCCCTTTAAGGACCCTCTCATGGAGCGGCAACCTGGGACATTCCGTACAACTCCAGGCTAATGGGCTCTTGCTTGTCCAATTACCAGGACCACCGCTAGTAGGGCGGGTAGCTTACCTGGAACTGGTACCTGGATTGGCGAAAAGTGTGATTCAAGTTCTAGTAGTGGTGGGACGGGAGAGGCCGCCCTACGCTTGCGTCATAACTAGCGGGCTACCGCTACTAGTGGCCCTGCGAACAGCCTTGTTGTGACCCCTGCCAGCCTGTCTCGGTAACGGGCTAAGAGGTTTGGCCACCTCGGGCAAAAGGGTAATCACAAACTGGAGGTAAAGAGTACACCTCTGCGCAGAGTTAATAATCGATATATCGTCCGTGCTCACGGTCATGAGCGGCCTAGATCCTCACATGTCTAGCCCAATGGACCTTACCTTAAATCATGGAGATGATGTCTTGCGAGGTGGTTTCCTCGTGCTGTTGTAGGATGGTGATCCTATGTATTTGGAGAGGTTGCGACCTCGTCCTATTGCAGGATGGCAATCCTGTGCCTTTTATGAGATGGCAATCTCATATGTATAATATTGATATATGCTTATATCAATGCTTATTAAATAACTCTTAATTAATACTTGTACCTTAACTAAGGGTTGGGTGTTTTCCACCAAGATGATTAGTAATAGGTTGCTAATTAAAATTCACCTGTTACTAAAATGCTACCGCAGTTTACCTTTGAGCTTTACCTTGTTCAAGCCATGCATATCATTATACTTTCCACTGTACTTGTTGAGTTCGACATGGACTCACCTTGCTATAGTCTGCTAGCAAGGTGCTGCTGGACATTGAGATGTCGAAGGTGCTTGGCGTACGGAGCCCCCAGTCAACTGTCCCTGAGAAGATTGGAGCTCTAAAGAGAAGATGTAGCCAATGTTCCGCGATACTCTGATGTTTTGTGAGTGTAATTATATATATGTTTTGCTATATATAAACATTGTTTATCTGATAATTATCATTCTGGTTATATGTGTGGACTTCCTGGGCACACATATGATGACTCTCGGTCTTCTTTGAAAACCGGGGTGTTATAAAATGGCTGGAATAACCAGTCCCATCCTCCATTCCAAGGTAATTCGAATTACGCCTCCGGGTTTAATTTGAATCAACCTTCATTGAAGGACCTGGTTTACGGCCAAGCCAAGATCAACGAAAATCTCACCAAAAAGATGATCCAAAATGACAAGATCTTGGAAAACATGAATAACAAGATAGAGGGCCTATCATCTACTGTCAAAAATCAGCTGAGCTTCAACAAGATGATAAAGACCCAGCTCGCCCAGATTGCCGCAGCGATCCCGACAAACGCTGACACGAGCAGGATCCTGGGGCAACCCGAGGTCCCGCCCGAGTCAGTAAATATGATCGCGACAGGGTTTGGTCACCCCTGTTAAGCCAAGCAAGCTTGGGGGAGAAATAAGAGCACCGACAAGCAGGTCGGTAAGTATTTTTTTGCTACTCGAAAAAAAAAGAGAGAAAAAGAGAGAGAGTAGAAGAGAAAAAAAAAGAAAACAAAACTTCTTCTCTGAAAAAAAAGAGAAAGAAGATTTATTTTGAAAGAAAAAAATATTTTTTGAACGGCCGGGGCAGAATCACTAACGGCTAGCGCCAAGGGCTAGCCGTTGGCGCCCAACGGCCAAAGCAGGGAGGCAGCGGGGCCCACCTGGGCGCGCGCGCCCGAGGCGCGGTCGCGCCAGTTCTGCGGAGGTGGGGCCCGCGCCAGCGCCCAACGGCTCGTAGCCGTTTTCCTCCCCCATCCATGCTGGTGGTTCGGCTATAAAAGGAGGGGCTGGCCGGGGTGCTCAAACCACCTCTCATTCTCACTCTCTCACTCTCTTTCACCCCCACTTCCCATACAACAAGCTTCCACTAGCAATTTTTGAGCAAGAGAGCAAGAGTTAGAGCTAGTCTCGGGTGTGGAAAATCAACTTCCACTAGTTCTTTCGCACCCGAGAGCTAGCCACCGGCGTAGTCCACCATGAGCGACTACAGTTCGTGGGGGTATGGTAAGGCCTCGAGCTCTTACCAAGGTGCCCCCTACGAGCCAGAAGTGGCCGAGGAGGCGGCACCACCCGCAACCCCCGAGCCCGAGGGGATCTACACGGTCGACGCCCCGTACCTCGACCTGGAGGGTGAACAGGAGCTGCAGAGGTACCATCGCCTCAAGGATCGGCTCTTCAACCACACGATGGTCTACGACGCCAACCTCATCGAGAAAATAGGTATGAATACCGACTTCGAAACCATTTGGAAGGCGGTTGGTTGGGAAAACATCGAGCCCATCGATGAGCAAGGTTCGCATCTCTTGACCATCCAGTTTCTTTGCACACTTGATTATGATGATGAGCGTATTTACTTCCGTTTGTTTGGCATGGAGTATTATCTTACTTGGGGGGAACTCGCTCATCATCTAGGCTTTCACTATAAGTGTGCACTTAAGCTAGATGCATCCATCCCTGGCTTTGATCAAAATTCTTTTTGGGAGAAGATTTCGGGTAGGGTAGAAGTTGGACCTTTCAAACCCCTGAACACGCAGATCCAACACCCTACCCTTAGACTCATGCATCGTTGGATTTCTATGACTTTGTTTCCTGCTAGCAAGATTAGATGGGTGCATTCTGTAGAGCTTAAACTTCTCTATGCCATGGTTCACAAGTTCAAGGTCGCTCCTGTGAGGGAGATGTGCCTCCACTGGCTAGATATGGTTAAGAAGTCTTATGCTATCGATTGCACCTCTCTTGTTACTCGCATTGCCAACGCCGTAGGAGCACTAGATGGTAACGATGTTGAGTACATTCCTCTTGATCGGCCGATTTGTGATTTGCGTGCCCTAACCCAAGGGCACACTTTGAAGGCCGATGGGAAAGATCATATCTGTTTCTTCTTCACCGGTTATGTAAATAAGATTCAGTTACCAACCCGGATCTCTATTTATATAAGCGTGACGTGCTCACCTTTGATTTGAAGACTACGAAGAAGCACGCGAGGGGAAGAGCAGGACTCCGAGAGCCACTAGAGGAGGGTGAGGCTTATGCACACGACTCCCCTGCTCAACCGAGATGCCCTGTACGGCCTCCCCAGCAGTATGGTTATGGTGGATGGGAGGCCAACCAGGGCTACTCAGGCTACTCAGGCTACTCAAGATGGGAGCAGTACCCTCAGCCGGCACAAACCGCTGAGAGGGCATGGTCCGATGCAGGGACCGACGAGTGGGAGTGACAGAGGCGGTACACTGTCGACTCACCACCACCAGAGCAGGAGCTGATGCTGGCCTCAGTCAATGCACACATTGGACAGCTGCAGATCCAGACGAACGACATCAGGAACACCCTGGGCAGCTTCATGCATTCGACGACCCAGTGGCAGCAGTAGCACGGGCAGCGGTTCGACGCTCTTGCAGAGAGCCTCCGCATCCAGCAGGAGGAGCAGAGGGCCTACTGGAGGTCCCAGGGATACAACCCTGGGCCATGAGCTACGAGGATAGCTTGGGGAGGACCCCCACTTGAGGTTTGCATTGCATATTTAATTTCTTGTAATTTTATTTTCCATTTTAGCATATTTAAATTCAAGTTTCTTGCATTGAAAAATTCAAAAAAAAATTATCCCATTCCATATATGTGCTATGAAATGTTTAGTTCCACCCATGTTGAAATGATTGGTTGCGCTGTTTTATGTCTCGTTTGTACTTGTTTAAAATAGAGTTTTCTCTAATATTTGGGTTTATCGGCTTTACATTATCATGCTCTAGAAACTTGATTTAGTGGGTTGCATACAATTACTCTCATCTAGGTTATTGCGCGATATGATATAGTGACTTAGACCACAGCAATGACTTTGTCCCTTGAGAAAACCTGATGTCCGGAGTCTTTGTTTCAAAAATTTTCAAAAACAATAGTTCCTCAATGATCGCGAATTATCCACCAGAGCCATATGATTCATTTGTAGAATAAGAACCTTCATACGCTGCTTGTTCATACATTGAGTTCGGTCGGATTGTTACCGACGTGAGATTATGACTCTACACCCATGATTGAGATCCACTTGCACCCACCAAATAAACGCCAACTCTTACACTGAGAGTTGCGCACAACATGCACCTTCACCATCCGTCGACTCTTACACTGAGAGTTGCGCACCATTTTTCCATCAAATAAAAATACCGACCCTTACCCTGAGCATCGCGCACCCCTCTCTTGTAGTTTGCAAAATTCTCCATGCATTGTTCATCATGACATCTCTCTCCACCTCATCCTCTCCATCAATAAAGTTATGGGCTATGTTCTTAGTCGAGAAAAAAATGAGAGAAAAGAAAGAAAAAAATGAGAGAAAAGAAAGAAAAAAAAGAGAGATATATATAGTTAGAAGATTTATCATTCTTGTAGGCAAACGGGAAAAGTCTTAGATCCCCGTTCAAAAAAAAAAGATGAGAGAATAATTTTAGTTGCTCATTGATAGCCCATCATTTCCCTTCATCTCATCCATCAATAAAAGAGAGTATGTCATGATGCATGGAGACCCAAAAATACCACAAAAATTAGGAATCATCTTTTATCCATCCACACACTTGCACATCTCAATCAAGGTGTATAGCTTAATCTCCGTAAGGTTCAATCCTTGACCTTACAACATATGTGAAACAAGTATGCCCACTTACATACCAACCCAAAACTCCACTCTCAGCTTTTAGTGGTAGGAAGAAGACAAAAACTTGAAAATGCCTTTGATGAGGTAACTATACACAGTTGAGCTATCGAGTGGGTCATTTGAGGAACTTGGTTTAATTATAAAAACTTACAAAACCTCCGGACTGAAAGTTGATCTTGGGACGAATGAAAAGCACCGGTCTTTGAAACTATTCTATTGTGCAATCGCCCAAGACTTGAGAAAAATTAGAAGCCCCACTCTATTTAGAAATCATAGAGTAGATACAATTGCCGATTTATTCAAATAGTAGTAGAACGCTCTCTTTTATTTTGTACACTTGAGATATAATCGGCATAGTAGCAACCCCTGATCAACAACCCAAAGCAAAGACTTGCTCTGGACGAGCAAGGGGTAAGCTTGGGGGATCTTATTGGCGGTCCTTAACTCCGATTTTTACCCGCCAACTATAGGTCATTATGGGGGAAATAAATATTTTATTTCACATATATCTTTACTATTGACCTAGTTCCACCTGTGCTTGGAGAAAATATTGTTTTGCAAAATGTATACCAAGTGCAGGAATTTTCAGAATAAAAAGGCGCTTTTCAGAAGGCGTAAAAGAGCAAGAGAACAAGGGCCAGCCACCTGGGGTCGAAATGGGCCAAAAGCACCAGCATAAACGAGCCCCAGAAGGCGGGCCAGGCCCACCTGCCAAAGGCAGTCAGGGGGTGGCGTCACCTAGGCGCGGGCGCGCCTGGGGCGCGCGCGCCGGCCCTGCCGCCAGGTGGGCCCGGCCAAGGCGGTTCGCCTCCTTCCATCTAGGGGATGACGGTTTTGCTGGTGATTTTACACCACTACCCCCGAACCGCCTTCTGGGGGCTATAAATGAAGAGGAGAGGCCCCCCACCTTTACACACACCATTTGGAGCCATCTCACTTCCTCAAACTTGTTCTTTAGTCTTAGCATTAGTCCATTGGAGCTAGGCAAAGCTACTTGGAGAGCTTGTCTCCAGGAAGAAAAGCTACACTCTTGGTATAAATCTATGGAGCATTCTTCCTTAGTCAAGTTCTCATTACATTTATATAGTCTTGCATATGAACTAGAGTATAGTCTAGTACACGATATATTCGATGATCAAGAACTAGGCCATAGTTCTTGTGAGAGTTGTTCATCGTGTTCTACATTGTTCTTCATCGTTCATATGTTTTACTTGTTTAGATTAGATTGTAGGAGAGGAATAGCGGTTCGATGTGCCTTCGGGTTTGCCTATGTCCTAGCTCGTCCATCCATAGGGTGAGAGTCACGGGGGATGTAGGTAGCTCCTTAGTATGCGGACATGGTGTCCGGGTGCGAGGAACCTTCGGATATGTCGGCATGCCACGGTTGAGGTGGTAGGCGGCGGTGGTGACAGCCACTGTCCGTCCTTTGTAATCCCCACGTTCGCATGTTGAGTAGAAGTTCGTAAATGCCGCCATCGGCAAGCGAGACCGTTTGCCGCGGTCTCCCCATATTCCTAGTCTATAATCGAGTCATGACTTTTATAACATGTGGAATTAGTTGTTCTAGCATTGACTGTATAGGACCTGCCTGCTCCGCGTAGATTATTCTTTATTTTTTATTTTTACCTTTATTCCTTTGAGGTTGCTCTAAGTGTGTGTCCATTATCCCAACTACCGTATGCTTACCCCTGTATAGCACATTGGTCGGTTTCTCCTCATGCTAGATATTATATTCATACTCATGCTAGATTACTTAACTACCCCATGCCTTCCTTTGGGAAATTATAAATAACGATACCCTGAATACTTCCAGGTGAAATGCTGCGACGATAGATCCGTGCGCTTGTGGATATTTATTCTAATAGGATGTGATCTATCTCTTGGCAACACTCGTGTAGTTGCTAGAACCAATTTCTAGTAAATATGCCGAGTAAAGCCATTTAGCGTTTCTGGCGCTGTTATCAGAATTAGGCTCTAAGTCTATTTTGGTAATCGCGCTAAGAAATGCCAACAATGTGGCAAACGAGATTACCGCAAGCGGACGGGTAGTCAATGTAGCACTTCACAGGGAGTATTCCAGGTATCGTATTTTCCACAGGGAACGAGAAGTGGACTAACTAGGCCAAGGTATGCCATCAGGCAATGATCAAGGGCTTAGGATGGGATAGAGAGGTAATTCTAGTATTTGGGTTCTAACCTAGTTATCCTAAGGATACGTGAGAGCTAACTCTATCTTTCTGCGGCGACCGATGGGCGAGACAGGTTGTTAAATAACACACCCTGAAGCGGCCACCAGTGCAAACCTACAATCTAACCTAACAATACTCACAGGAGAACTCCAAGGTCCCAACGGAAGGCTGTCACACTTCACTCTGGGCGTTCCTGGGTGCAGCCAGACGTTCACACCGGCAGATCTAGTCTAGACACCACGCCTACACTATCTCTACTACTCTAAACAGGGCCAGGGTTTAGAGCACTTCACTCAAGAGCCTAACATACGCTCGCTCAGGAGAGAGCAATGTGCCAGCAGAAAGGATGTATACTTACGATAAACTAAGATAGAAAGTAAATACTGAAAGTACTCAGATGAAAACAACTAGAAAGTAGACTTACTAGAAGACAAGCATCCGCTGAGGCGCTCCTGGAAGAAGACTCCCGACAGGCTGGGACTCCTCCGTTGGAACTCCTCACTCTCTTCCCTCTATTCTCACACTATAGCTAATGGTAGCTCTTCCTATGATACATGGTGCACTTTGAACTAAGCTCTAGGGGGGTATTTATAGGAGAGATGGAGTAGCCCCTACTCTAGTGCCACATCATCGATCCGCGTGACATCACTTCTCCACCCTTGGATCAAACCGACTTGGAATGGACGTCTGACAGCAGAGGACACGTGGAGGTCATGCAGGAAGTCGGTGGGAGGCAACCGACCTTCAATGGGCCCACATGTCATGGTCGGCCGACCTGGGGTTTGCCCTGGGGTTGACACGTGGCATCTTCTAGAAGGTCCAGGAGGTCGGTGGAGCTGGTCTGATAGGTGGGTCCCATCAACCCTTGGTCGGCCGACCAGGGTCTGGTCAGGTGGGCCCACCAGCCTTGTTCCACCGATGTTCCTACGTGTCCTGGAGTGTGTTGCTTTCCCATTTGAAGTTTGGTCAAATTTGCTCCATTCATGCTTGTTCAGGCATGATTAGTAGCTGTTTGTACCTGCATCCAAATACTGACATGTACATGTGGAACCAAGTGAAATGCACCTATATCACTACTTGTTTGCTGGGTGTAACTTTAGAATGTGACTAATGTTGATAGCTTTCATGGGATGAAAACAGGGTCTAATAGATCCCCCACACTTTAGTCTTTGCTTGTCCTCAAGCAAAGTTTAGAGAGGAAGGTATACTACGACATTGTTGAGATATCAGCAAATACTAAGTTTACTCAGGCAGAAATCATTCATGTGGGTTATGTGGTATTGTCTAACATAAATCCTTCAGTTGTTGAAACAAATGGAATAGTTCTCAAGGCACAGTTCTCTACTTATTTTCATATCCTTAGTACTTAGAGTTTTTCATAGATTTTCGAAAAGAAAACACATGTGTCATTCCTACTCCCCATAAGATATCTCTGGTCACTCAAGTGGTGTTTGAATCCTCACCAAGGCACATCATGTATTTGCCTTTAAAAACATCCTATCTCTAATAAGGCTTTATATGGAGCTTGAATAGGTATGTCAAGGAATAGCATACTTGCAATGCATATGTTGTCTTAATTAAGAAAGAAAAGTCTTGGACCACAGCAGAGACTCATCATACCCCCAGATCAAGATGTAAAGTGGAGTGGAAGAATGCAATGGATGATAATGGAGAAGAATTGGATGTATGGTGGATGAGGTTGCTCCTTCTTTTGATGCTATCTCTCTTTCTATTTCTATTGAGACAAGGCTAGCTCTTTCTTATCATTTTTTTTTGCACTATCTCAATAGATGCCTAGCCTTTTTGGGATGTGTCTCACCTAACAAATGATAACTTGAGAGAGAGTTTCTGACTTTGGAGCATGGAGCAACCTATATGATGGAGATGGTGAGGGTGCGTACTCCCATTGTAGAAGTAGCACAAGAATGGTGGTATGGATGATGATGCATGCTCCCAGGGTAGGAGTAGCATAAGAATGGTGGTATGAATGATGATGCATGCTCCCAGGGTAGGAGTAGCATAATGATAGTAGTGAGGTGCATACTCTCAGGGTAAGAGTAGCATGTTTGCGTACTTTCGGATCAGAAGCAGCATATTTTGGTGGTAAGTGGAATTTGATCTTAGGGCCACGACAAACCTCTAACACAGGTTTTACAAGTCTTAACCAAACTCACTGCAAGCAAGTAGCTTATGTAGAAGGCTTTTGGATATTTAATGTATATGGCCGTGGTGGGCATTTCAACACTATTGAGGAGTAGTGACACTATGGTTTTATGACATTTTTCAAAGTTAAACCTCTAAGTACTTTAGATAGAAAGGCATGAAGCATGAGCCGAGAATTATATCACATTTATCAACAACCTAGTCAATATGATGATCCTATCAAGAATTTTTGGCCCACAAGCATGATTATGTGCAGGAGTAAAAATTAGCAAAGCTTTTATCTCTAAATGTCATAGACTAAGGCAATTGTTAAGTTTTAGATGCAAGTCTTCATTTTATTTTTATTTAAAGCTAATAAGTAGGGATGAAAACGGATCGGATCGGAGCGGATAATAGCTTCCCCATATCCTAATCCTCTTCTTGTCATCGGATTCGGAGCGGATCGGATATTATACGGATTCGGATGCGAATACGGATTTTTTAGGATGTCGAAAATGGAGCGGGTTCGGTCCGATTTCGGAGCGGAAGCGGACTTTTCTAAGTCAGATAATATATGCTTACATATATTTTTGTGATCATAAATAATTGATTAACCAAAGTAATAAAGCAGAGTACAAGTTTTCAGTTACTACGTCTCAACGTGACAGACTATATCTCAGCGTGACAACGTCTGTGTCCGGTGTCCTCGTTGCTTAGTACTAGTGATAAGCCATGGCACTAATTAGGAAAAGAGGCAATCACAGGATTAACATTTCAAATAGTGCTAATAGATAACAAAATTAGTGTATATAGTTGATGTGGGCTACAATAAAAATATAATAATGGGCTGCATTGGCTTGTATTCTTGTCGCTTGGGCTATTTAAAATTCGGATTATCCTATTCAAAGCATCGGATAATCCGCGTTTAATTATCGGATAATCCATATCCGCCGGATTTCGCCAATACCATATCCTACACCGCATCCGCGTAAAATCGGATTCGGATTATCCACATCCGCACGGATATTAAAAACACTCCTCCATATCCTTAAATTTTGGATTTGGAGCGGATCGGAGCGGAGAATTATCCGTACCACTTTCATCCCTACTAATAAGTAAAAAGAATAAGGAAAAATTGAAAGAAAGACAAAGGAGTAGGAGGGACATACCAGACAGTGAAGAAGTGCTTGCTGCGTAGAAGCTGGCTGGTGGGCCAGGGGCCAACAGGTCAGGTCGGCCGACCTGAACCTGGGCTCCGTGGCCTGGATTCCGACTCCTTTCGGTCTGCTGATTGGTGCGGTGTACTTGGTTTGCCGAATTTGCACAAAGTCCAGGTCGACCGACCTATGGTTCGGGTCGCCCTTCGTCGTGCCAACTTGCAAGACCTTCAGCACCTCGAATCTGTGTCTGTTTCACAATTTTTTTTTTTTTGGTGTTTCTGGGGAGTCGGCCGACTCCCCCACACTTGGCCTTTGTGCACTAAGAAAATAACACAGCAAATGAAGTGAAATGTACATACCCTGCTGGTGGCAAAATGCACCAACAGGGTTAAACAATTTTTTCATTTCTTTTCAACTCCTCCTTTGTATTATAAAATCAAATTTCTAGGCACTATTACAATTTGCAGGGAATTTAAAATTTGAAAAGGGAAATAACTAAGAAATTTGAAAGAAATAAATGTGCCTAGTCTTCTAAAACTACTTTATTCTAAGGAGAGGGGATCTCTAACAGATCCTCCCTGCCGATTGCCCTTGCAATCCTCTTAACCTTCGCATTGTTGCTAATGCGTAGATCACGGAATGCATCCAACATATCCATGTGGGCAATCCAAAGTTCTGCCACGGTCTCCATGAGGGTTTCATTCTTCTCCCTCAGGTTTGCCGTGACACGGAGAAGTCTCTCCACGTCGCTTCTTCCTTCCTCCCCCTCAAACTGCCCAGGTGGGCCTCTGATGGGAGGTGGAGACATGTGCCTATGAACGGTGGCGCTGGTGCAGTTGTTAGACTCCCTCAGGGCCATCCGCTCATCAGAGTCCAACGGTGGAATGAGGGTCTTCCCCATTCCAGGTCCAGCTCCCTTGATCCGGTGGAAGTGAGGCGTGTGGGACGGCTCGAAACTCGAGCTGCCCCCAGTGTTGGCGGAGACAACGATCGGGGCATCACGAGTCCCTATAGGCGACTTGTCCTTCAACGCCAATTGACCCGTGGTGGGTCGCCTTGGCGTGGTGGATCTCGCGGGGGATTTCCCGAGAGTCCTCTTAGGAGTCAGCGAGCGCGACGAGGGTCCCGACTGGGCAGGACGCTGGGGGGTGGTCAGGCGACCACGCCTTGGGTCGGCCGACCCAAAGTGTTGGTCGGCCGACCAGGGGTTTTTCCCCAGCAGCCCTCCAGTCGGTGGCACCATGGCCAGAGGCTCTGCCTCCATCACGTGCACTGCCATGGCACGTTCCATGTCCGCAGTGAGTGATCGTGGAGGCATGGGTGAATCTGGGCGAGGGATAATTTGATGGTTTCTCGTTGGTGGTGCCATGGCAAGGTGGAGGGTGATCAAGGATGGCTCAAGGGGGCAATGGAGGTGATGAACTCGGGCTAGAAGGCAGTGGGAAGAGAGGAGAGTCCTAGGGGGCTTTTAAAGACAAGGTTGAGGAGGAGGGTTCGGTGATTTTCAAAAGGATTCGAAAGGGAGCGTCCTGGGGGACGTCTCTCCACCGTTCCTGCTCCTCCGCCGAGTTTGAATCATCGAAAAGCCCGGTCAGCCGACCGGCGAATTTTCGCTGTTTGAGTTCAAATTTGAACTACAGGCTCCCCTAGCCGTTCCAAACATTTCTACGAATTCAAATCATGAAAATGCTGGTCGGTCGACCGAACCCTGGTTGGGTCTAGTCGACCAGGCTGAGGTTCTGGGTTGGCTGCACCACCCTGGGTCTGAGTGGGTGCCAAATTCAGGTCGGTCGACCTACACTTGGCTCCTAGGGACTAGCTCCCAAGTGCTCAAGTGTTTCTAGAAATTCCTATACTACCCTTATTTCTAATCAAGCAAATTTGCATGTAGTTTCAAGAATGTAAAGTGTTGAAGCTAGCATGTAAATGAAGTAAACATGTAGATTTTAGTGATTAGGATGTAAGGTAAAATCTATCATGTCTAATTCTTCTTGTACGGAATCATGTTCATAAAAGAGTTTAAGGCGATGGCCATTTACCTTGAAGACGTTGCCGTCATCGTCCTGCAGCGTCACAGCTCCATGTGTCGCGGCGTCGACCACCAGGTACGGGTCTTCCCATTTGCTTCTTAAATTTCCATGGCCAAAGAGTTTGACCCTGGAGTTGAACATGAGTACCTTGTTCCCCGGATGGAACTCTTTTTGCTTGATTCGCTTATCATGCCATCTTTTGGTTTTCTCCTTGTAAATTCTGGTATTGTGATAAGCTCGTTCTCTCCATTCCTCCAACTCTGAGATCTGGATCTTCCGATGTTTTCCGGCTGAGGGCAGATCCATATTCCACCTCTTTATGGCCCAATGTGCCCTATGCTCCAGCTCGACGGGCAAGTGGCATGTCTTTCCGTATACAAGTTGGTATGGGGTCATACCAATAGGAGTCTTGTATGTGGTCCGGTATGCCCAGAGTGCATCAGAAAGTCTATATTTCCATGCCGATCCCATCTCATTGACAGTCTTCTGCAGAATATTCTTGATTTGCTTGTTCAAAGTTTCTGCTTGTCCGCTTGTCTGGGGATGGTACGGTGTACCCACATTGTGCCGTATTCCCAATCCTTTCAAAAACTCACGGAATCTCTTGTCAATGAAGTGGCTGCCTCCGTCACTGATGACTAACCTTGGGGTGCCGAATCTTGGGAGGATGGTGTCATGAAACATTGCCTTGGCGTGCTTTGAGTCTGCTGACTTACACGGCATTGCTTCGACCCACTTGGATACATAGTCCACTGCCACCAGTATGTATTCATATCCTTGTGATGGTGGGAATGGACCCATGTAATCTATCCCCCAGACATCAAAGAGCTCCACTTGAAGGTTGTTTGTGAGGGGCATGGCGTCACGGGTATTGATATTCCCTTGTCGTTGGCACCTCTCACACCTTCTGATGAAGTCCTTGGTGTCACCGTACATGGTAGGCCAGTAGAATCCACTTTGCCAAATCTTGGCATGGGTTCTGAATGCACCATAATGGCCTCCATATTCAGCCCCATGGCATTTACTGATAATTTGGATGCCTTCTTCTGTTGGAACACACCGTCTTAGTACCACATCTTGGTAGACCCTATAGAGGTAAGGGTTGTCCCATAGATGTGCCTTGCTCTCCTTGATCAGCTTCTTCTTATCCCGGTGGTACATAGCCAGAGACCATGTAGTTGACGATGTTTGCGTATCAAGGGTGAGTAGCTGACACCTTGAGAAGTGTGTCGTCCCGAAGATAATCGTTGATAGACAGATTCTGTTTGTCTTCAACCTGCATCCTAGAAAGGTGGTCTGCGACCGAGTTTTCTACTCCCTTTTTATCTTTTATTTCTAAGTCAAATTCTTGGAGTAGCAAGATCCACCTTATTAATCTTGGTTTAGCGTCTTTCTTAGTGAATAAATATTTTAGAGCAGCGTGATCGGTGTAAATGATCACTTTTGCTCCTACCGAGATAAGATCTAAACTTGTCTATAGCAAACACTACTAAACAACATGCTCTTTTCAGTGGTTGCATAGTTTAGCCGAGCTCCGGTTAGTGTTTTACTAGCATAACGAGATAGCATGATGCTTTTTATCTCTAGTCTGTCCTAAGACAGCCCCTACAGCATAATCACTAGCATCACACATTATCTCAAAGGGGAGCGACCAATCAGGGGGTTGTATGATTGGCACAGAGACAAATGTTTTCTTAAGGTAGTAAAATGCATCTAGGCACTCATCATTAAAATTAAAGGGTGCGTCTTTAGCTAGCAGGTTTGTTAAAGGCCTAGCGATTTGCGAAAAATCTTGTATAAACCTTCTATAAAAACTAGCGTGACCAAGGAAACTGCGCACTCCTCTAACGTTCGTGGGAGGTGGGAGCTGTTCTATGACCTCTATCTTAGCTCTATCTACCTCTATTCCACGCTCGGACACTCTATGTCCTAACACTATCCCTTCCCTAACCATGAAGTGGCATTTTTCCCAGTTTAGGATCAAGTGTTTTTCTTCGCATCTTTGTAAGACGCGTTCCAGGTTCTCGAGACATCCGTCAAAAGTCTTGCCATAGACGGAGAAGTCGTCCATGAAGACTTCCATGATTTCTTCAATCATGTCTGAGAAAATGGACATCATGCACCTTTGGAAGGAAGCGGGAGCATTGCATAGGCCAAAAGACATGCACCTATATGCATATGTCCCGTAAGGGCATGTAAATGTCGTCTTACTTTGGTCGTTGGGATGGATTGGGATTTGATGATAACCTGAATACCCGTCAAGGAAACAAAAGAAAGAGTGTTTCGCCAACCGTTCCAGCATCTCATCGATGAATGGTAACGAAAAGTGATCTTTCTTTGTAGCCTTGTTGAGTTTTCGGTAATCTATACACATCCTACATCCCGTGACGGTTCGTTGTGGGATAAGTTCGTTATTGTCATTTTTAATGACCGTCGTTCCTCCTTTCTTAGGTACTACTTGTACGGGGCTGACCCACTCACTGTTTGGAACAGGGTAGATTATGCCCGCGTGCAAGAGCTTCAAGACCTCCTTCTTTACTACTTCTCTCATCGCATTATTTAGCCTCCTCTGAGGCTCTCTCGAGGGTATAGCTTCGAGTTCTATTGGGATCCGATGCGTGCAAAGAGCGGGACTAATTCCCTTAAGGTCTTGGAGGGAGTATCCTAAGACAGAGCGATACTTCTCTAGAATGGCTATGAGTCTAGTGGTCTCTTCTTCTGAGAGTTGATCACTAATGATGACAGGTTTGTCTTTATCGCCGTTAAGGAAGACATACTTAAGCCCAGAAGGAAGTGGCTTAAGTTCTATGGAGGGTTTAGGTTGTGGTTCGGATTCATCTAGCTCTAAGGGCTCGTCTAGGTCGGGGTTTGTTTCTGGCTCATCGATGTAATCCTCAGCCTCCTCTTCTAAATCAGGCAGTGATGCCTCTACATGGGCTGCCACCATTACCTCCTCTATTGGGTCAATTTTGGGATGTGGTTCTGATTTGTTATTGACTAAACCGACAAAGGGGACCGAAAGGTTTGTGTTTTTCCCGAGTTGACCCCTAACATACTCGCTCTGAAAGCCATTCAAGAATCTGAGGAGCGGGTACCCAATTAACAAGTCAATGTCCTCTACATCAAAGATGTAGAAATTTAGGAGGACATTCACTTTGTTAATGGTGATTGGTATGTTCCGTGCAAGACCGCAACTTTTGACTAGTTCCCCAGACGGTATCTTGAGGAATTTGTCATTAGGAGTTAACGGTTCCTCACCGAGGAGTGTTAGTGCTAAGGTTTTAGACATTACATTTGCTCCTACGGCTGGGTCATAAAGAGATTCAATAGAGATCCTACCTATGGTATAGGGAATGGTTGCGAAACAGGATAGAAGTCTGATGATATCAGACGACACCTCTGATTCTTTCAGCCATTCGCTGCTCATGACAGACATGAGCTCTTGGGCAGTTGCCTTAAGGTAACAGGCCTCCAAGCGTGAAGAGATGTGCCTATTTAGGTCTCTATTCGGTTTCTTTTGCACGAGTTGTTTCGAGACATCGCCAAAATTGGCAAAAAGGTTCGTCTCGATGTTCAAGGGATATTCCAAGGGGTGAATTACTTCTTCCCCTGGAGGTGTTTGTTGTTCAGGTTTGTCAGCTTGGGTTGTGGTATTGGCTGTCGAGGTTTCGTCCCTAGGGGTTTGGTTTTCCTCAGGGGCTTTACTAAGATCATCAGTGTAGGGGGTGTTGTCTAGTATGGTGGCTAGGACTACCTTACCCTCACTAATGGGTAAATGAAGGAATGCTCCCTTCGAGGCTAGATCAAGGAATTGTGTGGAACTTTGCCTAAGGCCGAGATAAAAGTGTTGCATTAGTGTTCGCTCGGGTATGGCTAAATCTGGACCAGAGGACGTTAAGTCCATGATTCGTGTCCATGCCGCACCTAGAGATTCCTTCTCTTCTTGTTTGAAGTTTAGGATATCTCTGCGGAGACGGGCTACACGGGAGATAGGGAAATAGGTAAGGCAAAATTTGGCTTGTAGCTTCTCCCACTCTCCGTCTACACTACCTACGTAATGAGAGTACCAGCGTCTAGCTTTTTCCGTTAAAGAGAACGGAAAGAGCTTCCACTTAAGGGTAACTCGTCTCATCCCTTGGATGTGAATGCACGAGCAAAGTTGCTCGAAATCACGTAAGTGGGTGTATGGGTTTTCATCTCCTTCTCCCGAAAAGGGATTCTCCTGAACCATCGCTATGAGACTCGGGCGAAGAACTAGGCGGCTCTAACTCAGTGCCCGTTGGAGCCACATAATCAAAAAGGGTTGTTTGATCCATTGGATACGTAAAAAGGATTCTAATCTAACAAGGATAATTTGACGACTATGGCTCTAGCTAACCAGCTACCGTTCCCCGGCAACGGCGCCAGAAATGCTTGTTGACACCAGATCTGGCAAACGGGATTACCGCAAGCGGACGGGTAGTCAATGTAACACTTCACCGGGAGTATTCCAGGTATCGTATTTTCCACAGGGAATGAGAAGTGGACTAACTAGGCCAAGGTATGTCGTCAGGCAATGATCAAGGGCTTAGGATGGGATAGAGAGGTAATTCTAGTATTTGGGTTCTGACCTAGTTATCCTAAGGATACATGAGAGCTAACTCTATCTTTCTGCTGCGGCCGATGGGTGAGACAGGTTGTTAAATAACACACCCTGAAGCGGCCACCAGTGCAGACCTACAATCTAACCTAACAACACTCACAGGAGAACTCCAAGGTCCCAACGGAAGGCTGTCACACTTCACTCTGGGCGTTCCTGGGTGCAGCCAGACGTTCACACCGGCAGATCTAGTCTAGACACCGCGTCTACACTATCTCTACTACTCTAAACAGGGCCAAGGTTTAGAGCACTTCACTCAAGAGCCTAACATACGCTCGCTCAGGAGAGAGCAATGTGCCAGCAGAAAGGATGTATACTTACGATAAACTAAGATAGAAAGTAAATACTGAAAGTACTCAGATGAAAACAACTAGAAAGTAGACTTACTAGAAGACAAGCATCCGCTGAGGCGCTTCTGGAAGAAGACTCCCAACAGGCCGGGACTCCTCCGCTGGAACTCCTCACTCTCTTCCCTCTATTCTCACACTATAGCTAATAGTAGCTCTTCCTATGATACATTGTGCACTTTGAACTAAGCTCTAGGGGGTATTTATAGGGGAGATGGAGTAGCCCCTACTCTAGTGCCACGTCATCGATCCGCGTGACATCACTTCTCCACCCTTGGATCAAACCGACTTGGAATGGACGTCTGATAGCAGAGGACACGTGGAGGTCATGAAGGACGTCGGTGGGAGGCAACCGACCTTCAATGGGCCCACATGTCATGGTCGGCCGACCTGGGGTTTGCCCTGGGGTTGACACGTGGCATCTTCTAGAAGGTCCAGGAGGTCGATGGAGCTGGTCTGACAGGTGGGTCCCACCAACCCTTGGTCGGCCGACCAGGGTCTGGTCAGGTGGGCCCACCAGCCTTGTTCCACCGATGTTCCTACGTGTCCTGGAGTGTGTTGCTTGCTCATTTGAAGTTTGGTCAAATTTGCTCCATTCATGCTTGTTCAGGCTTGATTAGTAGTTGTTTGTACCTGCATCCAAATAGTGACATGTACATATGGAACCAAGTGAAATGAACCTATATCACTACTTGTTTGCTAGGTGTAACTTTAGAATGTGACTAATGTTGATGGCTTTCATGGGATGAAAACAGGGTCTAAATGCCGTCAACACCCCCCTCGAGGCAACTCATTCAAAGCCCCCAGAGGAATGTCCCATTCCTCTGGGGCCTTGGGGGCTACCCCCGCGGGGGACGCTCGCGCGCCCCCCACGGAAAAAGGAATCAACCCTCTCGTGACAAAGTGAAAAAACCCAAAGTCTAGGTACTTCAACTCCACTTCATAATCCCTTGCATGAAGTTTCACACTCAAGCAAGGGCTCGGGGGCTACTGTCGGGTACCTAGATTAGGGGGTCTCAAATCTAGGGGCTTAGAAGTAAGCAAACCCTGTGTTGCTCCCCCCTAAGCCCCAAAGATTAAATAAAGAGAATCCCTATCCACTTCCTCGCGCCACACTGGGCCGGCCCACGACTAGGCCCAGGGATAAACAGGTGGACCAACCATCTCGAGGTATGGCCGCTCACCTGCTCGAGGAGATGACGGAAACCCCTCGAGCGAATGACCGCTCGAGATGCTGACGGAAACCCCTCGAGCGAACGGGAGCTTGAGTCAGTCTCTCGAGGTCGCTTCCCCTGGACACCCATGTGGCTACAGGGCGCGTAACAGTGAAAAGCGCTCCTGCCCTGCCTAACTCCATGGCTACAGCGCGCAAACAGTGGGAAGTACGCCGGTCACTTCTCCCTTTTTACCGCCCATACCCGGGATTCGGGCGTGCCAGGCGCCACTGTTATGCCACGCTGAGCACTATGCCGCGTACGGCACCCCCTCGGAACGCAATCGTCAACTCTCCGTACCTCTAAATCCGCTGCTCAGTCCCGTCGCTCGGGCCACCTACCCCTCGAAGCAGTCTTCCACCGCTCGAGGAATGATGGCGGACATGACTGGAGCATGAGACGCGCTGTGCCCTGTCCATCCCACCTCGACGGCCATACGGCGGGGTTCCCGGGCAGGTCATCATTGCCCACGCCTCGACTACGCCAGCCCACGTCAGGCAAGGACGAGCAGGTCATCATCACCCACGCTGCTACAGGCTCGAACCGGACCAAAGCAGGAATCCACAGGCTCGAACCGGTCAGAAGAGGGCATCCACGGTCTCGACGACTTGACCCGACGCCCACGCCTCGACGTCACGCCCACGATCGCCCTAACTACAGTGTAACCCTGAGCCTCCCCTTGGCCTATAAAAGGGGGCGCAAGGGCATGGCATAGGGCACGTTACAACTCACACCCACTCGCAACACTCTTCCACAACACCTAAGTCCCTGGACTAGCTTGTATTCACCCCTGTACAAGCACTTCGGTGCAAGATAACACGAACTCTCTCCCTCTGCTGGACGTAGGGCCTTCTTTGCCCGAACCAGGATAAATCGCCCGTGTCTTTCTTGCATCACCATCCGGATTAGGGAGCACGCTTAGAAATTCACTCATTGGTGTGACACCCCCCAGGGTACGAAACACCGACAAATAATTTCTTAGAAATGAAATCGTTGCATGTATGAGCTGGACATATATGTTCGTGTATCGGCTGTAGTCAAAACTAGGCAATATAGTGGAAGAATCCAATAGAAAACCTAATACAACAACAACAACAACAACAACAACAAAGCCTTTTTATCCCAAGCAAGTTGGGGTAGGCTAGAGATGAAACCCAGAAGAGACACATTATAGGGCAACCCAAAAGTCACGGTTCAGACACGTTGATAGCTAGTCTCCAAGCGCTCCTATCCATAGCTAAATCCTTGGAGATATTCCACTCCTTAAGGTCTCTCTTAACCGACTCGCCCCAAGTCAGTTTAGGTCGACCTCTACCGCTCCTTACATTATCGACCCGTTTTAGAACCCCACTACGCACCGGCGCCTCAGGAGGTCTCCGTTGGACATGTCCAAACCATCTCAACCGATGTTGGATCAGTTTCTCCTCAATTGGTGCAACCCCAACCCTATCCCCAATAGAAAACCTAATAGAATAGATTAAATCATAAGTTGATGGACGATGAAACAAATCTATATTAGAATACATATGCCTTATATTTTGATAGATTGAAAATAGTAGCAAACTTATTTTTTATTTGTTGTAGTTATAACGGAGGATGATTTAGATCATGAATGGCATGGAAAGTTTACATAAAGAGATTGAAAAATGTGAGGACATGATGCGAATAGCTTACATATTGAATTAAAACAACAGTGAGTTTACTTTTATAATAAGATATATAAATATAGGTGAATGTTTAAAACGTGCAAATCACGACCCTCGGTGATTGCAGAGATATTTTTATGGGAAGTAATTCAATATACGATGACCCCACGCATCTCACATTCTATGCCTCTTTTTTCGATACGGCTCTCTATATGCGAGTTAGATCGGTACAAAATGTTAAGCTCCCTTGTTAGTGGGGTTCTTGATGCTCCTGGTGCCCTATCAATATATCATTGAGTCATTTGCAGAAAAGAAAATTCATTGAGGACCAGTGCTCTAGATCTACTGTAACTAATGGATTTAATTTATAAACACTACATATGTTAACAGTTAATAAAGAGATAGTATATGATACTTCTTCCACTTGAAACCACCAAGGCGTATGATTTATACAGTACTAGATGTTGATGGATCAAGCATATCTTTATATTACCGTTTAGGGAGCAAAATTAGTCCCAATTACGCGCTGTTTGGATTTTTTTTCATTTTAGAGGAATTAGAATCTACTTAATAGATTAAATAATTTAGCTTAGAATTTGATATTCCACAAGTTTTCAAAGTTCAGATAGCCTATCTCAAATTCATAGGGTAGGAGATAGAAATTAATTCTATAGATCACCATGATATGTTTCACTCTCCGACATATAGTAGGCTCTTCAACTCGCTTCTCTATACTAGAAATGCAATACATAAGCATTTTCCTTGCATGGCTAACAATAGAATACAAATATATTTCATATACAATGATATTAGCTTAAATTAATATGTTCCTAAATTATAACTTACTAGAATGAATTCAATTTAAGGATCCAAAATTAGTCCCAACTCATGGAGTCAGATTTGGCCACATAAAGCTTAGATTGATTTTTCTTTTTTCAGCACGTATAAAGCTATAGATTGCTGGTGCAGGTAAAAAGAAAATCTGGGCCAGAAGGGTCCCAAATCAATTGTTGCTGGACCGTCGTCTGCTGTCCGGTACGGTATATTTCTCCCAAAACAGAAGGCGCCCCGCCGACGAATAAAAAGTGAACACGCGCTCTTCCGAGGGCGGCCATTTCAAATTTTGAAATCGCCCTCCAAATAGCAGGAACTGGAAGCGTCAGCCCTTTGGTGCCCCTCGCCCAAGGTTTTTTTTTTACCGATCGGGATCCCCAAACCGCTGCCGGTAGCGGTAAACCGGAGCGGTTTACCGGAAACCGCCCGGTTACCGGTCGATTTTGAATTTGAATTCAAAGTCGGCTGTGGTTCGGTTGGCCGGCGGTTTACCGAGCGGTTTGGTTCGGTAACCGCTCGGTTTGAGCGGCGGTTTTTTCAAAATTTATATTTAATTTTTAAAAAAAAAATGCTAAAATAATTCCTAAAAATACTTCATGGTTTATAGAATCCAATGATGTCAAAATTTTTTCAAATTTGAGTGCGTTTAGTATATTTTTGACCTTCATGATTTAATGAGCCTTAATGGGCCTATTTGTGTATTTTTCTTTTTTTTTTTTTTCAAACTTCTAAACATCTAAATAAATACTAAACGAACTCGAATTTGAATAATTTTTACACCATTGGCTTCTATAAATCATGAACTATTTTTAGGAATTTTTCAGCATTTTTTTTTCAAATTTTCATTTTTAATTTGGGCCAAACCGAACCGGACCGAACCGTAACCGGTCCGGCCCGTAAGCCGGTTACCATGTAAACCGTGGTTTACCGAGCGGTAAAAAAAACCTTGCCCTCGCCTCTCCTCATAGGCCGCTCCGAATCCGTCCCGTCCCACCTCGCCGTTGGTCTCTCCGCTCTGCCCTCGTATACAGGTACAAGCGCACCTCCGCACCTCCCCTCTGTTTCCCCACTTTGCGGCTTCGGCCTCGATCGTCGGGCGCAGGCGCTGTACGACGTGATGATCGTGGTGGTTGCTGCTCCTATTCCCTTTCATTTGGGGGGGGCACTTCAATGCGGGTTCGTATTATCCTATGTATAGGTGCTCGCGATCATGTATTGTTGGTGGCGTGTCGCATGATGCTAGCGACGGAAGCGGCTCAGTGCTGATCTCCCCTCCTTCAGTGCTCGCGAGTCGGTTCAATAATCTCACTCAACACTCAACGGTATAGGGCATGTTGATTTCTGAATGGGGGAATTGAGAGCAGAACGAATTGTCCTGGTTCAGTGTATGTGTATATTTGATGTTTTCTCCATAAACATGTAGATTGATTTATTTATTAATCCAAAAACATTTATTTGTTAATCAAGAATGTGAGGTTTTAATAATACCTGGTGTGATTGGATTAAGCAAGTAGTTATTGGAGACTGCCAATGTTAAAGTAAATGAATATATTGGCCCCTATATTAAAGTTATAAGGAGGTGAGGCAGGGGGATCCTCTGTCACCCATCCTTTTCAACTTTGTGGCAGATTGCCTAACTAGGATGGTAGTCAAAGCTCAAAACAATAATTTGTTTGTGGGTCTTATTGATCATATCATCCCAAAGGTGTGGCCATTCTGCAATATGCAGATGACACAATCTTATTCCTGAAGCATAACTTGGAAGGGGCTAGGAATCTAAAGCTTCTTCTCTATATGTTTGAGCTGCTTGCTGGGCTAAAAATAAATTTCAATAAGAGTGAGATCTTGGTGATAAATGATAATGAGGACTTGGGTAAGCAATATGCAGAATTTTTAGCTGCCAAGAAGGGGCTTTTCCCATTAAATACTTAGGGGTGCCTATCAGCCCTAGTAACTTGCATTTGAGTGATTGGATCCAATTGGTGGAGAAAACTCATAAAAAGCTAGATGCTTGGAAGGAGGGGGGCCTTACTATAGCTGGCAGGGCTACTTTGATTAGTGCTTGTTTGAATAATGATGTAATGTACCACATGTCAATGTACTTGTTGCCTAAAACCATTATTAAGGACATAGATAAGATAAGGAGATCTTTCTTTTGGCAAGGTGGTGGAACTAAAAGAAAATACCACCTTGTAAGATGGGATAAAAAAGGGTGGAGTGGGCATCAAGGACCTAGCCAAAATTAACATTATTCTTCTATGCAAGTGGTGGTGGAGGCTAGAGAAAGAGAATGGTCTTTGGCATTAAATTGTTAAAGCCAAGTACCTTACAAAGCACTCCATTCATGATGTAACTCATAAGCTTAATGACTCTCCTATGTGGACTGATCTTCTTAAGGTTAAAGAGATATACCTTCAGGGCAGGGAGATTAAGATAGGGGATGGGAAAAAGGTTAGGTTCTGGGAAGATTCTTGGTTGTTTGACAAACCATTGAACCTATTGAACCCCACCATCTATACTTTGTGTCAAAATAAGAATGCAACTGTGTATGCAGTCAAAAATGGTGATGCTCCCTGTTCAAAAGAGACTTGACTAATGAGTTAGGTGAAGTCTGGAAATAGATTATGAGCCTAGTGTAGCTTTTTCCTACTTCTACCAGTGAAGACAAAGTCTTTTGGAGATGGGAGGCCAAAGGCAGCTTTTCTATCAAATCAATTTATAAGAAAATGACTAAAAATGATTCTGGAATCTACCTTAAACAGGTTTGGAAGGGGAAAATTCCACCTAAAATCAAATTTTTTATGTGGGTATTACATAATGGGGTGATTTTTACTAAAGATAATCTTATCAAGAGATAAGGTGATCTGTTACTCTATACCATGACATGGTAACATGATAGATACTTTTGTTTCTTATATGTCACTTCGAGGATATCTTGTGGAAACCTTATTTTTAATGCCCTTATTAGTCTGCTTACTTTAATCCTCCTTTTTCTATGAGTATGTTTAGCTATTACACGGTTCATGTGACTTTCAATAGATAGCATTTTTTTCTAAAATATGCACGATAGCATATTCAGTGTCTTTTTCATCTACATATATGTGTGTGTTACATGTTGCCTTCTTACATCTTAAGCCATGCAGCTACAAAATCAAGATCAAGTTTACATCTTATAGTTCATTTTCTTGTTTGATCAAGTTTACATCATAGAGTTCATTTTCTTGTTTTTCTTGTGGTCTAGTGGTACATTATTCTTGATTCTTGTCACCGGTCACTTCTTCATCTATGATCTATCATCATCGATTTTGATTATCAACCGCTGGTCTCTACATGATGTGCATATAGTGCAGTGTAATGATAAGAAGAAACCAACCACCTGCAACAAATGCACTAAGATACAGAGGGGTTTAAGGCGAGAAAACTATGATATAATAGGAGATAAATTTGTATTTTTGTTTATTTAATTGGATGTGATCAATCGAACATGTACTCCTTATTTTATAGGAGGTAGAGGTGGTCTTATCTCTTTGGAAAACCAATGTGCTACTATTATTATATCCCTCATAGAGTTTTCTTTAGATTGGGCTAAACACTATTATGAGCCTATTTAATTATCATGGCCCAATTTGAATGTCAATGTCATGGAAAAGTCCTTCCATTTAAAGCTCACTCGGCCTGGTACAACATGATACATTTTCATCTTTTTTTTAGACGGAGGGGTTGCTAGCCCCCAGCCTTTACGAAGGCTTTAGCATGCAGCACGCCGGGTTTGAACCCGGGCGGGCAGCTCCCGCACCTGGGGGGGCTTACCAATGAGCCACCGCTCGTTCCGCATACATTTTCATCTTCAACCTCCTCCTGCATGTCGGCTTAGGGTTGTTCATATATTTGACGTTGTTGCCGTGTGGGTAAATTCAGACCGTGTGTCACTCTTTGGCTTCCACTTTCTCACTGTTTGCTCAGCTGAGGGGGGCTGTTCCTTGTTTGCCATGGTGCCTAGAAC
This sequence comes from Themeda triandra, assembly GCA_018135685.1. NCBI lineage: Eukaryota > Viridiplantae > Streptophyta > Magnoliopsida > Poales > Poaceae > Themeda > Themeda triandra. Next base: position 94,447 of record JAENPR010000575.1, read on the forward strand.
TAGGCTTAGGCAGTAGCATTGCAGCTGCAAGCAGCATGTCGAGCCTCCATGCAACATCCAGGAGCCCCTGTTGAGCTTCAGTGTAGAGCAGCTACATGTTTCACTCTCATCACAAAATAGATAGGTCCATAACTGCCAACCTTTCATGGGCGTATAGTTTCTTCGTTTCAAAATAAGCGTCAATTTAAGATTTTATAAATTTAACTCGATTTGTAGAAAATATGTACAATATTTATATCTCCAAATAATTTTATTAAAAAACTGAATTTAAAGATCTTTCGATAATACTAATTACTTAACATAAATATTAATATATTTTAATATAATCATCGACAGTTGTTTCTTAAGAAACGAGAATGACACTTATTTTGGGATGAAGAGAGTATAATGAATGGAATTGCTCTTTTCCTTTTCTAAAGAACCGGAAGCAAAGGAGGTGCACGGGCATTCAAATTAGTGATCGATAAACATGCAAATATGGAATACTTTGTGCTTTATGAACTACTAAGAGCTTTTTTAGAACTTACCCAGCAGCTCAATGAATGTTGATAAAAATAGATGGCTAAACTCATGATTTAACCAACCTTAAAACAGAAAACCATACAAAAAAAAACTAAAACTCCAACGGTCTTTCTGGTGCGGTGAGACTAATGGCTAGTGGCACATGTAAGCTATATTTATCATGCGAGAACTCTAAAATAGATGATTTGGTATTTTAGAAAGAGTCGCATACAGATTCCACGGTATGGATAGCTCTTCTTTTGGATTCCATAATATGGATAGCTCTTCTTTTAAAGTCTCTTTTCTTCTTAATATGCCTTAGAAGTATAATCAAGCTTGATAATAAATTGGTAGAAACTGTTTTGCCGTGAGAGAATTAACATTGTATCATGGCTAATAAGCAGACCTCTAATATTTTGAGGGTGTCATAGAATCTTCTCGATGAAACATATTGACATCAGTGTTCTTTTCCATAGCTATTTCAATGGCCCTTTTTTTCCCTTTGATACCCTAAACTTTGAGCAGACTAGGAAGATTCCATTCACAAAAGCACGAAAATGTAGCAGCAACAAATGCAGGGTTTCGAATTATAGAAAAAACGGGTAAATGGATTTTCGGGAGGTCATTTTTCCTCTATTTCCCGGAGGAGGCTAGAAGCATAGCGCGTCGATGGATGGTGGGATTGGGACAGGGCAGTGCACCTACGCCGTAGATGGACAATCAGATGGGAAGGAATTGAGGGCGACGTGGCCTTTTGTGGGATCAGTAAAAGCTCAACAAAAACAAGATTAATGGATAGATTTCACATCCAACTAGAGAAACGGGACCAATTTGGTGCATATCCATTTCAGTAACATTGTTGTTGGTAGTGAGAGCAGTGCAGTACCAAATCCAGCAACTTAGAGCATCTCCAAGAGTTTGTAACCTGAACAGTCATTCCGCACATGCGCGCTTTTGTGGCTTGGCATCCACGGCGCCTTGAGTTACTGTAGCTGAGGTCGACTAACTGCTTGGTTTTCTTTACCAACCATACTCTACCTTGCTAGGCCGAACGCTCTTGTGCTAGTAGCTAGAAAAACGTTGCCTGTACAAACCTGGAGACAAGGCTATACAATATCTAGCAAAGGATCAAACATACGTACCCTGAAATTCCATTTCCTATTTCACGTGTTGTTTGGAACCAGTTCACTTGATGCAGATCTTTGCACATGAGGGAGATGATTTGCTCGTAGTACGACATTGATTCCTCGCAACAAACATGTGTGCCTGGAGGCAGCTTTAACGGTGGTGGTTGTCTGTCCTGCAGCCGCTGGCCACTGACATGCTGTCCTTTTCCTTGAGCAGCCGAGCAGATCTGAAGTGCGCCGCATTCCCCGGGGCCACGAGCTGGTCTGTGAGACTGTGACTGTGCTGGGCCGAGATCGTTCCGCCCGCCGTGACACTGACACCCGTGGCACATGGCACGTCTGTTGGCAAACTGCTCGTCATCCCTACAGTACCTCCCATGCATGATGAGATACAGTACGCTGCTGCTACAACTGTGCGGGCTGATGCTGGCTGCATACGAGCACTGGACGTGACGCACCTTCGGGCCCGCGGTACCAATCAATCTCTGCCCTGCCAGAGAGGAAAGAAACAGCGGCCGTTTTACTGGTTCGGGACGTGACGGCGCGCGTGGCGTGGGCAACCATACGCAACATGATGATTTTCGATCGCCCGCCAACTGCTACTGTCGCCGTCAACATCCGGATCATTGCGTTGCGCTCCGTACGCCACGGGGCTGCGGTGATCAGATCACAAAATCTCCCCCAATTCCCCAATCCCCCGCGCGCGATCGCGGCAACCATGCATGGCCAAGCCATCAGATTCTGCAGCGGCGGCGGCGCTCCGTGCCTGCCTCGGCGTCGCCTTCGCGCTGCTGCTCCTGCTCGCCTTGTCCGACTTCCCGCGCAACTCCCCGTCCGCCGATCTCTCGTCCACCTCGGCGGAGACCAGCGAGGCGCGCGGCCTGCGGAGCCACGAGGAGAGGTGCCGCGACGCCGCGGCCCGCGGGTCTGACGTCCTGGACCGCCACCCTCCCGGCGGCGGGGCTACGTCGACTACCAGTACATCTTCTACTGCGTCCTGGGCGGCGACCGCCGCCCCATCCTCGGGTACGCCTTCCTCGCGTCCTGGCTGGCCGTGCTCTTCTACCTGCTCGCCGACACGGCCGCGTCCTACTTCTGCGCCAGCCTCGAGGGCCTCGCGCGCCTGCTGGGCCTCCCGCCGGCCATCGCGGGGGCCACGCTCCTCTCGCTCGGTAACGGCGCGCCCGACGCGCTCTCCGCCATCGCCTCCTTTGCCGCATCCGGAGGAGGCACGAGTCCTACTCCTACCGCCGCCGTAGGGCTTAGCGGCGTGCTCGGCGGCGCCATGTTCGTGTCCTCGGCCGTGCTGGGCGTCATCGCGGTCCGACTCGGCGGCCCGGGCGTCGCCGTCCACCGCGCCGGCTTCTTCCGCGACGCGGGGTTCCTCCTCCTCGCGCTCGGCGCCGTGGCCGTCGTTGTCGCCGTGGGGATGTCACCGTCTGGGCTGCTGCCGGGTTCGCCTCGCTCTACGTCGTCTACGTCCTCGCGGTCGCATTCACCCCGGACCGCTGGGCCGGACGCCGCGACGCGCTGGTGGAGGACGACCAGCACGCGTCCCCGGCCGCCGATGCCTTCTCGGAGCTCCACAACGTCACCGAGAACAAGTTCTACACCAACCAGGGGGCGGCGGCGGCCCGAGATCCGCTCCTCCCCGACGGCGACACGGCACCGCTACTCCAATACTACTCCGGCGACAGCAGCAGCAAGAGCGGCGTGTTCTGGACCGTCCTGCGCGTGCTGGAGCTCCCCCTTCGTCTCCCGCGGCGGCTGACGATCCCGGACGCCACCAGCAAACACCGGTGGAGCAAACCAGCCGCGGTGACCGCAGCCACGCTAGCCCCGATCTTCCTCTCCCTACTCTGCACCCACCGCGGCGGCGGCACCACCACGGCGGGGAGCACGCTCGTCACCATCCTCCTCGGCGCGCTCGCCGGCCTCGCGCTGGGCCTCGCCGCCTTCCTCACCACGGACGCATCCGCGCCACCGACCCGGTTCCTGGGCGCGTGGCTGGCCGGCGGGTTCGCCATGAGCGTGGCGTGGGCGTACGTGCTCGCGACCGAGGTCCTCTCGCTGCTGGTCTCCGCGGGGACCATCCTCTCCGTGGACTCGGCGGCGCTCGGGGTCACCGTGCTCGCCTGGGGGAACTCCGTCAGCGACCTGGTCGCGAACGTGGCGGTGGCGTCCCGCGGCCGCGGCGGCGGCGCGCAGGTGGCCGTCGCCGGATGCTACGGCGGGCCGGTGTTCAATGTTCTCGTGGGCCTGGGCCTGTCCATGCTGCTGTCGTGCTGGAGCGGGTACCCGCGGCCCGTGGAGATACCCAGGGAGCCCGGGATCTACCGGACGCTGGCGTTTGTGGTTGCTGGGCTTTTGTGGGCCGTCGTGATGCTGCCTAGGAGAGGAATGAGGGTGGACAGGACGCTGGGCGTTGGGCTCCTGCTCATATACTTTTGCTTCCTCTGTATTAATGTTTCTCAGCTTAAGAATGCACGGTGACATATATTGGGTTTATTAGGGTACTCCTATAATGCTGAAATTATTGAACCGTAAGTAAAAAAACATTAGAAATTACTTCACGCAACGTATTAGTCTGAGAGAACTCCTCACCATTGAATAATTGCAAACTGAAAAACTAACTGTGGCATTTGTAGAAAAGCAAATGAGAATGATACTCTTCCGAAAATAACCTTTAAAATGAGAATGGCATTTGTAAACAAAACTAACTATCGCATTTCTGCTGATTAACCTATTGGTTCAATTTTAAAGAATGCTCCGAAAGCAAAGGAATTGAATGTTCCCCGTGTGAATTTGTCATAAACTTTATAAAATAATAAAAATCACGACAGCATCATCCAAACATTTCTACACAAGTTAATTGCATACATGTTATTGTCAAAAAAAAAATGCATTGCATCCATGTAGAAGCATACTCGCAATGCTCTCAAAAGGAAAATAGGGAAAGAGTGATCTCATTAGAAAAAGACGAAGAATGAAATTCTATTCTCATGAAACATGCTGTCATGTTTTTGTTTTGACAAAAACATATTGTCATGTTGGCATCATGTGTCTTTTAATTAATTCAAGTACGGAGTACTGCCTATGGAAAGGTTTTCGTGCAAGATTGGTGCAAGGGGCAGACAGGTTTGATGAGTGCAGCATGGAGCTTTCAGGTCCGATCCTGTGAGATCTCTCGGTCAGGCTGGCTCAGGCCCACGCGCTCCTGAAATCGCAGTCGAACACGATCCGGCAGTCAGTCAGGCAGACAGTTGCTTGCAAACGAACCACCGTGTTCAGCGCCCTGTCCATGTCATGCCGATTATTGTCTTGGGATTTTGTTTTCCCAAAAGGGAATTATTGTCTCGAGGTTAAGCCAAGAAACGTGCGTACTGTAGTAGATATATCTTCACCCGACTGCAGTTTGTGTGCACGCAGTCACCCCGGAATAAATCCGGTTGAATGTACAAATAAAGAAAGGGAGAAGTCTATTTTTGGCCATCTAACCATACTTAGTTTGGTTTTAGCCATTGAATTTTAAAAAATTAGAAATCCTGGATTATCTAACTGTTGATATATTGTTCATATTGATGGGGTGGTTTTTGTGACGTGAACGACAAGTGATACCCAGGTTCGTATGTTGTCATTGTTTAAATTTTTTTTTAATAGTTCAAATGAACTAGGATAGAGCAATGACTAATTGTAGATCTTGTAGTTGACGGCTTTTTGAAATCATTTATGTTTCTAAAGGTATGTTTAAGTTCTCATATTTTTAATATTCAAAGTGAACTTGGATGGAGGAATAAACAAAATCAAAGTTATAGATCTTGAAGATATCTACAACATTATAGTTAATGACTTTTCCATTTTATTTCATTTATGGTCCCAAACATATATTTGAAATTCTCATATTTACAATTAAATTTTTTTGGATTGTCCAAATGAACTCAAATGGAGAAATTATCTATTATCACACAATTCTATTCGAAGTTCTCACATTGTGAATTTCAAAAATTTCAAACTACCCATCAAAATAGCTTAATAGCCAATATGGACGGTATCAATAGTTGAATGGTCCAAAATTGGTTTCCATGTTCAATGGCCAAAAATAAACCCATAGTTGGATAGCCCAATATAGACTTCTCTCATAAAGAAAACATGTAAGAATTTTAATCATATGGAAAAGTTTCCTATAGGTCTCTTTGGAACAAAGCATTAAACCTATGAAGTTCCTTAGGATTTCAACTGGATAGGTAAAATCATAAAAATTTTGGAGAAAAAACCTAGTATGATGTTAGGCCTCTTGTAAATTTTCCTTTATGTTTATCTCTATTTTCTAGTCCTAGATTTTTCCTACGTTGTATTCAAAATCATAATAGAATTTTTATGTATTTTAAATTTATGTATTCCTGTGTTTTCTTCGTCCCAACATACCAGCCATCAATGGTTGTCCATAGCTTACTTGCTAGTTAGGTTGTGACATACCCTTTGTTTTTCAAATTATACGATGCTTTGCTTTTCTACACACATTACTTTTATTATGTATTTATATTTGTTACATATTTAGACAGTGCATATCTAAATGTATTGTGTGGAAAAAAATTGAAACTTTAACCAACGGAGGAAATACTTTTTTTTGTCAAAAAACGGAGGAAATACTTTTGGCTCTTTTGTTTGTAGTGCCGAAAAGCAAATGCAACCATCTCTGGAGAAGTGGAAAGCTAAAGGTAAACTTTGTCCAAAGAGTAATAATAATAACTAAATAACTAAAGCGAGCACACACCAGCCAGTAGACAGTATCTGGTGCGAGATGTCACCGGCAGCACTCTAGGCAGGCGCACTGGAAATCCACCATCGTCTAATGATTTGGAGCGATGAATAAATAAAATAACAGCAAAGTTAGTGCTCACATCTCCTCACCTTATCATCATGTGACGACAGCATGTGAAAAGCCAAGTTCTATCAGTGGAGGGCCCAGGAGTTCTATCACCTTATCATAATGTTTTCTTTGAAACCCAGAATTTGTGTTCTACAAATGCAGCATTCTAAGGCCAAACCCAACGCTCCTACGTGGCGTCCTGCCTCAAACTTAATCATCTGACAAAAGTAGTTCTCTCTCCTTGCTTGTGGCTTGCAGATGTGTCATATTCTCCTGCAGAAGATGCTATAGCTTGGCTAACAAAAAGCATGGAGCCACTAGTTTTGTGAGAGAGCAAAGGAGAAAAAAGCTGAAAGATGAGAGAGAAGAGGGTAGGGTCACTGAACCAAAAAGCTGACACTGCGTCCGTTGTGTGCATAGCTGCTTCTCTTATGCTTTTGTTTAACACTACTGCTCTCGTATGCCACTGTTGAACCTGCCCTAATGTGTCCTGACATCACGAATCCTATATGAATTAAAAAAAAAAAAACAGTATGTGACTGGAATGTTTAGATGGAGCGCACGAAGGACACAAGAATTTGATGAATGAGTGTGATACAAAGGTATAACTTTCTATGAGGTTCAAACTCTTGGTGAAATTCCACGGAAATTCATATAGGACAAGTTATTCCATAGCAATTTCATAAATATGTAAGAACCAAATACTTTGTTCTAAGGGGTCATAGAAAATTTGGGGTTGTTCAGCCGATCCAACAAGCCAGCTGATTTAATAGTATTTTGTAGAACTCGAGGGAGTAGACATCAGGGTTGGAGTCCTCTGTGTTGCTAAGAGAATCTCTTTAGTCAATTTGTAGCCAAACACTATGACAACTAAAAGGTGCTTTAGCTAATTAGTCACCAAGATGTTGCTAAATAGGACTAAATCTCTCCTTTTAGTCCCATTTAGTCACTTTAGAGCCAAAAACCATGACTAAAAGGGACTAAAAGGCCTCTTTTAGTCACCCAAACGACCAAACCCAACACCCAATAAAGTTTAGTCCATGGTTTAGCTACTAAAATTTAGGAAGGGAAACCAAACAACTTGTTGAGACTCCGAGACGTCACAGAAAAAATCCAATGTAGTCTCCATGACAGAGAGGATCGGACTAGCTATACTTCTGTTTTGGACATGAGAGGTGTAGAAGCACAGTACTACTTTGGTTCTTAGAGTGAAGAACAATTATCTTGCACTGCCATTGGGTGCATACAAGCCTCCACATTCCACAAGGACATGTTTTGACACATTGTGCATGTCTATATACGTAACAATGATCAATCATTTCATCTATCCGATGGATGAAGAAATGGAACACATGATATTATGTTCTTCGAGCAACCAAGTCATCAAAGTGATCAGAGAACAAGATATATGTTTTATTGCAATGGACGGGTATGATAGTAGTTTTTAATGACACACAAGGAATGACGTGCTCGATTATGGTTTATGTGGCTGATAAACGAGTGACGCTGGTTTGATCTCACAAAAAAAATATTATACCATAAAAGATAAGCAGAAGTTGATAAGTTCAAGCGAACAAAGATCTTCTTTCATCTTTGCCAAACTCTATGAATCGAGCTCCATGCACATCAGGGGCTTTAATTAGAGTTGAGCTTTCCGTTGAGGTTATGAGTTTGAAGGTCAATTTTAGAGGTTCCAAATGAACTACCTCTGCTCCAAAGGAAATGTTTAGTTAAAGTGTGGCTATTGTAAGTTAAAAATTTCTCTATTTATGGAAATAGTAGTATCATGCAGTGTAATATGGTTTCATATATAATTCTATGTTATTTATGTTGTATTCGTTGTTTGTATAAATTTTGTTAAATTTATGGTGGTTTGATTTTAACCAGAGTTATGAGGCCATTTTTTTTTAGGACGAATATAGCAGTACATGGACACGTACGCACGATAACGGTGAGCATGTGTACAAAACTGGTTGCCTCTCCATTTTTTGACAGCACGTTTGCAGGGTGCAGCTGCCACGGCTTGAGCCGTCATCGATCCTCCCCATTCCGGCCGTGGGGCCCACCCGTCACTCACCCTCCACCTCCCGACAGGGACCTCCCTCCTACTCAACTCCACAGCCTTCCTTTACTTGTAGCCACTGCCTCCTGCTGTCTGCTAGAGCCAGAAGGGTGCTAGATCTCGGCGTCGCCATTGATTTGATCCCAAGAAAGACCGCGAGTACTAATTGATTGGTAGGAGGAGGAGACCGGAGGCAGAGCTCGGAGCTCAGGGCCCCTCCCCGGAGATTGATGCACGCATGGTGATGCGGCCGCGGGCGATGGGTCCGAGCATCATCCGGCGCGAGGTGCTGGTCTCCGCCGTCTTCACGGCGCTCCTGGTGGCCTGCATCCTGCTCCTCCCCTCGCTCCTCCTCACGGGCCCGGCCAGCCGGTGGCCGTTCCTGTCCGCATCGTCGACGTCCACCTCCGGCTCGGAGCAGCAGCTGCAGGCGCGGTACCCCGTGCGGTTCGCGTACCTGATCTCGGCGTCGACGGGGGACGCGGCGCGCGCGGCGCGGCTGCTGGCGGCGCTGTACCACCCGGCCAACACGTACCTGGTACACCTGGACCGGGAGGCCCCCGCGGAGGAGCACCGCCGCCTGGCGGAGCTGCTGTCCGGCGGCGTGTACGCGCGGGCCGGCAACGTGTGGGTCGTGGGGAAGCCCAACCTGGTGACGTACCGGGGACCCACCATGCTGACCACCACGCTGCACGCCGTCGCCGTGCTGCTCCGCCTCCGCCGACGGTGGGACTGGTTCGTCAACCTCAGCGCCTCCGACTACCCGCTCGTCACCCAGGACGGTAAATACTTGCTTACTGTTGATGCTTGCAGCTTGCTTGTTGTTGGTCCTTACTGAATTGAAGTGTTTCTGAATTTGGAGTTGCAGACTTGATGGAGGCGTTCGCGGGACTGCCGAGGGACCTCAACTTCATCCAGCACACGAGCCACCTGGGCTGGAAGATGTAAGAACTCTCTGTGTCCTGTCACCTGAGTCTGAATGGATTAGGATTGCAGTTAGCTTCCATTAATCACCAATTCACTAATCCAAACGGCACAAAGACACGACCTTTTCTTGAGCAAAAATGAAGCCTGCCTAGTTTAACGCATCATTAAACTGATGGTAGCTGTGCAGAAAGAAGCGGGCGCGGCCGGTGATCCTGGACACGGCGCTGTACGAGGACGGCCGGGCGGAGCTCATCCGCCCAGTGAACATCTCCACCAACCTCAGGAGGCTGCCCACGGCATTCAAGCTCTACACAGGTGCGTCTGCGTGTGTGCCGCCGACGGCGATCCCCTCCTCCTCTCTGAATCCAGTCCAATCTCTGCATCATGACCTCAAATTTGCCGTAAAACTCTCTCGTTTTTTCCCATGTCATTGAAAAACAAGATCGAGGAGCTTTCTCAATCGACCTATTCTCGGAATAATCAGTTTCCAGTTTTCCACACTACGAAACGAGTCCGAAAAGAAACCTGCCTTGTGGTACAATGTACTCCAGCCAGTATGCTTGTGAGCAACCGATTACTAGGGCAGCATCTTTCGTCAACCGGTTGTTGATCGGACCAATTCGGACGGTACGGTACCGTACTCCGCACCGCGCCGGGCCGACTCTCTGCTCTGGTGCCGTGTCACAACTCACACGTACTACTAGTATGATGTCATGCTAGACCTGGCTCTTGGCTGTCCTTCGATTTGGATCGTGTCACGGATGTGAGCGTGTGAGCCCGTGATCAACGAATTCCGGTCCGGCCCAAAAATAACAATCTTTCTAGTCAATGGAGCTGGTGAGGTGGCTTACTTCGCGTACGGATCCATCTTCATCGCAGGGCAGCTGGAATTGATTATTCCCTCAGATCTGAACCAGCTGTGATCCACATTTGTTTATGCTTTGGAGCTCGCAAATCCAGCCACAGACCATCGCATTGGCAATGGCAAAGCGAAATATGCATGCATTCATCCTTGATTTTCCTTTTTCTACTAAAAGTAATGTCTTCTTGCTTCCAAGAAACGGCAGCAAAGCAACGCCGCCGACATCCATCTTGCAACCTTCCCTTGCACAAATGCCCAAATGATGAACAAAAATATGGTCACTTTGCAGGGTCGGCGTGGACGATGCTATCCCGTTCCTTCGCCGAGTACGTGACGCTTGGGTGGGACAACCTGCCGCGCACCCTCCTCCTGTACCACGCCAACATCGTCTCGTCGCCGGAGTTCTACTTCCAGACGGTGGCGTGCAACGCGCCGCGGGGGGTCCGCAACGCCACGGTGAACCACGACCTGCACTTCATCCGCTGGGACACCCCGCCCAAGCAGCACCCGCTCTACCTCACGGCCCGGGACTACCGCCGGATGCTGCTCAGCGGGGCCGCCTTCGCGCGCAAGTTCAGGGAGGGCGACCCCGTGCTGGACCGCATCGACAGGGACATCCTCCGGCGGCGGGAGCCCGGCCAGTTCGCCTACGGCGGCTGGTGCTCGGAAGGTGACGGCGGCGTAAAGCTGTGCTCCAGCCCACAGGAGGAGCCTGCAAAGCGTGGCGGGGCCATCAGGCCCGGCGCTGGATCCAGGAGGCTCAAGGCGATGCTCGGCAAGATGCTGTCGCCGAGGAATTTCAGGAGGCAGCAGTGTAGGTGAAGGTGAAATGCATTGCATTGTGTTATACTACAGCATTGCCTTCTATACTTCAGTAGTTCTTCTGATCAAACAAATTACATGCCGTTGACTCACTTTGTATGTATGTATAGAAAAGATCTGAAACGCATCAAGCGTCCAAAGCCAATTTTGGTTGTTGATTGACACAAGTCTGAATGAATACAGTAGGGAGATACTCCTACTGATCATCTCATTCACACAGAACAATAATGGAATGGAATGGGATTTGAATCTTGAATGCTTTGGCACCATTTACCATAGTTTATTTCGAATACGGATGCTATCCGATATCAAAACGATGTCGAATCCAGATTCACATTCGGATATTTGTTCAAATTAACTTGTAAATATTCTGAAATTAAACCTTGATGGATGAAATGTCGATAGATATGTAAAGCAAATTAAACTAAAGCACATTTAACAGTAAACTCCTAGATGAATTGATTTAAAATCAAAAGGCATATTACTTCATACAACACAAATCAAAACTAAATAAAGTCAAACAACAATGGTGTGAGACCATTGATGTTAAGTCCCATAGCAGAGAACACGATATTTAACTCTAACTGAACTAAATTTGAACAGACTAGCAGGCAGCTGGTCCCAACAGGCCGATAGTAGGTATATGACTGCAAGAACACCGTTACAGGCTTACAGCAAAACCATTGCACCAAAAGGAGTCAAGCACCTGCACCTCTGCTCTTCTAAAAAAAACACTGATTTCAGAACTTTACTCACACAAAACGGTTACATCATCATCAAGATTTAAGACATCATTTTTTTTCTCTCATATAACAAAACCACACAAGACACTAAGATGGCTATGTCATTGTCAAGGTATTGTTTTTTTCCTCAAAATTAACAAGACAAGGCCTAGTCATCTATGGCTATGTCGGATTGACACAATCTTGTCAGCTGCATAACAGATCTGGACAAACAGCCGATGTACTAGTATCTTAATAATCATGATAGTTGAAATTTAATGAAAATACAGAAATGAAAGGTTAGTCACCTAAAGAAAGAGCAATCCTAAAATTCTTCCTGATCCACAATGATGTGAAATGTGATCAGCATAGCCATCAACATGATCACCTATAACAATAATGATATATGAACAAACAAATAAAATTTGAGTTTCTAAAATTAACAATATGAGGTCTAATAGCTCGAAGACCTTCATCTTGTCCAGCTTTATCATTTGTAGTAAGACCAGCTAAATCATCAAGAATTGAAGCTACACCACTTTGTTCTGAAATCAATAAGCAAAATTACATGGGAGAAATCTGCAATAAATAATCTATCAACTAGGCATACAAAATATAGAATTGCAAGAGAGAGAGAGAGAGAGAGAGAAAATACACAGTACTGAGAAGCAACAAGACCTGCTACAGCCATCCTGCCTTTCCATGTCCTAATAAGCTACACGAACGGCGCCGTGATCTACTGCCAGCCGTCACCCCTGCCATGCCGCGCCGTCGCCTCAGCCTCTGCCACCAATGCATCTTGTTGGCATGCGGCACCATGCTGGTCTTCCTCCTCAGTTTCATGCCTGCCGGTGGTGCCTTCCGCTTGCCCTTCAAGTGCTGCCGCACCGCGTCGAATAGCGCGTGCATGTGCCCGCCACCGCAGCCGCCGTGCCTCTTCTCCTGCACGCCTGCCACCGCCCGGCTTCCATTGTTCTTATCTTTCCCTTTCGCGCGGTGGAACATGCTCGTAAGGTACTGCCACGGCGAGTTGGTGAGGTGGCCTTCGCCGCGGACGACGACGCTCCTGGACGAGGGGCCTGCCTCCTGGCCACCCCCGAGGTGGTGCTGGTGGTGGTGGTGGTGATCGTGGCGGTGATGGAACATCGTGGCGATTTTGTCCTTGAGCATCCGCAGCCGCGCCACCCGCTTCTCCAGGATTTCCTGGCGACGGCGCCTCCTCATTGAGCGTGACAATTTAGGTGCGTACACTGGCGGCGCGATGCCCCGTGGCGCCGTCGTCACCGGCGGCGAGTAGTAGTAGCGGTTATCAAAAGCACGCGACGCTGGAGACGCTGCCGGGCTCGGAAAGACAGACAGGCTGGCGGCGCCCGAGCTTCTGCTGCCGCTGGACATGCTGCTGTACATGTCCGCGCTGGGAATCAAGTTGCCTTGTTGCCTCCCGTGCGGCTTCGTGAGAAGAGTGCTGCTTGGTCTGATGCGGCTTTGTATGGTTGCCACCGTGTTGCTCGAGGAAGAGCGTTCCGGCGTAGCCACGCCGCCGCGTCTAGCGTGCTCCACGCCATGACGCGACGTCGTGCTCACGGACAACCCAGAGTCCATCCTCTCGAAGAGACGCACCGAGGAGGAGCTCTCCGCTCCCTTGTGCCGCGGGGTGTCGCGGCCACGCAGCCTTGGCGACGGCCCCAGAGACATCTCCCCTGACACAGAACGCCAGCTGCTGCGTTCCAGCAAACACCGGTCACCATGGCCGGAGCTGCGACGGATGCTGTGCCGGCGGTCGGCAAGCCGAGTACTACTTCCGGGCACCGTGCCATGTCTCGACGACGTTCCAGCCACGGGGAAACGGTGGAGGCTGAGGCTCGAGTGCCGCTGCTCTTGGCTTGGGCGGCGATGCCGTGCTGGCAATGCGGTTCGCGATGAGCGGTTGGTAGCGAGGCGAGCAAGGCGACGCTCTTCCGGTGCACGGCGATGGGCGCCGTCGACGTGGAGGCCGGATCGGCGTGACACCGTAGAAGGTTGCAGGTCTAGCCGGCGCGGTCGTTCACTGGCACCCAGGAGGCTTGGTCTGGGTGAGGCCGCCACTGGCCTCAGGCGCGGCGGATCGGCATGCCGTGTCCGGAGGTCTGATTGCCTGGACAGCTTTCTCTCTAGCGCAGGCCCTGATAGCATCTTTGCCTGCCTCCGCACAACCTCCTGGGTAGCATCTTCCAGTATCTTCATCAGAAGAGCCCTTGACGCCTCATCTAAATCTTCGTCTCCCGGACCCTTGTGAAGCAGCCTGTACAGGCTCGTAAGCGCCTCCAGATCACACAAAACTTGTTCCATCGTCTCTGCTTCTTTGTTGTTAAGAAGTGAAGATGTCAAACCAAGAGAGAACGGAACCGCCGGATCAGAAGGGGTAGTAGTGAGGGCCTTTGTCTGCTTGAGGAGAGCTTGGCGGGTAGCATCGTCGAGCAATTTCTTCAGAAGGGCCTTGGACGTCTCATTCTCATCTAACCTCTGAAGCAGCCCGTACAGCTTCTTGAGCGCTTGCAGATCAGACAAGACTCTGTCCATCCCGGTTTCTTCTGGCACTCCGTCGTCGTCGTTGTTGCAAGACGAGGTTATCGGCTTCGTTGCTTTACGTTAGCATGTTGTAAATATAGCAGTGGCTAGGCTTAGTCCTCACTAACACAGCCGCATGTAGCGTAGCGCGTCTATCTCTATGCCGCTCGCACATCCTGTATGCATGTATTGTATCGTGTACATAAACACCAACAACAATGCAATACATCAACTATTCTCAAACTATCATGGTATCACGAGACGGTTCGTTCCCACGACCTCTCAGCTTCCGCTAACCCCAGAGCAGCAGCGCCGAGTCCCTCGCCGGCCTCTCCAGCCGTCGCCGAGATTTTCTCGCCAGCTCTCCTCGCACCGCCGCAGAGCCCCTCTCGCTCGCCGGACCGATTCCTTCTGCCCGCGATCCCGCGACGCGCATTCGCGACGCCCACCAGCCTGATCGGCTCCTGCCCGGTCTCCACGCAAAACGCGCACGCGCATCGCGACCAGCTCCCACCGCATGCACACAGGCCGCAAGCTCCGCGCATCGCGACCAGCTCCCACCGCATGCACACAGGCCGCAAGCTCCGCCTGACGCTTTCTTTTTTCTCGTAGTCCAAAAAAAAAACCCCAAAAATAGCTTTCTTTCCCAGCCGCTCATTGTTGCATGCGCATGCAACCCGCGACTCACGCGATCCGCCTCCACTGATCGCAACTCACGCGTCGCGCTGCATCCCCTCGCGACTCACGCGCCGCCGCCAATTCGATCGCCGTCCCTGGCCGCCGCACCTTGCGCCCGGACGCCGCCGATCCCCTCGCTGCGCCACCGACATCGCCGCGCCTCGTCGTCCCATCGCGTCGGCCTCCCGGCCCTATGGCGGGCGACGACGACGCGGCTGTCGCCGCCGCCGCAGCGGCGCAGGAGGCCGAAGATCGCCGCATCGCCGAAGCCCGCGCCGAGTCTGAGCGCCAGGCCGAGGCGGCACGACTCCGGGCCGACGCCGCCCTTGACAAGTTTGAAGCCGCCCACGAGGCCGTCTGGGCGCAGGCTACTGCCGTCGTCAACGTCAAGGCCATGATCCCCATCGTCCTCGACAAGGCCACGAACACCTACACCAAGTGGCGTGGCATCTTCCTCACTGTGCTCGGCAAGTATGCCCTCTCCCAGCATGTTCTCGTGGATGAGGCGTTCCCCGACCGCCCGGTTTGGGTCCAGACGGACTGCGTCGTCTTGACGTGGGTCTTCAGCACCGTCTCCAGCGATCTCCAGCAGTCGCTCATGATCAAGCGCCGCTCCGCACGCGAGGCATGGTGCTACCTCGAGGACGAGTTCCTCGGGCAGAAGGAGTCGCGCGCTCTTCTCCTGGAGACGCAGTTCCGCAACCTTCGCCAAGACGCCATGACCATCACCGACTACTGCCGCAAGCTGGAGACCATGGCCGCGTCCCTCGCTGAGTTTGGCGACCCCATCGGCGATCGTCAGATGGTCCTTACTCTCCTTCGCGGCCTCAACGGCAAGTTCCAGCATATGGTGGCGATCTTGAAGCAGCATCGCCCGTTCCCGACCTTTGCCGAAGCCCGCACACATCTGCTGCTCGAGGAGGTAGACATCGACGCTCGTCCACCCTCTCCACCGCCAGCCCTCGTCGCCAACACGCCGCCCCAGGCTTCCTCTGCTCCGCGCCAAGGACCGGCGCCACCGCTGCTCAGCCCCGCCTGGTCGGCCCGCGCCGGTGGCGCGCGCAGGGCAACCGCAGCGCAACCGTCGCCGGGGCAAGGGCGGACGTGGCCAAGGCCAGGGCGCCAACGGCCAGGGCCACCCAAACGGCGCGCCATCAGCAGGAGGCTATGGCAGCCCACCCGGCCAGGGAGGTGTGCACCCCTCGTTTGGGCAACCCTGGGCCGGCCAGCTCCAGATGTGGCCATACGGTCGCCCACCGCCCCCGGCTGCTTTCGCCGCTGCCCCCCAGTACCACTTCACCGCCAACCCGGGGGCCGGCTTCAGTCCCTACGGTGGTAGTGCACCCCACGGCGGCTTCTACCCGTACGGCTACGGCAGCAGCGCACCTTCGACACCGGCTTTCCAGGGCACACCCTCGACACCGACATTCCAGGGCACGTCGACGCCCTGGAACCCCGTCAACGGTGGCGCTTGGAACCAGGACTCCCTGGTGCAGAACTTCAACACCATGATGCTCCAACCCCCACAGCCGGAGTGGTACGCCGACTCGGGTGCTGGCTCTCACATGTCTGCGGACGCTGGTATACTTTCTACTACCTCCTCGCCCAATTTATCTACTCCTTCATCTATCATTGTGGGCAATGGTGCTTTACTTCCGTCACTGAGCCATCGGATCTCGTACTTTTCCTTTTCCACATCGCAATCTCGTTCTTAATAATGTTTTGGTTTCTCCACACATCATTAAGAACTTGATTTCCATTCGTCGTTTTACCACTGACAATAATTGTTCTGTTGAATTTGATCCGTTTGGTCTTTCTGTGAAGGATTTACAAACCAGGAACGTGATCGCCAGGTGCAATAGCTCTGGCGACCTCTACCCGTTCTTCCCACCAGCCACCAGCGCCACCGCACTACTTGCCGCACCCACCTCCTTATGGCATCGCCGTCTTGGTCATCTTGGGCGTGAAGCTTTGTCCAAACTCATTAGCTCCAGTATCATTTCATGTAATAAAGATGATTCTCATCATCTCTGTCATGCTTGTCAGCTCGGTCGTCATACTAGACTTCCTTTTAGTATCTCCACCTCTCGAGCCACAAATAATTTTGATTTAATACACTGTGATCTTTGGACATCTCCTATTGTTAGTGTGTCGGGGTATAAATATTATTTGATCATTTTAGATGATTGCTCACACTACATGTGGACCTTTCCGCTTCGCCTTAAATCTGACACTTTTCCCACTCTTGTCAATTTTTTTGCTTATGTACGCACGCAGTTTGGTACCACCATCAAGAGCGTCCAGTGTGACAACGGCCGTGAATTTTATAATTCCATGGCCCGCACGTTCTTCCTCTCTCACGGTGTTGCACTTCGCATGTCGTGCCCCTACACGTCCCAGCAAAATGGCAAGGCCGAACGCTCCCTTCGCACCGTTAATAATATTGTGCGTTCTCTATTATTTCAGGCGAGCCTTCCTCCGGCCTCTTGGATTGAGGCACTCCGCACTGCCACATATCTAGTCAACCGGCTTCCCACCAAAACGCTCGCCTCCTCCACCCCATATTTTCATCTCTACTCTACTCCACCCACATATGAACACCTCCGAGTTTTTGGTTGTGCCTGTTATCCTAACATGTCCTCCACCGCACCCCACAAACTTGCACCACGTTCATCTCTTTGTGTCTTCCTCGGCTACTCCTCGGAACACAAAGGCTATCGGTGTCTCGAGTTAGAGTCGAATCGCATCCTCACCTCCAGACATGTCGTTTTTGATGAATCCCTTTTTCCTTTCGCCGACATGTCTACCACCCCCATGGCATCCTCAGCCTTGGACTTTCTTTTTGATGATGATGAGTTCACTGCTCCTGGAGCAAGACTTGTGCGTGCAGGTACTTCGTCTTCAGCGCCCACGAGCAGCGGGCCCGGCACTGGGCCACAGGCACCTGGCTCTCCCGCTGGGCCGTCGGGGCACGGCTCGCCCGCGCCTGGCTCCCCCGCCGGGCCGTCGGCGCACGGCTCGCCCGCACCGCGCTCGCCGGGCCCTGCTGGGCCGACCGACGCCTCCGGCGCTGGGCCGTCGGGCTCCTCTGCTGGGCCACATGTGCCCAGCCCACCGCCACCACCACGCACTGGGCCGAGCTCGTCCCAGGCCGGCGCTGCTGCCCCTGTGCGCAATGCACAGGTTGCTGCCAGCAGCGCCCCGGCCATCGGGCGTACACTGGCCACCAGGCCGGTCTCTGTCGCACCCGTCGAGAATGCGCACTCCATGCGCACCCGAGGCAATGCTGGCCTCGCACAGCCCGTGGACCGTCTCAACCTCCACGCCGCGCCTGTGTCGCCGCTACCACGCTCTGTTCGTGATGCCCTGTCAGATCCCAATTGGCGCTCAGCTATGCAGGCTGAATTCGATGCCCTGATTGGCAATAACACCTGGAGCCTAGTGTCCCGCCCCTCTGGAGTCAATGTGGTCACCGGCAAATGGATTTTTCGGCATAAATTGAATGCCGACGGTTCGCTTGATCGCTACAAGGCTCATTTGGGTTCTTCGGGGATTTCACCCAGCGACCAGGTCTAGATTATGATGAGACCTTCAGTCCAGTTGTCAAGTCTGCGACAGTTCGGGTTATTCTCTCCTTGGCTCTCTCTCAGGATTGGCCCATTCATCAGTTGGATGTAAAGAATGCATTCTTACATGGCACCTTCGAGGAGACAGTGTACTGTGTCCAGCCTACTGGTTTTGTGGATTACTCTCGTCCTGGCTTGGTATGTCGTCTCAACAAATCCCTCTATGGACTGAAGCAAGCACCTCGTGCCTGGTATCACAGATTCGCCTCCTACTTGTTTTCCATTGGCTTTGTGGAAACCAAGTCCGACAGCTCGCTGTTCATCTATCGCCGGGGATCTGACACCGCTTACTTGCTGCTATACGTGGACGACATAGTTCTCACCGCCTCCTCTGCTCAGTTCCTTCGCCAGACAATTGAGGCACTTCAGCGTGAGTTCGCGATGACAGACATGAGCCAACTTCATCACTTTTTGGGCATATCTGTGACTCGTTCGCTAAGGGTCTGTTTCTCTCCCAACGGCAAGTACATTTTGGAGATTTTGGAGCGCGCGGGATGAGTGCGTGCAAACCGTGCGGCAAAGACGCCCTGTGGATCTTCACTCCAAATTATCCGAAGATGGAACTCGTTAGTGATGCCACCCAAGATCGCAGCTTAGCGGGGGCTCTTCGCACCGACCTTCACACGGCCGATATTGCTTTTGCCGTCCGTCCAGATTTGCCTTTATATGCATGATCCTCGAGAACCTCACCTTTGCTCCGAAGCGCATCTTGCGCTACTTACAGGCACTACGACACTTGGACCGACCTTGCGCCGCTCCCCTCCCGTTGAGCTTGTTGTCTACAGATGCGAGATTGGGCTGGATGTCCCGACACTCGACGGTCGACTTCCGGTTATGCAGTCTTCCTTGGAGACAACTTGGTGTCTTGGTCCTCCAAGCGACAAGACACCGTCTCTCGGTCCAGCGCCGAGGCCGAGTATCTTTGCCGTGGCGAACGGCGTCGCTGAAGCTACTTGGTTACGACAGCTACTCCTTGAGCTCCAGCGCCCCCTCGCCGTGCTACTTTGGTCTATTGCGACAACGTCGTCTTTGTTTATCTCTCCAAGTAATCTGTGCAAAGCATCGCGGACGAAGCATGTTGAGATCGACCTCCATTTTGTTCGAGAGAAGGTTGCCCTCGGTCACGTTCGAGTCCTTCATGTCCCCACGACATCACAAGACGCCGACGTCTTCACCAAACGGCTTCCCACTTCCTTGTTTCGGGAGTTTCGGTCCAGCCTTACCGTTAGCGATGCTCCCGTTTAGGCGAGGGGAGTGTTAGCATGTTGTAAATATAGCGGTGGCTAGGTTTAGTCCTCACTAGCACAGCCGCGCATGTAGCGTGCGCGCGTCTATCTCTATGCCGCTCGCACATCCTGTATGCATGCATTGTATCGTGTACATAAACACCAACAACAATGCAATACATCAACTATTCTCAAACTATCACTTTATCCATCTTCCTTGAGACAAATCGGAGTGGGAATCAGAAGCAATTGAAAGCCCAACAAATGCCGTGTGGCAAGGAACAGCGCACTGCGCACGGGAGGCGCGTGGCCTGGCGACGAGCGAGAGGGCGGCGCGCGGCGGCTTGAGAGCCAGCGGCACAGCGGAGTTGCGCGGTCTGGCGGAGGAGCGACAGGGCGACGGCTGAAGAGAGGGCGGTGGAGGGAATGGCGGTGGAGCGAGAGGCTGTGGGCGGGCGGAGTCGCGGGAGGGAACCGTCACAGCGCGTCGGAACTTGAGGGGGCATCGGGGGAAAGAATCCTAGCAGTCACGAGCCCTTCTCCATCAGGGCCATTGCCAAACAACAGACGAGATTACTGAATGCCTTCAGGCCTCCTGTGATAGTGTAATTTTCGTTTCTGGCACCACAGTCCACAGAATCACAAGTGTGCAGTGACAACCCATTTTACCGTGGTTGCGTAAACTGTCAGGGTATGCAAAAGGGAACATTAGCCTATGCATATGTAGAGAGATACTGTTGTGCTTACAAATGTGTCTTCCTATCCTCACTCCTCTGATCTTCAGAGTACAGGCACCTCTGTTCCTTGTGCAAACCTGTTGGAATCAGAAAGCTCTGGCCATCCGTGAAACAGGTGTTGTAACCACCGCCCACCATGTGGTGCCATTTGAGTTTTTTTTAATATATATATACAAAAAAATGTGCTGGACAATATATATATCCAGTAGTCTAGGAGTTTGGTAACCTTCGGTTACCTTTTCAACTGTCCTAAACTTCTGTCCTGAGCTTCGGTTCACCTCTGCTTAATGAAACACATGCGATTGCATGTTCTCGAAAAAAAAAAGTATGCGTGTAAGGATTGGCAAGATAGTTTGGCCAGGGAATGTCACCAAATGAAGATAACACAAATTTAGAGTACAGTTAAACTAAAATAACTTGCCATACTCCAATTTAGAGGAATCCTACTAATTAAATTGAAGAACTGAACCTGTTTTCTTCTGGTTTTATTCAGTCGATCCAGTTATTTTTAGGAACAGCAGCAAAACATTCCCCTTTCTTACACTTGGTCGATCAGGACCGCGAGCAGAGGATAAAAAAAAGGCAGTGATTACGATGCCACCGATCAAATCTTTTTTTGTTTATGGTAACAGGAGGGGTTGCCTCTTACTGGATTTTATTATAAACAAAAAAGAGTACACAACCTCACAAGTTCAAGATACAAATAAGGAAGAAAATCATAAGAGTACACAGGAAGCGACTCTAGCCATTGAACTATACAGCAGGGTGGTACTTTGCACGTGCTCTAAGAACAACCACAGCACTTCTGTCTGCAATCGCTCCACTATAGGTTGAATACCATTGAAAATTTGGTCATTGCGAGTACACCAGATGGACCAGCACATAAGTATGATTATCTCCATGAAGAAGGGGATAGCTAACTCATTTTTGAAAGAAACCAGAACGTCTGAACTCTGAAGGGAGCACATTCAGAGGCACACGCAGACCAATAGAATGCCAGCAAGCAAAGGAACAGGCGAATAACTGATTCTTCCAATTCAGGATGGCAGAGGACACAAGCATATGAAGGCAGGTCCATGTTCTTACGTCTAAGCTCTCTTGTATTTAGCCGATCGTTCAGAAGCAACAAAAAAAAATATTTTATGCTTATTCTGTCAAAAGGATTTCCACAATAGGAATTAGCCATTAGGACCCCAAATATAACCCGATCTATCAGGGTCAGTCGTCTGAGGCAGAGACTCCAAGATGTCAGCCAAAGATTGTAACTTATCAAAAGCTATAACCGCGAGGGGCAGGTGGAAGAGGTCAGTTTAGGATGGTGTACTCTTAGTTTGCTGCAAGGTAATGTACCTGTCTGAGAATGTGTGTTGCCAAATAATTCCTTGCCATTGATCAATCCAAAGAAGAACTTTTGAAGCTGAATTCACCACAGGTGTGGACATGCCCATGAAGGAATCAATAAAGTTTAGAACATCCCTCCATCAAAAAGAGCCCTTTTTTATGTGGTTTGGAAGCTTACCATGATCAATAGTGCCTTTCCCAAATCAAGTGCACCCAGGGAACATCCAAATGATTGAAGAACTTATGAAAGTGCTTAAGGAGAGCTTCATTGTGGGGTTTGGAGGTTAAGCACACCAAGTACACCTTCTTTGGGTTGACAAACCATCTCCCAAGCAGCTTTTGGTGGATTTTTTGCATTGATGTTAGCAGGCAATGTTTCCTAAATTTATCCATGTGCTTGGCCACTGTTTTTGGTAATCCTCCGACTCCTGGCTACATTCCATGCACATCCTCCTTTGCTGCTTGCAGAGGTTGCCAGCAGCTATATGATGCATGATGGGATGGGATGGGATGGAAGGTAAGGTACAGACTGCAAGCATGTGCCAGAACACAATCTCCTCTCTTGGGCAGGAAACAGATTGCACAACAATTCATTCAAATTTCAATTCCATTTCTACTTCATCAGCAGTGAATTTGTGAGAGGTCCAGGTTACTTTACTATCCGATTGATTCAGAGTAGGACCTTAGCACCCACCAGGAGACAAAAAACATATATGTGCAATCTCGATCTGCCTACACTGATTGGTATGGTACACAAAACAAATTGGGGAGGAAAGTAAAGGAAAATATAATGCTGTATTATGGTTGTGAAAGAACAGCAAGAGAAGAGGCAGACAGACGAGACGAGACGAGACGACCCCGTGAAAATGTGAACGCTAATAAGCTAGTGCCGCACACCACTAGTTTGCTTGGCTTCTCAGTCTCACTTCTTGTTGAGGTCGATGCCGGCCTTTTTGGCGACGGCGTCGAGTCCGTGCTTCTCGATGGTCTTGAGCGCCTTGGTGGAGAGTCGCAGCTTGACGTAGCGCTTGCCGGCCTCCCACCACAGCTTCTTGTACTGCAGGTTGACGAACTGCTGCTTCTTGGTCTTGTGGTTGGAGAAGGACACCTTGTTGGCCCGGTTCGTCTTCTTGTCCGTGAACGGGCACACCCGCCCTGAACACACACCCACACACAGCACACTCCATCATCTCGTCAATCAATCAGATGGTGGTTTAGCTAGGGCAGGAGGAAATCGAAATCGAAATGGACGACTTACGCGCGACAATGGGCTGGAGCTGCTGCTGCCTCTTGGGGAGGAGGGCGACGGCGGCTGGAGCTGCGGCGCCGGCGGAGAGGGAGAGGCCGGCGAGCTGCGACGTGGCGAAGCCCAAGGAGGTAGTGGAGGAGGAGGAGGCGGCCCTCCGGGCGGCGGCGGGCATGGCGAAGGAGGAGCTCAGCAGCGTGGCGGTCGCCATGGCGGATGGACGGACGGAGACGGAGGGAATGGAATGGGTTCGTTGGATAAGCAAGGAGGGGATAAGAAGAAGAGGGACGAGGGCCACTTGGGAGCAGGCCAGCCCAACTTCTTTCGACCCGGCCCACTTGGCCCTCCTTATCCAGTGATTATGGGCCGAGGAGAACTGAGCCCAGTGACAGAATTAACCACCTTTTTTGCCAATAACCACCTCGGTTAACTTATATAACTATTAGTTTAATATTTCAAATATAACTTACAACTAACCACCTCTATTAAAATCTAAATTTGAAACAAACCAAATTTTTAAACTAGCAATACCAATCCGATTCGAGATTTCATATTTAAATTATGACTAAATTTTATATTTTATAGTGAAACAAAACTTAGAACAAGTTTGAACTATAACTAATCAAGCAGTCTATTCAACCATTAACAAAACTTGAATTAGCTTTGGTTGGGGTGCGCCAGGCCCTGCCAGCAGTGCAACGGCTGGGCGACACGTGAGAGCCCCAGTGGCAAGCCACCGTAGTGGGCCCTCCCTCACAAAAAATTAGGTTAATATCGAAGTGGGCACATGGCCCACATATCAGATATTAAACTGATAAAAACAGATACTACACTTGATCTTAGCCAAAAGAACTGATAAAAAAGTTAGGCCCACTAGTAGCACATGGTCGGAGTCTTCCAAACAAAACGGGTGATGTTCCTTAGTTAGGCCCACTAATTTTTCTCAAAAAAAAAAAGTTAGGCCCACTAGTAGCACATGGTCGGAGTCTTCCAAAAAAAAAAAAAAAGGTGCTGATTCGGAAAAAAAAAAAAAAAAAAACTGCTGCTCCGTTTCATGTTTCAAATTGAATGATTTTTGTTTCTATTACTGTTTTTATTTACCCCATTGTTATTACTGCTTCATTTCAGGTTTCTTTAAACCGGAGGAGACGGTACGATCCTGAAAATTTCCCAAAGAAGTAATTTGTTTTAAAAAAATAGTGAATATCTCTTGTATGGAGTATTTGGTTTGGGAATCAAGCTATTTTAGATGGAGTGTGCGTCGTGAATCGAAAATTTAGTAAAATTATAAAATTTCTCATACTAATACTAACTATTATTTATTAGCTTAAAAGGAATGAGGTAGCCACAAACCAAACAAAAAGATAACTAAAGAGTGAGATTATGATGAACTACTTCGTTTCACAAATCAAACACCCAGCCGTAGTCATCCTCTTTAACCAAAAAAAAAAAACATCAGAAACTTATAGAGGTAACAGTTCCAGTAGTTTGTGCAGTTGCCAAAGAATGTACGAGACTACACACTTCTGTACTTCTTTCGTACAAGTGCTTATCTATCTATGTTCATTATCCCGTTCCTCCTTCAAAACGGCAGGGATCAGAAAACCCCATAAATCTTTGGGAAAACAGCTTCTGTAGCCGCCATATGCTCTCATTTTCTGCTATCAAAATGCAAAAGAACTTTACCCAACGTTAAACTACAACGGTGATAAGCGATGGTAGGCCATGCCTGCCAGTGAACTATGCTTCAGGCCATAGAAGAAGTATATGAGGGCACCAGCCACCAGCCATATGGAAACACGAATCCATGTGTGACTCCTGCAATCATTTGAGTTGAATCTTAAGGGCAAGATGATCTTCGGGATTCCCACAAAGCATAGATCGCTATCTAGAGATTCTGAGTTCAGACATCTCAATATATTGTAAACCAGATAATTAAATTTTCTTCGGCTTCATAACAAACTGCATATTGTTAGCTTAGAAGAATATATGTGTTGCCTGATCAAACAAACAGTCATATGAAATTTGCACACCATGCAGGCAATTGCAGGCTTTGCAAAAGCACAAACGATTAGAAAAATGAATGTAAGCTATATTTTGCATAAAGGATGAACAAAAAAACGATGGTATATAATGAATGTAAGCTATATTTCTCACCCGAGGTTCATAAGCAGGTATAAATTGACGATGATGCAACAAATTGGAAGCAATGGGACCAAGGGGCACATGAAACCTAGGAGAGACAGAGCTAATTTGAGATTGCATTGAATTGCAAAACCATATTTATCAGTCAGAGTTCATCAACTTTACAGAAATGCTAAATGTCCATGTTCCTTGATTTGTACCTCCAGTTTGTCCCAAAAATCTCTTGTCTTGTCCAATGCACAAAAGCATAATAGAAGAACTCAACACTACCAGCCCGCCTACCGTGCATGCAATTGTCTGCACAGAACTATAGAAGAGCATAACAGGGTCAGATGATGTTGCCTTCTCCTGGCAAAAGAATATAATAATAACATGCATTTCGCCAAAGAAAAAATAATAACAATATGCAATTCTGGTCACGCTCTTCAAGGAGCAATGTTCAATTGCTGTGTTTGTGCATTGTAGATATTTGAAAGAGTGCCCGCAGGTATACAGGAGGTGGAGACGTATCACTTACAATGGCAAAAAGGTGACAGAAACCGCAGAAATCAAGATGATGGCTCCAACGCATATCAATACTATGCTTCCAATGGCTTTCTGTCGCCTTACTTTGCTGGTTACCTCAGTGACAGTAAGTGCTTCTTGAACTAGTTCCATTTACAAGGGAAAAAAAGTCAGGAAAGGAATTCGAGCATTTCACTAATTTTTTTTCTCAAAAAACACAGGAGAGAGCTGCGCTTCATTATATTAAGAAGAAAGAGCATCTCAGTAATCATGAAGGTAAAGCTAGAAATGTTGTAATATGATATCAAGGAAGCACTGCTAATGTTTCAGCCAGCTTCATTATCAAAGAAGAAGAATGCAAGTTGCAAACGTGTTTCTAACGTTGCTGCCTTGCTGGTGCAGATAGATTGCTAAGATATAATTTTTTTTTAAAAAAAAAGATATAAAGTCCAGCCAGCACCGTATTACAGTGTGAATGCAAGTTACTTGCTAAAAAAAGGAAAACATAGTTCCTACAAAAATATATATCATTGGGGCAATGCTACGGTACACCTTTTACCTGCTAGGAGGTAATACCTCAAATAAATCTGAACCATTGAATTTTTTTAGTTTTTTTATAAATAAACAAAATTAATTAACTTAAAAACAACTAATTATTGTGAAATCCCCTAAATCACGTGAGATACAGACGCATGTGCCCCCTTCCTTGATCCGGTTTTTCAGGAATCTTCCGATCCTTCCGTAACTGTGCGTGATTACTTACGCATATATCCAAATATGAATTTGCATAATCCATTTTAAATTCACATGCTCAATTGGAAAAAAAAAATACATGAAGAATATCAACATCTAACACGTTAACTGAGTGCTGAACGATGGTGATCTAAAATATGTTACTACACGGTAACACATGTTACATAATTGAGTGTGTATATTATCCTAATTCGATTATAAAAGAGTTAATAAACACAAAAAAATATTAAGCATGCATGTATATACGTGTCCATATTTTATATCATGTAGCGTACATGCAGAGAGTGTGAAAAAAATGTTACAAATTTTTTTAATAATCATCTTTGCATGATATGTCACGTTGTCACAAATATATGAACATTGTTTGTTGTACAATTTAAATCTTGCATGCAAGTGAGATCGAATAGGATATGCATTTTGATCTATCTGGAAGATATTTTAACTTTTGTAAATATATATATTTTTCTTCCTTCTATTGCCTCCTAGAAGGTAATATGTGATAAAAATCATCTAGATCAGCGGCTCACAGTCATTTCGGAGTACCGTATATCATTACCATTGCCAGGAGGATCTTCTGAATTTTGCTCATCATGATCTAAGTGCCCAGAGAATGAAGCTAGTGACTCGGATGATCCTGCAAGAGCCACTTCCATTGGCATCTCATACGGAGGAGCATATCTTACTACTAAAACAGAAATGGCAACCATAGTAAATGCCAATAAGGTTCCCACGCTTACCTGAACAAACAGATCAAAACACTGTTATCATCTGGAGTACCTCTGAAACCAGCATTGCTACCATTTTTATATGATAACTAGCATATTACCATTCCTGCCAATTGGGAGACATCCATGAAAAAGGCCAGGATAGCAGCACATATGCCAATTAAGACTGTGCTCAAGATTGGTACTTGAGTTTTTCGATTAACATCTGAGAACAGTGGCGGGAGCAATCCATCTCTAGCCATAGCCATTATAATTCTTGGCTGCGTAAAGCAACATGTCAACAATTATGAATCAGCCATTCAAGATTTAACTTTGGATAAACGATTCTTCCTCAAATGGAATATACGATGAACATGCTATACTTTCAATAAACCTAATGATTACTTTGTTTATGTTAGTTTGTTTGGGAAAATGGGTGGGTAACCTTCTCTCAACA
This sequence comes from Themeda triandra, assembly GCA_018135685.1. Classification (NCBI taxonomy): domain Eukaryota; kingdom Viridiplantae; phylum Streptophyta; class Magnoliopsida; order Poales; family Poaceae; genus Themeda; species Themeda triandra. The sequence continues at coordinate 122,304 of JAENPR010000575.1, forward strand.
TTCCACTCTGTAGTTAACTGAATTCTCCAGGAAGTACCTAATACTTTTACATATTATTACATTTATTAAAACATACCCTCAAGATAGGCAAATATATTATCATGCATGTGTTGTTACATATTGATTCACCACCATTTTTTCAGCAATTGTTACTATATTTTCTAGTCTTAATGCCACGCTACCACCTTATGGTCAACAGACCAATTTCAATGTGTTTAGTGAGATCATGTTGCACAAGATTTATTGTGATGGTGGCTGTTGATTTTTTTTTTTTTTTTTTTTTTTTTTTTTTTTTTTTTTTTTGGTCACGTAACACAAGATGTCATTTCTGAACACAAGTTCTGCCACTAAACCCTTCTCATCATGCCACATTGATCATGGAACTACCTCGGCCTCCACTGCAGCTTCTATAATCTCCACTATGGCCATGGACACCATGGTATCCTCCATAGCCACCACCATCAGAACCTCTGTGAGCTACACTGCGGCCACCACAATTCTCTGTGAAAGGACAGTTCTACCTCAAGTGTCCATTCTCCACACAATTGTAGCATTTCCTGCCATCAACTATGGTATGTGTTGACCTCCAGGCTTGGTGTCAGCTCTGGCCTTCGAGTCACTCCTCTTTTGTTTAATTTTCTAGAAGATCATGGACGATCTCTCATATTTCATTTAACTCCAGTACATTTCAAAACAGTAGTTTTTGCATTTCTTTTACTTAGTCCTAATAGAAGCAGGAAAATAACTGAAATGAAACAGGGAACTCGACAATGCTTTGGTTCACAAGTATACCTGGGGAAGAATACCGCCTATCAAGGATGCCACAAGAGCAAGAACAGCTCCACTGGAAACAACATACCTACAATTCAGTGGAGTAAAAATTGCTCAATAACTAACATAATACACAAGATGTGCAAATAACCTCCATCGTAGTTGGATCATTCAGCATTTCAGCGAGAAGGTAACCTGGAACTTACTCGGCCCACTGCATCCCATATCGCGCAAATGCGGAAGAAATAGGGGTGTCCGGATCCATTGCTTGGTACGGCACTAAACCGACCACAACAGCAGAAACCATCATGTAGAGGAAGCAACACAGGGATAAGGTCAGGCCCATTGCCAATGGAAGATCGCGCCGAGGATTCTTCACCTGGAAATCACTTTGACAAACCCAATTAAAGGCGATCCTGTAACTGCTGCACACAAGCTGGAGCAGCATTTACAGGAAAACAAATGACATTGTGTACATGAATGTAAGCTGACCTCCTCGGCCGTACTAGCAACTGTGTCAAAGCCAATGAATGCGAAGAAGAGGGTTGCTGATCCAGAGAGAACTCCGCTGATGCCATTAGGGAAATAACTGTGTACCAGCCAAATAAGTCGTGAAATCCAATTGGGGGTTCAATGTATTGATTCGGTTATATGAATCAAGAAATCTTACTATACCCTTCTGGCACTTTATAACCAACCCAGCCATTCCTGAATCCTAGCCATCCACCAGCACAGATGACAAAGAGCATCACTATGATATTTGCTGTGGTGATGATGCCTTCCACAGATGAGCTCTGATGAGGACATAACTCATACTTGAATGCATAATTTTAGTTGAAAATTTTCCAAAACAAGTTGTAGGCTCAGTGCTAGTACCTCTTTAATTCCAAGACAGAGTAATGCAGTAACTATCAGGACAAGAATAGCAGCACATGGATCAAGTGGAGTGTCAAGCCCTTTGACATGCACTTGTGCTAGAAAGAATGGCAACTTATCTTGGCCACCGAAAAATAGAGCCTGAAAAAGGATATCGATGACCTTGTTATGAAAAGATCACTTCTCCGAAGAGAGAACTTAATGGATAGCATTACCAAGTTTGGCGACATGCCACGTGCCACTGATGATCCCCCAATGGTGTACTCAAGGATCAAGGCCCACCCGATCAGCCAAGCAACACTGGGCATAATTTGCCATAGTTTGTCATGAAGAAGAACAAAAGGCTAAGGTGAGCAGGAAGCCAGGAACCCATGATTCCTCCTTAATGCACCGAGTAAGGCAGGCAGAGAGGGGAAAATATCAAGAAACAGATGCCAATGTGCATTTGCACAAGTACCTCTCTCCAATGCAGATGTAGGAGTAGTGGTAGGCGCTCCCTGCCGAAGGGAAACGGCAGGAGAGCTCGGCGTAGCACAATGCTGACAGCGCCGCGGCGACGCCGGCTATCAGAAAGGACAGCGTCAGGCCTGGCCCAGTGTGCTCACGAGCCACGGTTCCAACCAGGACATAGATGCCGGCGCCAATCGTCGAACCGACACCTGAGGAGGATCATGTGCGTATGTATATTCAAGTGAGGCACATCTTGCATTGCATTTTCTAAATCTGAGAGAGCAGTAGATTCAGTGAAAGCACAAAACCCGTCAGGGAAGGGACTGCATGCCCAGTCCACTGAAACTGAAGTCCGAACCCCCAAGAACGTGTGCGTACCGATGGCGGCGAGGTGGGGAACAGACAGCGTCCTTGCGAGGCGCTGGCCGCCTCCCCTGTCGGCGTCTTGGGCCCAACCAGAGCTAGCGGAGCTCGCCGTCGCCGGCTTCCGCCGCACCAGGCACTGCAAACTGGACCAGGAGGAGCTTCCCATGGCCATGACTGATCATCCAAGGGCTGAACTGAATGGATGCCGTTGGGAGCAAAGAGGCGAAGAACTCGAGAGATTGTCACTTGTCAGGTTGTTGCATTCCTCAGCGGATCGAGATCGCTGCTGGCGTCAAGAGAAAGCCGAAAGGTGGTTGACCTGCTCTGCTCTCGATGTGAAAGCTGGACAACTAGGACGGCGTTGACTTCTCCTCGGTTACTCCTCTCGGCTCGGCTCGACTGCTTTTTCCTTCGGCTAGTTTTCTTTCGGAGAAGGCCAGCTGCCGCTACTACCGTGTCAGCAGTCGGCCTATCAGGCAAGGGGAGGGACTCTACTAGACATTTGCAGACCAAGGCAAAACAGAGATAACTTCACCATCCTCTTAACCACATCACCCTTGGTTGAAAAGCCCTAAAAAATGCCCCAGATTTTCCATAGCAATCGACAGAAAAGAGGTTAGCCCCATGGCCTCAGCTGACTCGGCCTAGCATGCTTTCAAAGAAGAATAACAAATTTTGAAGTATGTACTACCGACAGACCGTTTGAACATGGAAAATTCAGCCAAATATATGCTACAAGAACCAAATACGGGGTGGGGCCATGGGGCTAACCTGTTCGACTGATGATTTTTGCGAGTGATAAACCGGTTGAAGCTATTATGTTGTGAGAGAAAAATCATGTACCATGGACACTGGAGTTCAAGAGCAGTGCACGTTTTTTGGGGTGTTCAAAAAAGAAGAAATGGGGTGGAAAGTAAATGTATCCTAGAAATGCAGTGCACGTTTCGAAAGAAGTTCTAGGAGATTTCTTTTGTGGACAGTTTAGGAGAAAAGTAAAGAGCGGTACCAAAACAAGACCATGGAGTTCAAAAGCAATAAAACGACAATAGTTGTGCAGAAAACATTGTGAAATGTACATCCTATAAAACGACAATAGTTGTGCAGAAAACATTGTGAAATGTACATCCTATACCACTGAAATACTTTGTCATTCTCATGTTCCAAACATATTAAAAAAATAATGCAATGCCTGACACCGTTCTCATAGTCACCTAGCACGTCCATGTTCATGTTAGCTACCAGGAGTTCAGGACACCGCAGAAGCAGTCTCGGTGGTCTCTCTCATGAGTCATGATGAAAGGGCCAGGTAACAAAGTTCTCTGAGGTATCCCCAGTCAAATTACAAATAGAACATACAACGCAGACTACCCTTTCAGGGTACTTTTTTACCCATCATTTTGGAATAATCCAATTCGCCTGTTATACCTCTCAACTTACTAGTGATATGTAGCACTTCTATTGCCTGAAGGCGGGAAAGCCTGCCGTCTTCGTGGATGCTGGAAATTTCCCTCGTTCTCTCCCCCGCCTGGCTTTTTGGAAGCCATCCGCTTATCTCCAGAGTCTGGATTTATGGCCCTTGCAACCGCGTCGTCTTTTCTCCTCTGAGCTTTAGGCTCGCTAGACATGAGATTCTTTCTGGCTTCGGCATAATCAAAAGGCACCACCGGAACACTCATGTCAAATTCTCGAGGTGCCTTCTGATTCTGCTGAACGTTTCTTTCTTCGTTGAGTGTTTGGAATCGTTGCTCGGTACCAGAGGGGTCATCTGAGGGGGACTTTGACATCTCCATGTCTTCAGTCTCACAGTGTCCATCCTCATTGCCATTTTCTGGTGGTTGTGGCTCGTCTGTTTCCATGTCCAACTGTATCACTTCTTCCAACTGACAAGCTGGATCACTGGGTTGGATGCTTTCTGGTTCAGAATGCAACGATTCTTTCACTGGAAGGACGGCTGATGAAGGTTTTGCACCACCAGAGAAATGATGAAAAGGAAGCAGCACGGAAGACGTTATCTTGTCCACCTTAGTCTTACCCTGAAGTTATCACAAACAACACAAGTCAGGACAACTGTGGCCATCAAGGAATCCATGTTGAAAGCTACTAGTGGTATAAGAACCCAACTTTAATACAACAGCAAAACGAAGCTAATAAAGCCAGTATATCACCGATCGACAAACTTAACAATCCCAGGTTCTACTATGTTGCGCTGATGCATGCTCATCAAAGAGTTGCAAATACCAAGCATGTCAAAACTCTAGCGATGCATTTGAAGACCTGAACATTTGAAGACCCTAGGAGAAGATAATACCTGAACATTTGAAGACCCTAGGAAAAGATCTGGCCTTCTTCCAGCAGCTGGTTTTCCAAACAGAGCTCCAAAAGCTGTAGGCCTCTTTGATACTTGAACAGTAGCCTTCGCTGCCTGAACAATTCAACTGTTTACATACAAGGCCAGAAATACAAAGGAACATATGTAAAATGGTTTTTTTCTTACTTGCTGCTGGTCATTGCTCAGTTTTTCCTTATCTGACGGTACAGTAAACCCTGATGAAGTACCCGAGTCCTTTTTTTCAGGAGCAACGTCCTCTAAATGCATATTACCCAAAGAAGCTTCACTTGTAATAGTCCCCATACAGGGAGCAGCACCAACATCTGTAATCACTGCAGAAACTACAGCAGCTTCATCATTCGGATCTTCATTGTTATCAACATCAACAGCAGGAATCATTTCAGTGTCCTCACTGCTGTTCTTCACATCTGCCATGGTTAACTGCAGAAAACCATATTTGCAGTTCAAATGAAATCCAGCAAACTGAATAGAAATCTCATAGTAAAGTGGAAGACATGTTAAGTTAAAATCAGATAACAAACCTCTTCCAGCTTTCCCTTCTTCAGCTGCTCCGCTATACTTTCAAAAGCACCAGAAGCTGCTATGGCATCCCTTATAATGTTAATAACGTCTTTGAGACTGCGCTCAAAAAAATTTCTTGATTTAACAATTCTTTTTAACTTCCCACTTGTGACAGGCATCTCCTTTGCTATAAATCCAAAAATCAAGGGCAAAGTTATTAGCCAAGGCAAGCAAAGCAATACAACTAAATAAGTTGAGATTAGTAATAAACCTATCTCAAGTAGAGTCCTATTGGGTAATATATATCCAGTGCTCTCATCCTCAGCACGGGCAATGCCATCTCTCCATCGATATAGACTCTGAGAGGGAAAAGGAAAAGAAATTAGATAAGGATAGTAGAATTTATTTATTTTTTTACAGTTACTTGCAATGTTGTGGCCTGGTTAACACCAGTATGATGCCCTGAAAAGGAGGAATAATGTACTTACTGAAAGCACTGACAGCTGTCTTGCATTCAACTCGTTTTCTTTCAACCTGCAATTGATGAATAAACAAATATTACAAAACTTCAACAGATTTTGTAATCTATTGAATGAAGCCGCATTAAAGCAACCACAATACAGACCCATGTATATGTAGATATGATGTATCAGTCAGCTGCTCCTTCTCATATAGTTGCAAGCAAATTTCATTGCTGCGCTTGCAAACCTGCAGTAATTAAAGAAACATCAGTTTAGTTGCTCCTGCCTGTATGATGTATGGTCACACACACACAGAGAGAAGTGAATCTGTAAGAAAATAAAGGTGGAATGAGGAAAAAAGTGCATGTGAGCAGTATTCAAAACCAGTTACTTAAGATATAAAAACAGTAAAACGCACATTGAAGAATGCAACAACTCAGGTAAGTAAGATGTAAATCTTAATTTAAGATATGCTCCATTTTATACAATAGGGCCTACCACACTTGTCTCACAGATCAATAAACAGTGAAATTTAGTAGTTTATATATGAATAGAAAAAAGAAAAGAAATGTCCACCCTGCTAATATAGATAATTGATTAAAGAGCTAGCTGCCCCAGTGCTCTACATTAATCTAGGGGAGAATACCAGAGGAAGAGAATACTGAGCAATTCCAGTAAAGTTGGACAATAATAGGGAAGAAGGGGAAATGCACTAATGAAAAAAAGATTTACCTCTAAAAGAAGATCATTTTCACCTGATGACTCATTCACTAGTCTCAATCTCGTCAGGTCATATATATATAGCAGATAGTGTGTATCCTCTCTAGCATATCTGCACACATAAATCACAATGAGATACACTTGGTGAAAATTATTCTCTGGAGTCAGGATGGAAAATGATAAAAACAAATATTAAAAATACATGATAACAAAGGACGGAATATAGCACAGTACTTGATCATTTCATCAGGAAGGGGCCTCAATCTCCAATCAGCAGCTTGGTATCTGCATGAAAATGTATATCATGCTTTACAGTTCCCATGACATGGAACCTGAAAACTAGAAGCATTAAGGAGGCAAACAGAATCACGCACTCTTTATTTGCGGACACTCCACAGAAATGGTGCAAAAGATGCTCCAAGCTGTTACGGTCCATCTGCAAGACCTTTGAAGCCTATTTAAGTTGGAGGAAAAAGATCAAGCTTCAGTTAACAAAACACTAAGATGGTGACTAAGTATGACAAAAAAAATGACAAGTAAAAGAATCGGAAGCAAAATGTATGAATTATGGACATAACTGTGCTGTGTGCACCATACCATACCTGGCCTGTGTCAAAAAGGTTGCACACATATATGCTGAAGTCTCGTTGAAGCCATATTATATCACGACCTGCGCCATGCATTACCTATTTGTCATAAGACCAATAAGAAACTACAGTTTTAGACACATTACAAAATATAAATGTATAAAAAAGCAAGTATATTGTACCTTTTTCTTGGTTGGATCTTTGAAAGGATCTCTTAGATAATCACCAAGATATTTACGAAGCTTAAGAGTGTCAACAATAAAGTCCTCTGTTCTTGTTGAAATCTGCATCAAGCATGTCAAACCCTGAAACGACCTATAATGGTTGTGTTCCAAATCAACCTGAAATGATCAGAGAAAGGGTCAAAATATTTTGATTAATAAACAGTGCTCAGTGCATAGATGCATAATCACACGAAGAAATAACTGTTGCCACAGTGCAACATAGAGAAAATAGGAGTGCATGTAATTTCCAAACATTGTGTTTTAACATATAGAGTAGAAATCTCTTCTAGAAAACGTGAAATGGAGAAATTCAACCAAAATATTTTGAGACGGTAGAACTAACAAACTGGCAAGAAATCTAGACACAGGCAAAGAAGATAATGGAAACTGTTACTTGTAGTCCAAGTTGTAATTGACTGAGAACCCTCCCCCCACCCCCACCCCCGAATTGGGTCTTAGGTGTTCCCCTAATTCTCTACAACAAGAATATGTTTAACCACTTTGTGCACATTAAAATGCTGGCCCTAAATTGGCAGCAGATTACTATACTAGGATCCATCATATTCTGTACTGATTATTAAGAACAATAGTTTGAATTCGATGGCTGATATGATGACAATTGATCACATTCAACATGCATAACTCACTGTTGCACCCATTCAACAATTGATGTGTGAAATTTCAATTTATTGGATGTTGATGCCACAGGATCGGGCATCCTGCCAGGCACATGGTGGGCCATGATGGCTGCCTCAAACCGGGGGTTGGCTCACTAAGGCCCGAACGGTGAACAGGAGTTGTAGTGATCAAATCGAGGAAGACCAGACGTGGCCTTCAGCGCCTGGTCACCTGTGGGATGGTTGTGTGCTTGGCACTTGCGTCCCGGCTAAGAAGATTCTGATCCTAGTCAGGCGAGCCGCGAGCAGCTGCTGGGCGGTGATGGAACGCACCTGCCCAGGGCAAGGGAAGGTACTTGGTCGTTTTGGCATTACCCCTGACCTATTGCCTAGGACCGTGCGCATTAAATGAGAGGGAAAAGCCGAGGCCCGATCGGCACGGGGGGAGACACCGTCATCATTGATTGCCTCATTCACGTCAAGGGGGGCGCGCTAGGTCTAAAGGCGCACCGTCCCATTGTGGCTTTCCCGGCGCCAACGCTGAGGTGTGGGGGAAATTGGGCTGACGGCGAGGAGCAGCACTGCATTGCAACCAAAGCAGGTGCGCGCCTCCCTGGGGTTCCACGAGGGCGTGGGTGCGCTGGTGTGGGGGACGAGCACAGGGTATAAAAGGCAGCCTCCACACCCATGTAAGGAATTGAACATACAATAGAGTAGCAAAGTGCTCCAGCTCACCCAAAATGTAAGGCTGCCACCCTCATTGGGGAGGGAGGAGGGAGGTTGCCTGGTTAACTACCTTTGTGTTTTGCTTACCTAAGAGCAAGTTCTCATCCTCTGAACCCTTCTGTCAAACACTAAGCTATCTTCTGCTGGTCTGTCGGTGTGGCAGATCTTCATTGAGGCCAAAAGGGCCACGCACCCCACCCCCACCTTTTTTGAAGTTTTAAACTTAAGCATTACTAACCTAGCTCTTTTAGCACTAGTGGCCCCCGTCTAGCATATATGTGAAGCTTCACCACTGCCGTTCATCCGCCGACATTAGGTTGGTAGTGCAGACTGACCTTTAATTCTTAATGTACACTTACAAAACAGAAATTCTCAATGCAAATGATAGCACCAGTACAGAAATTAATGTTCAACAGCCAGAACTTAAGTATGATGACACACAGTGCTACCTTCAAATTCCTAATCTCAGTTGATACTTGGACACAATAAACTGTGTGACATGCAATTGTCAAAATCACTGATCTATCTGAGGCATCAAAAAAGAAAAGCACACTTACAGCAAATTCAGTTGCATTCTTCAGCTTTGTGGCTAGCACCTCCAAGGTTTTCAGATCTTCAACAAATGTGAAAGGAGTGTCGTCTAAAGCAGGTGGCTTTTCTGGCTCACTGTCAGGAACATTTCTGCTGACTAGTTGTTCAACAGGGAGCTTTTCCTGCAAATACAGGACATGCATGCAAATAAATTGTTTTGTATATTTGATATACAAATGCAGAACATGGACAGCGGCATATACTTCTCTAATGCTGATGCTAAATTTGTGATGCCATGCTGAAGAGATTTTCTGCATGCATGAATTTTGCATCCTATCAAGTCGCTAGGGAATGAATTGAGTGATCCCCCTCCCATAAACACACACCCAAACACGCACTATTTTGAAATCCATTGTGTTTCCATAAAGCCAAAAGCATAATTGATTCGTAATAATGTTGCATCGCTTCTCAACTATTAGCGTGTTTGGTTTGGCAGAGCTCTCAAATTGGAATCATCTGAACCTAGCACTGAACCTAAGATGGGTGTTTGGTTTGCATAATCAGTTTGTCCATCCATTATCAAGGTTTTCCATTTAATAACTCCAGCAAGGCAATCTGAGGAATCGATTCATTCCTAAAAAACGATGGATGGATGACTTGATCCTGTGTGCATGCGGAGTGAACCGGTGCCAGCCAGAGTTTATCCGCAAACCAGACACGCTGTATATGGATGATATGTATTTTCACATGATTCATCACCAGACACATATAAAACAAGAAAAGTGCTTCTCTACATCTTTAATCTGTCTTTAAATTAGTCATATCAAACACAAAATAGAAACAGTAAAAGCCCAAGGATTATTTATGTGACTCAGTGGGTGAAAATCAAATATTAACCAAGTGAGAAATCAGATATTAGGAAAGGGGCATTGCTTTGATGTGAGATTAACAAAGACTGTGCAGTGAAACACTAACCAATGGGTGCACGACGCGAGTGCCATCCTCGCTGCGCTCAAGCAGGACATGCTCGAACGGCTTGCTGGAGTTGTCCACCACGATGCGGTGCACATCCTGCGGGCGTGGGATGGTGGGGATGTGGAAGGGCACCTTCGCCTTCACCCCCGGCGCGGCGGCCTTGTCCTTGGTGGCCATCTTCACAGAGCCAGAGGCCCCAAACGCCTCGACTCTCCCCACGCGTTCCTCAGCCCCCACATCGCCCACCTTCTTCTTCTTCTTCCCGGCCACCACCTGGAACCCGTCCGCCTCCGGCGCCGCCGCCCTCCGCCCGGCGGAGGCCTCCTCCTTCTCCCGCACCGCCGTGAACTCGTCCGCGGCGGCGCCGAAGCGCTCCAGCAGGTCGTCGTTGAGCGCGACGAGCCAGTCGTGCGCGTCGTCGAGGTCGCCGCCGCCGCCCCCGGGGAACGGCTGCCGCGTCGGGAGGAGCGGGGACGCGCCGAGCGCGCCGAGGGAGGCGTCGGCCGTGGCGGCCGCGGCGCCGACGGGGGACTTGAAGGCCGGGAAGTTGTTGTAGAAGTGGAAGTCGCGGGACGAGGGGAGCGCGCGGGCGCGGGCGGAGAGGCGGGACGCCGCGGCGGCGAGGGGGGCAGAAGAGGCCTCGATGGCCGCGGCCGCCTCGTTCTGCGCCCACGGCGGGGGCGGCGGCGCCGACGCCGACGCCGAGGCCTCGTCCGCTTCCATGGCGAGATTGAGTGGGGAATGGGGCGGTTTAGGGTTTATGAGTGGGGAGGCCGCCGCCGCTGGCGAATTCAGCGAGCGAGAGAGAAACTACTCTAGCTTTTTGGCATTTGCGTGTTTACCCTTTTCGCTAGGTTTTTTTTATCTTTTGTCCTCCTTTTGTGTGGTGATGAATGAAGTTTGTGTGCCCGGACATGAATGGGTGTGTTTAAACCGTGATGAAGCTCGTGCAGATGTGGATCCAATCATAGCGTTCAAATTCAGACATTCATTTAAGTAATGGGTTTGTTGTTGCATTTTTTTTTTTGAGCAACTGTTGCAATGGTTTTCTTAAGCGACCGGGAGATATATAATCAACTGCGAGAATAGTTCCATCTTCATGTACTATATTGCAATTTGTAAGCTTTAAATTGCATCCGACCAATGCCTAGGGAGACCTCCTATATTAAGCTGATTTTTGTAACAACATCATGTGAAAAAAAAATTAATATGATGAATTAGTTGCAAAATTGTAGCATCACATTGGATGAAAGCATTTACGCCATGTTCGTCTCCTCTTATCAGCACTTTTAATCAGCGATTCAACAGTGTTTTCTCTCACAATAAATCAGCAACAACGAGAATCAACCAGACAGAAATGACCAAACGAACAGGACACTAATTAATGTGTATATTTTAAAACAATATACCGACTGAATGATAAGCCAACATTTGTTGAGTAGGACCATATTAATAGAATGATTTTCTTTAATGAGGATATCCTTTCTCATGTGTCAATTGAAAGTGACAGTTTCATTCTAGATTTTTGGTTGGTAGAATAATAAAACCAATGTAGAATGGATGACGTTTTGATAGCATAAACAACAACCAACTATGGGGCTCGTCTAACATTTGCTGGGACCATATGTCAATCTAATATTTTTTTCTTTTTCTCTTATTATGTAAAAAAACAACTTCTTCCTTTGTTCCTCTTGGTCTCCTCTGCCCTCTTGGGCTCCCATTGATTGCCCTCGTCCATGCCAGACTCTCCACTCCCATCTGCATAGCTCTCTTTGCGCACATCTTGTGTCACGATCTCATTGGAGAGCTCAGTCGATGAGATCTACGGCATCATGATCTCAAGGGTAGCCATTAGCTCGAGTGCATGGAGAGGCTCCATCGCCCGCCATTCCCAGCTCCTTATCAAGCTATTCATCGAGCTTGTGTCGCCAATTTCGTGCCTCCATCAAGACCGTGTTGTTGAGCCCTACTTTTTACCTATGCTAGCGGCTACAAACATAGACAAGTGGTGTCATTCAAAGAGCCAAGGACAAATGTGTCTCCACGATTCCAAGGGACAAGGGCATTTATGTAATATCAAAGTTTGGAGTTGTTTACTAGGACGGTCCAGCCTACAAGTGTAATACCTTCTAAAGCACTCGTCGGAAGCGTGTTGTTTCTATGGTTAAACTATTCTTCTTCATTGCAATGTCACGCAAATATTTTGCATATTCGAGAACAAAGGCATCTTAGATCCGAGGTGAATAATCGCATTTGAATCCATTCCATCATTTATCACCCCAAGCCAAATGCAAGGTGAAAAGGGGTCATCCTGTCCTAGCAGTTTTGGGGTCATCATTTGTAGATTTCAAGAACATATGGTTAGACAAGAAAATTACAACGTCAACAACCATAAGTTTGACTACAAACGTAGACCATATTATCGCTGACTCATTGTAGTTGGATTCCTTTATGACGTGACTCATTGTTAATCTTGTTAAAATGTTGTATCCAACATAGACCCTACGAATCGTGGCCAACACAAGTTGCACTTTTGCCTCTACTCTAGTGTTGCCACTGCTATCATCATGCTCAACTTTTATCTTGGTCTTCTTACCTTTAACCCTATTCTTTCATGACATAGCACATAACTTGTTGTTGCTTTAATTTTTTGTCAGAACAGACCACAACCCTCTGCAGGTGAATCTCCTATGAGTATCATTTTGTGTGATTTGGGTACTCAACATATATACATATACTACATATACCAGATAGACCTTATTTTAATGCACCATCATTACCACCACCTCGTCAATGAAAACCTAGGGATCAATAAATTACGAATAGGTCAGGTCCCCGCTCCTCTAGCCATCAACGGGCAAGGCCGGCCCTAAGGGGTGCGGTGGGTGCGCGACTGAGCCAACCCAAAGAGCGGCCCAAACCTAGGTATGTAAACTCCCATAGGCTATAGTCCATCTATCAGTAACAATAGCCTCAAAAGGTATGGACTATAAGTTTATTGTTGACTTAGCTTGAACATTGTTCATCACTCATTATTAAATATACTAAATCGAGACAATATTGTTTGTTTTCTTTTGCGCTAAGCATTAATATATAAGGTTCTATGGGCCCACGATGACTAGTTCGCCATAGGGCCCTTAGAAATATAGGGTGTCTGGTTGAATGAGTACAATTTGTTTCGGTGGAGGCTACATGCATAAATTGCTTAAAACTAAAAGAGATGATTTTGGACTAACCCATAAATATGTTGTTTATTTTGAAATGGTTATTATTTTTCAAAATCTCTAAAACAGGTTTTTGGCTCTTGGAGTTGCTCTATGCCTCTATGAAGACATACAAAATTGTGACCGTCATCTAACAATTATAAGCTAGATCTGTGATGACGTAGAGAGAAATAAAAAGAGAGAAAAGTAGTAGGGCCGTCGGCGGCACATGGAAGGTAGGTCTCTTGTGCCACACACAATGTGATATAAGCATCAGCTGTGCACCTCTCAAAAAGGGGGAAAAAGTAAAACACCAGCTATGTATGGCATGTGAAATTAAAACGAAATAAATAAATCGACTTTCTCCACAATTTCCTCCAAGCAAAACTCCGAATGCTGTTGGTGTTTTAGTAGGGAAAAATAAATTCCTGGCCAGGATTCAAAGAGAGAAAATGGCAAAAAAAAAAAGACGCACCCAGCCACACAGGCACACAGGCCACACGTTTTCCACGGCCTCCCCTCGTGGCCACTGCACGGCGGAACGGAACCGAAGACAAAAGCCGCTCCAGAAAAGGCAAAAAACCGCAACAGAAACTCGCAACGGCACCTGGCTCGCACCCAGGCGCCTCCTCCTCCGGCTCACAGCTCACTCCCCTCACGACTCGCGAGGAGAGAGGAGTAAAAGAGCAGCTTCTCCTCCCTCCGCGTCGCCGTCCCACCTCACCTCACCTCCGGATCAGCAGCGAGCGAAGTAGCCTGCACCGCTCGGCTCCACTGCTGGTGCTGGGAGTCCACTCCCGCCCGCACCGTGCCGCGCCTGCGCGCTCCAATGGCGGCTTCCACCTTCCTCGCCGCCCCGGCGCACGCGCCGTCGCCGCTGGGGCGCCCCCGCGTCGTCCCTCCTCCTCCCCCGACCTGCGGGGGACTGCTCGCCCTGCGCCCGCAGGCGTGCGCCCCGCGCCGGCGCCGCAACCCCGCGGCGATCCGCCCGGTGAGCCTGCCTCTCTCTCTCTCTCCCGCTTGGAATGCGCGTCTGTTTTAGTGATCTGGCGGCTAAAACTATTATTATCGGCGGCGGCGGCGGTCTCCAACGGCGCCCCGCCGCACCGCGACCTAAGTCAGTGTTCTGAACATGAGTTCTTCAACGGTGAAGCCTGGGCCAATCCGTTGGCTCTGTCCAGGTTATAAATCGGCGCCGCATGGCGGAAATTTGGGTGAACTCTTTTTTTTTTTTCTCTCTCTTATTATTACCAAAATTTGGGTGAACTCTTGGGTGTACATGTCGATATGATGTCTAGTAGTGTTTGGCTGTGCACGTGCTGACTGGTGCTACTCTCTCCATGTATTCCTAGGCGAGGTTCTGTGCGGAAGTTGGTTCGGGGTGGCCCGTGGTGCTCACTCTATCGATCAGAAGGGGGTTTCGCAGGGGTGTAAGTGTCGCGAGGGTGGATGACAATGCTGCTGGTCACGTCAGTGTCGACGACGATGATGAATTCGACCATATCACCAGCGAGACCCTTCGTACTGCCTTAAGGAAGAGCAAGGAAGTGCTGGCAAGGCACAAGATCGTAATGGAGCAGGTACGATTTTACATGCTTTTATGATGGAATCAAATAGTTTTGCCAATGATTAATCCATACCGTTTTAGATTGTGTGTACTGTTTGAACTGTGGGTGTTTGATGTATTGTGTGACAATCCATGAAACTAGAAAATTGTTATCTGTATTCCAGCATCCGAGTCCAAGGCTGTTGTACATTATACATCCTGTGTCTTCCATATGTAGATGAAGTTTACATACATGCACCTGCTCAAATTGTTTGAAGAGTCAAACTTCATTAAAATATGGTTTTACAGAAAAATGTTGGACTCAAAATTGATTCGTCTTCTGTTTTCCCTGTATGTTTTTTTAATCTTACTGTTTCACACATGACGTCTGTTTATGCCAAACATGTGTTGTGGGTAGTCTGGATGGGTTACATTTCTGTGGAAGAAGCTGACAGTATCAGGAATCGGGCCTGGATGAGTTATATTTTTGTGGAAGAAGGTGACGGTATTAGGAATGGAGCCTCTTTTACCATTGATGCAATATCATCCTTTTACAACCTTCCTTATAATAAAATGATTACTGCTAATGCATAGAATATACTGAGGAATGTGTCCCTTTAATATATTCCTGTCGGAATCTAAGATTTTTCATAATACAGATTGGGAATGCTCTGGACAATTTAAGAATATCATCACACTTCTGTTCTTTTGCCATTTTGGCCTGTTTCTCAGTACCTGCTCTGCTTTGGAACTAGTGCTTTGAGATAGATTTGCTGGAATTATTTACAATTCACCTTACTATGCATCCATTTTTTTTTTTTTTAAGGAATCAGGAGGAGCCAGAGGCTCCTACTGTAAATTTATTGAAAATAAAAGAGAAAACAAAGTAGCTATGTTGTTGTTGTTGTAAAAGAGAAAACAAAGTATGCTTCCATTTTTACTAGCTACTTACTGGCATGGAGGTGTAGTGTATGCATCTGTTGTATTGTTTATTGAACTATATGATGTTTCAAATGATGATATGTGGGTAACTTATTCAGATAGCAGAAAAGAAGAAGCTCCTCTCAGCTATGCTAGACAGTTCCATTCATAATGAGCAAGAGCCACTCAGTGGTCAGGGTGATAGTTCTTCACAGCAATCTGAATTTGACACCACTTACGGAGAATCCATCTACAATCAGAATGGATACTATGAAAGTTCAAAAGATGATGGTACTGATTTCAGTGAGAATTATCAGTATAACAGTTTTCCTAGAGCTACTCGTAGAGTGTATGAACTAGAAGCAGATAATGGTATGAGCCAAGATTATGTGGTACAACCAGGTCAAGTAAGCGAACATGAGCAGTCGGTTAACAAGGGAACAAATGACAATGCATCTGGTGGAGTTGATGTTATGAATGTCATATTGGTAGCCGCAGAGTGTGCTCCTTGGTCCAAAACAGGCAAGAACTGAATGATATATTTCGATTTCTTATGTGCTTTGTTTTTCTTGTAAGGGTGTGGTTTAAACCTAGCATGAACATTGTAAGGTTGTGGTTTAAACTTAGCATGAACACTGTAAGGGTGTGGTTTAAACTTAGCATGAACAGTGGCGTGCAATTGGGTTGTGATTCTGTGTTTTGGGACTATAGTGATAGCTATAAAAAAGAAGCACAAGCTCACAATCTGACACTTTCTCAAAGGGATGATTAGGTCAATATGAATGCAATCTGTCCAAAAAGGAAAATAAGCATGGCAAAGAACCTCAATGGCCAAATAACTCCAGAAAGGATGGCAATTTTGGAAAATAGCAATCCCTGGAATATCCCGTTAGACATTTTATCATAATGCCACAAATGCTCTACTTCTATAACTTGGATTAGACTCACAGAGCAGAGGAATCCATCTTTTCTCTTGTAAAACCACCATTTTTTCTTGACGAAATGACACACAGCTCTTCTGCATTGTTTGAGAAAAAAAGACGTCATTTGACCAAGGAGTGTAATTTCCAAATTTACATATGTTTGAGATTTTATTAGGTAGTCAAGTGCAAAATTGATGTTATTTCTCTAAATATGGCAGAACAAGTGCTATTAGGCTTATTTTGCAATTTTCAAACCCAACCCTGTAATTCACTACGAGTCATGTCCACTCTGTAGTGTCTGCTCTGAAGTCTACATGCAATTGTGTTGCAACGCTTGAGATCGGTTTCAGCGAATCGTAACAAGTATCTAGATGAAACTAGGTTACCTTTTGCTTGTTTCTGCTAAATTTTCTCCATAAGTTTTACTTCATGTTTCGCTTATTGTGCTTGCTTGAAGAAGAGCACACATGCTAAAGTTTACATGTTTGATATTTCAGCTACTTAATAAAGTGTGATGCCTATATGACCAACAATTCAATCAAAGGCATTTATTTTTAATATGAGTATGTGTTGCATGCTGAATTATTTATCCACAACTCGAGGCATGTACACCAACAAGTTCTCAGAGCTGACTCTACCATGTATGGTTTTAAAACTTTTTGTAAATTTAGCATCAATAATTGATTTCATATCCATTTTTGGCAATACAGGCAGTATGAATTTCGCGACTTCGCAAGCTATTTATGGTGGAAGCCTGTGTTTTTTTTTTCTCGAATACGTAGGAGAGCTGCATACCTTTGTATTAAGAGAGGGAAACTGCCCCCCTTGCAAAATCACCACCTCACTCTGCCGTGAGGGGTGACAAATATATGCTAAGTGGTAGCCTGTTAAAGTTTAGTTTTATGATTTTAGACAGAGGTTTGGTACCCTCTCTGTCGTTTGGGATAAGTTGTTTTGTAAGTTCTGAATTTCAATGTACACCTTTCACCTTTGTTTTGTTGAAACATATGCTGGTAAAACAATAAAAATATGTGTAATGAAAAGCATATTCTGGTAAAAATCTAATAACATTACTTTATGTTGTCAGCCTACATTTTTCATAAATTATAGGTCAAAATTTCAAAATTGTGCCTGCATGTATCCCATGCATCCCATATTTAGGGCCTGTTTGGCTCCTGCTGCTACCGCACATGCCACAGCTGTGGCCGCACCGCGAGTGTGTCGTCCACCAGACATTTGGTGAGCTGCGATGTCAAAATTGAACTAGCTGCTGCGGTGGCCACCAAACCTTTGGCAAACTACGACGTGAGTGTTTGGCCGATGCGGCATGCCACACTTGCGGTGTGACGACCTGTGGTTTGCTGTGGACGTGAGCCAAACAGGCCCTTGGTGGTAGAGGAAACATGACTTTATGGAAAACATTACAACTCGTACTGTTGCCTATTCTTGATTATGCTGCATCCCTGGCCTTATCACATACTTCCCCAAGTGTTTATGCATGCTTACTGCTGCTATCATGCAAAATTCAGAAGTGAATCGCAACTTAAATGGTTTACATCTTTGCCTTTTCATGATTGAATGTTGTGTTCCATGTTTGAAAGATGATTGAACTTTTCATATTCCACTTAAAAATTTGGGTGATCTTTTCTGTTTTAGAAAGGTGGGACTGCTTGTTAGTGGGATGTTAACATATTTTCTGATTTGTGGGGTCAAAGAGACAACTGGACAGACTGATATTTTTCTTTTTCTCTAACAGGCAGGTTGATATGTTTTATTTGGCTACTTAATATGCTTGGAACTAAATGCTTTGCTGTTGATGTGCCTTCCTACATTTAGTGACACCATTTCATCCTTTTTTAAAAAAAAAAAAATAAATATGTACAAGTAAATAACCTTTTCTTTGGGCAAAAAGGGTGTGGGCTTAGTGACCCTCGAGTGCACATGTGAGTTTGCCACTGATTTTAATGATATATCTTCTAAATTATTATAGATATCAGGAGTTATTTTTATCATGCACATATATATGTGCTCCAGAATATACTGATCATTTAATCCCTTGTTCACTTCGTCTGCAATAACCTTGTACCAATTTCCTGCAGGTGGGCTTGGGGATGTTGCTGGAGCTTTGCCTAAGGCTTTGGCCAGGAGAGGTCATCGTGTCATGGTGTGCCTTTTATGTTCTATCGTATCCGAAAGAGATTTAAATAAGCTCCTACTAGTTGGAAGTGGTGCAAGTTAACATGGAAGATAAACAGGATGGTTGTGAAGTCCATAAAATCACTTATTCATCCAGTAGATTGTTGCAAAATCTTTAGTTTTTTTTTTCCAAAAACGCAGGAAACCTGCATTTATTATATTAAGAAGAAGAAGAAAAGGACAAGAACCCTTGCACACACCAACACAAAATCAGTTCAGTTCACATGGTTCCAGAGATCACCAATCCAAAGCCTTCTACTGTTCCCCTTCCGGCACGGGAAAATCGTTTTTAGTTCAACTAAAGAGGATTGAAGATTGAGTTTGTAGGTACCTGACATTGTGGCCACTATAAAACCATATTGAATGGACAACCATAATTAACCAATTGTGCCAGTCATGTGCTCTATGGCCTCATTATACAAAGTGGATTTCACAAAAGACTAAGATCTATTCATGATATGTTCAGCAGAACTCATATGTGTTTGGGCTGAAATATTTCAGCTATAATAGAAGCATTTTTCTGCAGCTCAAATTGCCTTTTCAGTTTTAGGCCTAGATTGCGCTGTTGTGCTCTGCTACCTTCACTGTGCAATCTAGCTAATTGTGTGAGTCTACTAATTATATTCTATTAACCTTTTGCTTTATGGTCCCAATAAAAAAAATACCTTCATGTAATTGTTATGTCCAACATTAAAAAGTATGCTCTTGAAAAGCCACAATACCATTAGGCACAGTACTTTTCTAAAAATAGGATCTCTGTTGTTAATCTGGGTTAGTGCCTGGTATGGGAATAACTCATGAAGTACATTCCAAAGCAAACCCACATTCTTATTTGAGCGAACATAGGCTATGTTTCTGAGTTTTTTTGGTCAGACAACACAAACCAAATTTTCAATAGCTACATTTGGAGAAGCATTTAAATACTAAATACATAATCATTTCTTATATCTTTTTGTTAGGTAGTAGCTCCAAAATATGGTGACTATGAGGAACCACAAGAGATAGGAGAGCCAAGGAGTTACCGTGTTGCAGGGCAGGTATTTGCCTCTGTTATCATATTATATTAGCTTAACATATTGAATATAGCTTGAAAATGTTCTGTTTGGACAGGATATGGAAGTAAAGTATTATCATGCATTCATAGATGGTGTGGATTTTGTTTTCATCGACAATCCTATCTTCCACTATGTTCAGAGTGAAATTTATGGTGGGAACCGAACTGTGAGTATACTAATCATTTGCTGATACTTTTTTCTCGAATGACACTGGAAAGCTGTGTGTCGTTTCGTTAAGAAGAGAGAAAAAGCACAAAGGAGAGGCATGTACCTGCTCCTAGCACAAAGGAGAGGCTGGAGCTTGTTCCCAAACACACGTAGTATACACCAGGCTATAAAAATATTTGCTTTACTAAAAGCTTATATATCAGATCTATATCCAAATTACTCCCTCCATTTCAAATAATAAGACTTTTTGGCTTTTCTAGATACATTGATTTTTCTATGTATTTAGACTTAGTGTATATCTAAGTGCACAGTAAAAGTTATGTATCTAGAAAACTTAAAAAACGTTTTATAATTTGGAATAGTGGGAGTATAAGACATTTTGGCTTTTCCAGATACATAGCATTTGCTATGCACCTAAATATACACTATGTCTAGATACATGGTAAAATTAATGTACCCCTTTTTGGGTTGTTTATTGTTGACACTAAGCAGATTAATTAACCTTTATCTGCAGGACATCTGGAAACGAATGGTTTTGTTGTGCAAAGCAGCTGTAGAGGTAACCTTTGTTGGCTGTAACATATATAGTTCCATGACATCTAAGATGTCTTTTTACACAATTAACACTCCTTCAGATACATCCAGTTTTTTAATGTATAAGACACAATACCTTTATGACTATATCATTTGGTCTGTTTGAATGCCCTTTCTAGGGGTGCATTTTTCCCCAGTCAAAGACTCAAAGTATTGCCTACACACGTGGCCTTTGTTTAACCTTGTTATTTCTCTTTCATTATCTTATATTCAATATGCTTATAGAAAACATCATTTTAGGTTCAATGGTATGTTCCATGTGGTGGCTTCTGCTACGGTGATGGAAATCTTGTGTTTATTGCAAATGATTGGCATACTGCACTTCTACCTGTTTATTTAAAGGCATACTATCGTGACAATGGTTTTATGCCATATGCCCGTTCTGTTCTTGTGATACACAATATAGCACATCAGGTAAGTTTTTTTTTTGTTACTGTTACCTTCTAAATCCTGTGTATATAATTCGCCTGAATTTTTACTGTTTCATACTACATGGATCTCGCCTGTTTCAGTTAATTGAAAATTATTGCTCTTATTAAATATATTCTATTGCTATACCTATTTACTTCTTTTGTCCTCTTCATTGGTGCATCTTGTTGGGTTTATAGGAGTCTACCCCAACTTGTTTAAGACCAAGAGACTTTGCTATTGTTGTACTCCCTCTGTCCCAAAATAAGTGTTGTTTTAGGTTTTCGTGCCACAAGTTTGACTCAATTTGTAGAAAAAATGTGCAACATTTATATCTCCAAATAATTTTGTTAAAAAACTAGACTTAAAGATCTTTCCGATGATACTAATCACTTAGCATAAATATTAATATATTTTAATATATAATTGCCGGCAACTTTTTCTCGGGAAGTAAGAATGACACTTATTTTGGGACGGAGGGAGTAGTTACTCTAGTGGCCCATGGTTGCACCTGCCAGGCAATTTGAGCCCAGGTGCATGTCTAACATGTGTATGGCAACCTTTGCCCATGCCTGTCGT
The DNA here is from genome assembly GCA_018135685.1 of Themeda triandra. Classification (NCBI taxonomy): domain Eukaryota; kingdom Viridiplantae; phylum Streptophyta; class Magnoliopsida; order Poales; family Poaceae; genus Themeda; species Themeda triandra. The sequence goes on from JAENPR010000575.1 coordinate 144,052, forward strand.
GAGCATATGAAGAGAAATCCAAAGAGATTGAGAAATTAAGTACCTGAGAAATCATTCTGGACCGACAAACATGGTGAATCATGTAGCATGACCCCTACCTGCTGCCATTCCTTGTGATGAATTAACAATGCCTTGACACGTTTGAGGTTGGTCTCTCAAATTGAAAAAAGTCTATAATACGAATGCATCTTTGACTGAGCCTTTGCTGATCAGAGGGCCTCAAAATGTAGGAGCTTCTCTGATTTGGGCTTGGAACCCAGAGGGTAGCATTGAGTGGCTGCAAGGCAGCAGGTAGGGCTGTAGAGGCAACCAATGAAGGTGCTAAGCTGGTGTGTGGCTGGAGCCAGGAGGATGTCCTTACCTGAATGACATGTGTAATGAGGCTGAGAGAGAAGCGAGGAACAGTGCCTGAGCCTTGAGTTTTGTTTCCCCCTAGATTGTTGGGCTATGATTTGTGCATAATTGCGCGAGTCCAGATGCCAAGGTAATGTGGATCTCTACCTCTCTCCCTGGGGTACGGGGAGGGAGGGGGTGTTCCCAGGACGTAGGAGTAGGACTTTGTGTTCATGAATGCACCTGCAGTAAAAAGAAAAGTCAAGAATAGACACCGCCGCTGCAGTAAAAAGAAAAGTCAAGAATAGACACCTCCTGTATTTACCCACAACCTATCAGGTAAATGAGCAAAACTGAGTACCCTAGATTTGAATCTAGTAAAGTAAACAATCACATCATGAGTATTTAAATTTACAAACCTCTGGGTCTCATATGAAAATTTTAAGTGGCCTTTAACTCTAGACAGGGATGGGATGAAGATAAACATGGTCTCAGATAGGAAACTCAGAAATTATATAGTAAAGTCTTGCATATTTGTTGCAGTAGAAAATAATGGTATGTGCCAGAACACTTGAACATAGTATGGCCACAGCTCAAACATGCAGAACAAACCTTCCAGGGACTCCAAAAATGGTAGTTTGGCCAAAAGGTTGTAAAAAGTAATGGATGGTTCATTTTTTTTTGGGGGTGGGGTGGGGGGAGGACAGTGGATGGTTCATGTTTGTTGTCTTTAAATTAAAGATATATGTACAGATAACAGCTTCTATTTTCCCTCTTTATAACTATACCCTCTGTTAGCGCTGTACTGGTTGCTATACTCTAGAACCTGTTTGCATTAGCAATTTAGCATTAATGCTATTACTTTATAAATATTTTATCTATTAAAACTACTTCATTTATACTATCCATGAAGATAAATTCACTCAGTTTGCTATCCATTCAGATAAATTAATTTAAAATTTTCTTTCCAGGGTCGTGGCCCGATAGATGATTTCAGTTACCTGGATTTGCCAGGTCATTACATGGATCAGTTCAAACTTTATGATCCATTTGGAGGTGATCATCTAAACATTTTTGCAGCTGGTATTAAAGCTGCTGACCGTTTGCTTACCGTTAGCCATGGTTATGCATGGGAGCTCAAAACACCTGATGGCGGTTGGGGACTTCATAGTATCATTAATGAAAATGATTGGAAATTCCAGGGTATTGTAAATGGTATTGATACTACTGATTGGAATCCTAGGCATGATGTCCATCTACAATCTGATGGGTACACCAACTATTCTTTAGAAACCGTTCAGACTGGTAAAGCACAGTGCAAGAAAGCACTACAGAAAGAGCTCGGCCTCCCAGTTCGTGGCAATGTTCCAGTCATTGCTTTTATTGGACGGTTGGACCATCAAAAAGGTGTAGACCTGATAGCAGAGGCAATGCCATGGATTGCTGGTCAGGATGTACAGGTAATTATGTTGGGTACTGGAAGACAAGACCTCGAAGATACATTGAGGAGGCTTGAGAGCCAGCATTATGACAGGGTTAGGGGCTGGGTTGGGTTTTCTGTCCAGTTGGCTCATCGGATGACAGCAGGGGCTGATATATTATTGATGCCATCAAGGTTTGAGCCATGCGGGCTGAACCAGCTATATGCCATGATGTACGGGACTGTCCCTGTAGTTCATGCGGTTGGAGGTCTCCGCGACACAGTCGAACATTATAATCCCTATGAGGAGGCTGGAGTTGGTTGGACTTTTGAGAAAGCAGAGGCAAACAGAATGATCGACGCCCTAGGGCACTGCTTGAACACGTACAGAAATTACAGGAGCAGTTGGGAAGGTATCCAACGTAGAGGGATGATGCGGGATCTAAGCTGGGATAATGCTGCTAAACTCTATGAGGAAGTTCTTCTTACTGCCAAATATCAGTGGTGACTGCTGAACTGTCCAAGGAACTGCTGATATTTGTCATTCGCAGACCTGAAGGCTTTCTGTCGCAGAGAAGTCACCGACTGATTCAATTCTTTTGGTGCTTCACACAGCTGCTGAATTGCCTTATCCTGGATTCCTGAATTTTGCAGGATGGTGTGAGTCGCACAGCCAAGTTTTTTGTTGTCAGCTCATAATAATCACATCAAATGTGAATTCTGGGTCTACCTCCTGGACAAACACAGGGGATGGGGCTTTTCCTGGAAAGAGGTTAATGTCAGAGGAAAGATTCAGGGGGAAGCGTCGTGCATTTTTTTGAAGTGGCTACGAATTCATTTGTTCTACGGCCTACAGGAAGAGCTCAGATAGACGCTTTGGTACAGGAGGGTAGTAGATAGCAGAGAAATTGATGTTTCATATCTTGAGTAGTTTTGTTGTATCTCTAAATTAGGATACTTGTTAATATGTTCAGTTCTTCATTCTTTTCTTTGCATATCCTGTAGATGATCTAGTGTTCCAGTCTTCCTGAAAAGGAACCGACTCAACTGTTAAATCATAGCCCAAACAAACAGGCCTGTCAAGATGCTGATCTAAAAACTTTGGAGTTCCATATAGCTTTTGATTCTCTTGGAGACCGACCGCATGTGGCCGGGCCGCTGTGTTTCTGCGACCGTGGACGGTGGCTGGCCGGGCCTGGGACACGCAGACGCGAAGAAGACGTGGTCCAGGGTGAGCGACAAGGTATCGCGCCATTCCCCCATCGGAGTTGCCTCCAAACTCCACCTGCAAAATTACCCCTCCGTCAAGCGATTCCTACTCCCCGGACGACCATCTCCCTCAATGCGTGCAAAAAGACTGCGTGTTCGTGTTCGTGTTCGTGTGTGTATATATTCATCTGGCCACCAACGCAATCTTCCATGTCCTCACCAACTCATTAAAACTACTGTTCCGTGCACCCTCCTCTCCCAGACTTTCCTTGAATTGTTCTAAAATTTCCCGTTCGTCCATCACCATCTCTGAACTGCATCGGGACGCAGAAAGAACTGAAGAAGCAACGCAGAAAGAACTGAAGAAGCAAGCGGGTGATCATCCATGGCGTCCATCGAGCGCGTGTACGAGGACTTCGTGCCTCCGCACCAAATGGAGCGCGAGCCGGCCACCCACACCCTCACCGTCAACCTCTCCGCTCAAGGCAAGCAATGCGTATACCCTTCTTCAATTCTTGCTTCATTTTCCTCGTGCAAGCAACATTGATTAACTCAGCTGGGTGGCGTAATGGTAATGGCAGGGTACAAGAAGGAGCACATCAGGGTGCAGATGGTGCACAGCCACCGGCGCCTGATCGTGCGCGGGGAGCGCCCCGTGGACGACGGCAGCGGCATCGGCAACCGCTGGAGCCGCTTCCGCCTGGAGCTCCGCGTCCCCGACGGGTGCGACGCCAAGGCCATCCACGCCAGGTTCGACAACGGCGTCGTCCGCGTCACCATGCCCGGCGCCCCGCCGGAGCCCGAAGCGGTCGTCGACTCCGTCACCGGCGGCACCACCGGCACCGGCAAGCAACAGCAGCAGGGGCCACCACCGCCGACGCCGACGCCGAAGCAGCATGCTGCCAGTCCGGCCGCCGCCGCGGCCGGCGACTTCGTGCAAGACGATCGTGGTGATCGTGATCGTGCCGCCGCGCGACGAGGACAAGATGAGCAGGACGACAAGCAGCAAGAGACGCCGCGGAAGCAGGAAGCGAGGCAGCGCGTGGTGAACAGCGCGGCGAAAGACGCCCCCGCCGGCGGCAGTAGCGGTAGCAGCGACGACGACACCGGTGGGGCAGGGGAGGTTATGACGGCCGCTTCTCCGGCGTCGGCACGCCAAGGCTACGGCTACGGGTTCCTCCATAACCGGAAGACGACCACCACCGTGCTCGGCGTCGTGCTGGCCCTCATCAGCCTCGGCATCTACTTCAGGTACAGCTTCGGGCCGTAAACGGCCGTGCTGGTGCGTTGGCGCGTGCGGCGTGCATATGTATGGTGTACGGGAGATGTGGTACGATTAATTCCTGGCCATGGTGATGAATGCTCGTGCGTATGTATGTATGGAAGAATCTGCCCATCACATGGATGGCTAATTGGAGGGATGTGTGTGTTTAGTTCAATTTGTTTCTCAAGAAAATGAGTGAAGGAAATGATTTCTTTGGTGTTGCCTTAATAAAAAGAAAAATGACGACACATAGGCTGACTCTCCCTCGAATGCTGCATTAATTGCTGCAAGTGCATACAAAGTCCCCTTCCCCTTGGTGTTGCGTAATTCTTTAACGGTAGATTCTATTTATGCCCTCAATTATGAGAGCATCTACAACATTTTCGTATAGTTTACTTGCTAAATTAATAGATGAAATAAGCGGCAACGACACCGGTGGGGTAGGGGAGGTGATGACGGCCGCTTTTCCGTCGTCACCAAGGTTACGGCTTCCTCCATAACCGGAAGAAGAAGATGACCACCGCTGTGCTCGGCGTCGTGCTCGTCCTCATGGCGCTGTGCTCGGCGTCGTGCTCATCCTCATGGCATTGCTTGGCGTCTTTTGGTTGACAGCGTGTGTCCGTGCACCTATAGCTTGTTCGCATCCCAGGCTATTTGTTCGACCTTCTCTTCTCATCGGTAGCTAGAATGGGGTGGTACACTTCATGTGCTAAGAATTTTCATGATAATAATGGCTCCACAATGTTGACACCCTTAGGACATCGACTTGTCCGTTGGGATAAATAATATGGCCATCACACTGCTATAGATTTATTTTTCACCAATAATCTAAGACCCCTCATCACCAGTATGGTTTCGATGAAGGCCTGTTTGTTTGGGCTTTCTGAGAGCTTTTGAACCTCACCTAGGGACCTTCTAAAAGCCAGAAGGCTCCTAGAAGACGAAAGCCTCCTCACATGAGTGTTTTGGCTTTTTGGCTCACAATAGCTTTTGGAAGGTCTGAAAATTGAGGTTCAAAAGCTCCTTAGAAGCTGAAACAAACAGGGTCTAGCTGCTGAAAGTTCATGGTGATGATCAAGGTAACAACACACGACTTTAAATGTTGATAATAATATATCACCAGCGGTTCATTTTACACAAAACATTTGTGGTAATCCTGTTACAACAAACGATTTAGCACAGAAACTGTTTGTGATAATGTTTCTTATAGAAATTGTTTGTAATAAATGTTGTATCGTAAAGAGTTCCATACACAAATCATTTGTGGTAATTGTCTTACCACAGATGGTTTCAGTACACAAACTGTTTGTGATAATGACTTAATCGCAGATGCTTTGTTTATAGAGTTGGCGGTGTTCATATCATGAGTTGGTTGTCATGTTTATTCATAGTATTAATTACATGCAGCATAATAATTAATAGTATCAAAATGTTTATAATACATCAAGAGTCCATAACGATATCACTACTACAATATATCAAGTTCGGACCATGAGTCCATACATCAAAATATATATATGTTTGAGAAGAACAATCCAAGATAATACATGAAACATGTCAGCAATTTTATAAGGCTAATCTATGCTGCCCCTTCTAGATAATACATAACTATGTCCATCTAGACTCATAACATGGTCCATAATGAAACCAGATAGTTGTTCTTAGAGAATACTATATATATGACTTGGTTGCTAGCAACTCAGCGAATTGCTACAACACAGACTGATGAGCGCCCATCGTTGACGCCATCTACTCGGTAGCTAGCAACTCTGAAATGTATTTCAAATGTTGATGTATGGAAAATAAGTTGTTCTTAGAGAAGTCCATATATGACTTGGTAGCTAGCAACTCTAAAAAGTATGTCTCTTAATCTTTTTGCTTAATGAAACACGTGCTAAGCACGTTCTATAAAAAAATTGCTAGTTGTCATTTGACCAAACGTGCAAACATGTAGATGTATGGCAAATAAGTTGCCTCTAGTGTAGGTGTGCTATAATACATTAACTGGGATCATTATCGGGTGCCTCGCTATCCACTTTTCTTCATTTACTGTAAAACCAAATTTCCAATAAGGTCTATGATTCTTGTTCTTTTTGCAGAACTTGATGTAGGCCCTATGCCATTGTAAAGAGCATAATTAGATCAAAGGGTATCTACACATAAAAACACTATAAATTAGATTGAGTTGTTGTTTTACTTGTCAGCAAAAAAGATTAGATATGTGCTGGTGGAGCCCATATGACATATGGGCCAACGGACCCCCTAGAAGAGGACCAATAAGGGTTAGTGTAGTAGCTTATGAAATCCTCCACACCCCACTGAGGGACCGATTGTAAATTATTGTTGTCTATATGTAGTGTAAAGAGCATAAAAGCAAGTAGTCTCTCCCTCTCACTCTCATTTGCAAACCCTAGCTAGCAAAGCTCTCTCCTCTCTACTCTATCTCTCTCCCTCATTCTTTCTCCTTAACCGGTTTAGAACCCAAGTTCCAACAATATGCTTCTAACGTCTCTTTTTTTAGTCTCAAACATGATGTTGCATGTTTCTAGGTTGATATCAAGAAGGATAAAATCATAGTTGCATAGAGGATGCATCGATATAAATTAGTGTCTCAAGTTTTCCAAATGAGTTGAGTTCTTCATCTTCTTGGTTTAGCAAGGCCCTTGTTAAGCCATTGATGTTGTTTCTTTTACACACCGATAAAACCAAATTTCATTAAAATGCAGTGGGATCATAAAATTTAGATTATAACATTCATAATACAACGTGAATCTAAACGAACCATCATTGTACTGCTCACCAAGAGAACAACCATCAGGGGCTGAAACTCAGTATCTATCAAAGTATTACATTCTAATGATAATATAAGACACAAAATAAATGTTCTAGTACATAGCCCTCGGCTTTAACAACGTGTAGGTTAATTTAAAAAGACATCAAGTACAACCTATGACCATAAACTGCACGCTAGCGGCCTGGCGCCGTGGTGCGTGCACGACTGCTCCTTACGTATGTATTGAAGAATCTGCCCATCATTTGGATGGGTTGATTGAAGGGATGTGTGTGTCGTTATAGTTTGTTTCTCAAACATTGAGCGAAGATAAGGATTTATTTGGTGCTCCTCTCGAATGAAAAAATGATAATACGTATACTTGGTAAAGATGCCTACTACCATAAATGTTGAAAGAGCATAAAAATTTCTTTTTGATAGAAAGAGCATACAAATTTCACTTGGCTGCTTAACGATGAATTCTATCTATGGTGTCCTCATTTATGAGTTCCTTAGAATGAAAATAGGCTAGGCCGTTCTCATTTTTACTAATGGTTCGTATAACAAACCGGCAGTGAAATCCATATTCACCAATGAATCAATGATTCATACTACAAATCAACAATGAAAATGTTTGTGCTACTATCATCTCTATAAAAGGCCTTTAACCCTTCCCAATGCATAAATTATCTAAAGAAAAAACCTAGCCGCCTTTGGTCATACCTTCTCTTTGCACTCTACCCATGCACCTCCTACCCCCCCCCCTCTCACCCCACGTCTCTCTCTCTCTCTCTCTCTCTCTCTCTCTCTCTCTCTCTCTCTCTCTCTCTCTCTCTCTCTCTCTCTCTCTCGTCTCTCCTTCTTTTATTCCCTCCACCCCGCTCTGATCCTCGATCTCTCCTTGCCCCCTCAAATCGATGTGCGGGGCACACGCCTCCCTGTGGCGGCAACATGTTAGCCGATGCGCCCTCTTCGCACGGTGTCGTAACTCGCAAGAGTCATGCACCCTCCCATGGCAGCGCACAGTGCCTATAGCGGCAATGATGTGGGGGCCTACTTTGGTGGTGGCATAGTCTTAGATCCATTGGAGGAGTCCAGATCCATGGTGGAAGAGGTCAAATTCACACATACGCCATTAGCCTAGCTCCGTTGGTGTCCACCGTGACCTCGATCTCCCTGCTCCTCACTCTGGTGTGGCATTTGGGCTCAATAGTGGGCTCCGCAAATGACATATATGAGCTAGGTAGTGGGCTTGGCCAAAACACTACTGCTTCGAAGTGCAATGAGAACCCACTTCATCACCCGTTCACTTTCACCGCAAAATACTTTGTATCGAGTGAGGGTTTTGAAAGCGCTATGAGTATATTTTGTGTAGAAAGAAGTTTAATTGTAATATAACTTTGTTATGCAGTAAAAATAATAAAGTACTATACATGTGTAGTACAATTGTTTCTTAGGTTTCATGAAATAATTCATGATTGAGGATGGATAAGGTGTGGCCTGACAACGCATCTCCATCTTAGTGCCTATTTAACATGACTTCACCGTGTGCATTGCCCTTGTCGAGTTAGACCGAACACCAAAATATGGCTCCGCATTCATACACGTGGAATAATGGCTCTAACTCCTTTATTGAATATTTAGGCCTTCTGCAATGTATTGCTTGAGTGTTGCTTCAAATGGAGAGAGAAATTTCAAGAGCCGCTCCTGACGTTGTAGCAGGCGATGCCAACTTAGCTTTTGCTTTTTCAATTTTTTACTTTTCTCTATGCGCTCCACCTAATGCTAACTTCTCTCACGTGGACGTTCAACAGTTTTAGGCAGCACTCACCATTGTGGTACAACCCCTCATACGTGTCTGGTACAACCCTCCTCTAGCTTTGATGCCAGAGCTGCCGGCAGAGCCAGAGCTAATGTGACCCTTCCTACTCCAAAATTTTCTTTATACTCTCTTCGTTCTAAAATGTAAGGTGCTTTGATTTTTTTCCCCAATTATGTTATTAGAAAACATAGTAACATCAGCAACTAAATTAGTAACCATATTCAAGCTTTGACGACATTGGGTTACGACAAATCTAATACATTTCGTAATAGAGTAGGTGATGATAGAAAAGTGGAAATTATTTCACCGAAGATATGAATATGCATCTATGCATCAGCTTCCGGGTGAAGTAAAATCCTGGTGCACACTACACACAACAGAAGCAATCCATGCGGGATCAGGTATCCTTTACTTTCCTTCATCTCTTTCCTGATAGTAGGTTGGTAATAGGCAGGATAGATTGGATCTCACGTCCCAATTTTTTACTTTTTTTCCACCCCGCCCGCTCGACACCCGGCCCGTCTATATAACCGATCTCTGCGGTACAGGCTCGTTTCATCAGATTCAAGCAAAGGGGGAGCGACGAGCACGGAGCACAGGGGCAGGGGATATCAAGAAAGCACGCAAGAGAGATAGAAATGGAGGCGGAGGCGCGCCGGCCTCGCGTCCTCACCGAGATCGACCCCCACAGCGAGTGGGTGCACGCGCGCGACTTCGACGCGCTCGTCGTGGACGTCACAGGTACTCCGATCCGGCGACTCGCACCACGTCATTGTCAATACTGCCATCGTCATCGATACAAATTTCTGCAGGGTTCAGCAAGGACCATCTGAAGGTGCAGGTAGAGCCGTCGGGGAGCCTCAAGGTGAGCGGCGAGCGCGCCGTGGACGGGGGCGGCGGCGGGGGCACGCAGTCGTGGCATTTCACCAAGCGCTTCGACCTCCCCGCTGGCTGCTGCGACGACGTCAACGCCGCCGCGATCACCGTCTATCTCGACAAGGGCATGCTCTACATCCAGGTGCCGCGCCGGCAGCAGAGCGCCGCCTGGGGCACCACCGAGCAGCAGCAGGTGTTCGAGGACGCGCTGCGGGGAGAGTCGGACCAGACCAGCGACGTCGACGGCTGGAACATCGGCCGCGTGGCGGTGGCGCGGCGAGACAGCGAGTACCATCACCCGCTCCGGCGGCTCGCCAGGGGCCTCAGCAGGCACCGGCAGGTGGTCCTGAACGTCGTGCTCGCCGTCATCCTCCTCTGGCTCGTCGCGTTCCCCAAGAACGAGTGAGGCAGGCGAGGCGCGAACAACACCTGCGCACGGATCAAGAAAAAATGCACGTCCGGGTGAATAAGCAGAGCAAAGGATGTACATGGCCTCTGTAAATATCAGTACAGTACAGTCAAAGATCACTAAAAGATGGCACAAAGAAAGACAAAGCAACCACCAAAGATCTGATGTACATGGCCTCTCAGAATGTTGGTTGCCGTGTCACGGAAGGAATACCATACAAACATCAAAAAGCTTACTGGTCCCATCTTATTGTATTTGTATAAAATCCTTCATTTATATGATCGAAAAAAATGAATTTCATGCTGATTCCTGTATTATGTCAGATCTAGGGACCAAACCAAGATGTGAGGAACTGCCATGAAACATCAAAAAAGTTTGACATGATAATCAACTTTTATTATAGTTGATGGATCTAACCGAAACCCACGTATAAGTTAATTAACCTCTGATGCACTTAACTCTTTATAAATTGTATCAACTTTTATCTTGGGCTATGTTGAACTTAAGCATATCACATAGGAGTATTTATGATTCAAAAATGTGTGTGAATTACTTGTGTCATTCTCATTCCTTTGTAGGCTGACATGGGTGCTAAGTTTTTACCATGAATTATTGATTCCCGAGTAAGAACAGCCGTATTCTAGGTTACCTCTAACTATTATTATTTTTGTTTTCAGCGATACCGTTTCTGATTTTGTTTGAATGAAAATTTTGAAAACGGAAAGTACAAAGATTTTTTTATGCTTATGATAAAACGGAAAGTACAAAGATTTTTTTATGCTTATGATCGTTTTCGTTCTACTACAAGCAATCGATGCAGAGGGCACAGACACGAGAGACGTGCACAAGCTTGTATGTTGTATGTACTCTTACAAACACGAGAGCCGTGGCAGCTGGGCCGCGAAGGGGTTTTGACCGTGCTGTCCTCCTCACGTCGTGGATGATCTGGAAGGAGCGAAACAGACGCACTTTCGAAGGGTTTGCCTCCACGCCGCACTCGCTTCTCGGCAGGATAAAGGACGAGGCGGACGACTGGGTGGCGTCGGGCTTCAGGGACTTGGTCACGCTTGTGGCCGTCTAGACCGCGTACTACTGCTTTAGGAGCACATTAGTTCGGCTAGCAAGATACAAACCTCGAAGCTCCGCCGTTAGAGCCGGCGCCTTCTGTAACGTGTGTCGTTCGCCGTACCACTGGTAACTCACCGACTGAGACGCGGAATGTAACTCAAACTCTCTTCTTCCTAGTACGGTACCGGCAGCGCACGTTTTCGAAAAAAAAAATACTCTTACAAACAGAACAACATGAAGTTTGTACACACTGGACCCTCTTTGCGTTGTATGGAAAAACCTCTTGTTCTCTGCGTTTTTTCCGATAAAAATGAACTGAATTTCTTCGATATTCCTGTATAGTTTCTACGAAACTAATGCGTTCCAACAGATCTAAGATAATTTAGGTTCTAAGTTATTAGGTACACAAGTCACGTATCCGATCCCAGAGAAACTGAAACCGTCTCGACCCCGTGCCTCAGGAAACCCGACCGGTCGCGTCGGGGACTCGGGACCGATCCGAACACGCTCCAACCACACCCGAACGGGCCGCCCATAAACCCCTTCCGCCCCGTTCTTCTTCCTCCCACATATTCGCCGTCCGTGAAACCCCAAATCCCCAAACCCATGGCTCCCCCAGCCACCGACGCGCCGGCGACGACGACGAAGCAGGAGCAGCAGCACGCGGCGGCGGAACCCGTGGAAGGCGCGGAGTCGTCCGCCGCCGCCGGCGGCGGCGCCGACGACGACCTGACGCTGGTGGCGGAGTGCGGGACGGAGGTGCGGCTGTCGCGCTCGGCCGCGCGGCTGTCGGGGCTGCTCGCGGGCGCGATGGAGGCCGGCTGCGCGGAGGGGCCCCTCCCCGTCCCCGTCACGGGCGCCCACGCGGCCACGCTGCGCCTCGTGGCGGCCTACCTCGAGCGGCACGCGCCGCACCACGACCCCGCGGCCTCCGCGGCGCGGCTGCGCGGCCCGTTCCCGCCCTTCCCCATCGACTTCGCCCCCGCCACGCACGCCGTCCGGCCCGTCACCCAGCCCGACCCGGACCCGCACGGCCTCGAGGAGTTCGACCGCAGGCTCGTCGCCGACCTCCCCGACAACTCCGCGCTCTTCAGCCTCCTCATCGTTGCCAACCTGATGGCCATCGAGGACCTGCTGGACCTGGGCTGCGGGGCCGTGGCGGACAAGATGAGGGGCAAGACGCCCGAGGAGGTCCGCGCGGAGTTCGGCATCGTCAACGACTACACGCCGGAGGAGGAGGCCGAGATCAGGAGGGAGAACGCCTGGGCGTACGAGCTTTGAACTGTGGTTCAGTTCGTCCTGCTGCGGTCCGGGGTGGTTACAGGAAGAAGAAATAGGCACATTCAGTTTTTGATGTCAAGTAGTAGGCAGATAGATCTGTAGATAGGTCAGTTTGTGGGAAGTCGATGCAGACTGGGTGAGTTGAGCTTAGCCCTTGCATTTGCCTGCCTCTGTCTCTGTGGGCTTTCATTCATCAGATCAGTAACACGCGAATTGTAGATGGATGTTCAACTGGTTTTCATCAGCAGAAAATAGTATGCTTCTTGCACACTTTGTTCAGTTTAAGGCATCACTAGTCTCTACTCCTAGCCTGGGAGAACTTATATCATCTTATCTTAGTTTCGTTGCATTTGCCTGTCTCTGCCTCTATGTGGCCAATTGTGAAAACGGTTGTGATTGCGTTGGTTGTTTGGATGTTTGATGCAACGCCTTTGTCTTACTTGGTTTGTTCTGCAGTCTAGTTTTCAGATTTTATACTTGGTGTGTGCTGTGTGGGTGGGGCGCTTTGTTGGGCATTACAAAGTTAGCTAAATCTGTAAAAATATTATGAAATTTATGATCATTTTGCTTTGTAGAACAAGTATCATAATCCTTGGACTGAAAATCACACAAACAATGCTGTTGTGGGGTTTCAAGTGGACTCCAAGGATGTCAGTCAAAATGATTATTAGCTGCAACAATGTCACAGGGGTTAACAGGTGACCAAACAAGATGAAGTATAAGATAGCTCTCACAACCAGAAACCACAATGCTCTAAGGATGAAATCACATGGCCCACGACGAGCGCAGAAACAGCGCTGGTGTCATCTTACCCTCCATTTTGGCATACACAAGTCCTGGTTGCAGCCTCGCTCCCTTACCAAGGTTGAAGTTGAGGAATCCTTCCAGTACCAGGTGCTGCAGCTGATTCTTCCTCCTCTTCTCTTCAGCCGCGCAGCCGCTCACCTTCACGCCCCACCCGAGTTCGTTGTCCGGGATGTCGGACAAGGAGAAGCCCCAGCGCACTGGTCCATGGTTGGACCTCTCCATCTGAAACCAACCCTCTGTCTTGAGAGTTTCATACAGCTCGCAGTCCACCATCAGCGCCATCGACTGCGGTAGCTGCACAGCGGGAGAGTCACCGTGCACTGCCACTTCGGTATGTTCTGTACCGCCTGCGGCAGGGTTTTCTGGTTTTATTAGGCTGCCTAGTGGAATAGCAAGGATTCCGAGATTGTTGAACCGGGGCGACAATGAGCGGATCTGCCAAATTCCTGACAAACTGAGCTTGACATCATTGGCTGGTTTGCAGGACACTTGCCCGAATGTTGTCATGTGGTTAGTTCCTCCGCCCCCACTGTCTAGTCCTCCTGAACCGAAGATTAGCTCAGCAAAGGAGGCGGTGAATTTGGATCCTTTGATTCTCAAACCAGCGCCACAGTTATGATGCTCCAAAAGTGAAGGTGGACCGTCGAAAGAGGCTTGGCTCCCTAGATTCTGAAAATAATTTTCATGATTTCATCAGTCAAATTACTACATGGTTCAGTTTTGTCCAAGGAAAGCAACAACTGTACCAATGCTTGCAGCAGAAGGGACACATACCTGAATCATGCTTGAACCAAAGAAGTTGTTGCACCGGGCTCCAAATGGGACTAAGGTCATCGACAGCCATTTGTTGATCCGGGCATTGTACTGCAGCCTAGTCAGCTCTACAGGTCTCCCCAAATGGCCACCTGCTCCGAGCTGAGTTGAGAGCTCTGCAGCAATGGTGTCTTTGCCTCTGGTCTTTGACTCAAAGACGAACCTTGAACTGAGGCCCGTTCTTCTCCCCACCTTGTCAAGGGTTGCTTTTGCTTGATCAAATTCAGTACCGTCAACAAGAAACAGTGCCCCAACCGCATCAAGTGCTATTTTCACCTGGATAGGGAGAGCTAGGAGCTCAAACCCCTTGCCAGATTTATATAATGAAAGGATGTGTTCGATCTGATCATGTTTCTCCTTGAATTTCATGACATCGGAAAATGTTTCTCTTTGTATGCGCTTCATGATATCACCCTGCGGTAAAAAGAATAGCAGTGAGCCACTTGTGAAGTAACAACATGATATCGATCACCGCTGTTTGGCTGATAGTTTTCACGGTTGATTTCGATTGTTTCAATAGTGTTATGTGAGGAGGAATAAGCCGCAGTACGGCTGATGAGCCGGCTGAAACGAGCAGACGATAACTTATGATGTTTGATTATTTGTTAAGTGCAGGTCATGTAAGAAGCAATTACCTATGCATGTTTCCAGTTAACAGATGCACTGCAAACGTTGGTACCTCTGACCTAATATCAGAGATACATGCAGCTTGCAGTCCATGGTCTGAACACACCTGTGCAAAGCCAGAATAACTCTATAGAACAAAACATGCAGCTTGCAGTCCATGGTCTGAACACACCTGTGCAAAGCCAGGATAACTCTATAGAACAAAACATGCAGCTTGCAGTTTATCAGTTATCCTTGCTTGTATATCAGATATGGAATGTATATTATATCTGAAGCAATGCATATAGCTTGCATTTATGCAATGTTTCCATAGCAGTAGGCCAGGTTATGTTGGCTTGTTTTTTTTTTTTTTTTTTTTGAGCAACGGTTATGTTGGCTTGTTTATCAGATATGGAATGTATATATCTGAAGCAATAGCTTAGCAAAATCCATGTAAACCTTGTGCACTGATATGGAAATTTGATAACACAAACTGTTCTGGATTTACAGAAACTGCTACTGAACTGCGCACAAACCACATGAAAACAGTAGCACAACTATGGAAAAGGTGGAGCAGGACCAGGACATATGACTCATGTCAAGTTTCAGATCCTGATCATGAATCCTGTGACCTGTGCTGAGGAGCAAACCATGGATGTGAAAAACTGAAAATGAAGCAATTAGGTGGCGGCATGAACATCAGACGGTCAATGCTATTATGCTACTATATGGTAGTCACTAATCACTAGTAGGACTCAGTTTCACAGGTCATGAATGAATTCCTAAAGCTAAAGAGCAGGTGGGAGAGCGTACAGGGCGGTGGTGCGGGTGCTGCGGCTGGTGGTGGTGAAGGTGATGCTGCTGATGTTTCACGGGAAGGCGCGGCTGGCCGGAGTTATCCCCGAAGAAGACGGCGCGGATGAGCGCCTCGCCGGACCTGAGAAGGCCGCGGACGCCATCGGCGACAGTGGGGCTCGGCCTGGGCCCGGTCCTGGCCTCCGGCGGCTGAGGCGCGGGTGCTGACGCCGGCTCCGGCGGGGGCAGCAGCAGAGGCGGCGGCTGTGGCGACGCGGGGTTGGAGGGCGAGGACGAAGAGGCCATGGAGCAGCCGGTGGCCGCCGACGAGAGGCCGCGGTGACAAGTGGAGAGCTGTTGGAAGCGAAGAATGCGAGTTCTTGCTAACTCTGGGAAGGAATCGAAGGCGAGAGAAGCTTTGAGTACTATGTATGTAAGCTGGTCGGTCGGCGCAGCTGCTTCAAATCAAATCCAATTCCCCGCCTTTATTCTCCCCCTGCATCTGCCTTTCCCTTTCGGTGTCTTTCGCTTTCGCTTTCGCTTTGGATTTTGGTTTGTTCCTCCAGGTCATGCCGTGTCGGCATTTTGGCTTGGCTTGAGGTAGACGAAGGTGGCCATGGCATGGAAGAAATCCCATCTTCTTTTCTTCAGGGGCTGTCCGACCAGTGCCATGCTTTTGAGTTTTGATAATGACTTGCGCCTGGCTGCCGATTTGTTCAGCCAACATTTGGTAGAATGTGGCGCCGAAATGAACAATGGAGCTGTGGTACAGAGAAACAGGTACGTACGCCATACATTTGTCTCGGTTCGCACCTTCATACGCCACACCACGTATGAAAGGGACTCCGGCACTCGAGAGTCCTCGCTGGCCCTGTTCCAGGTTTAATCGGGCACTTCAGAAGGACAGAACCGCAACGCCCGTACGTGGTGGTGCCATCGGTGACGAGAAGTGCTCATGGGCCAAATTCCAAAGGGTCTAGACCACAGGCACACCAAACGACGGCGGGGAACTGTCTGTCATGCTGGCCGATTTAC
Organism: Themeda triandra; assembly: GCA_018135685.1. NCBI lineage: Eukaryota > Viridiplantae > Streptophyta > Magnoliopsida > Poales > Poaceae > Themeda > Themeda triandra. Next base: position 160,560 of record JAENPR010000575.1, read on the forward strand.
TACACTCTACAGTACGATCCAGCCAACCTGCAGGCTGCAATGCAAGCTGGTTGACTGTGTAATTAGAGCATCTCCAACAACTCTCAATAATTTATTTGGTATATCTTGTGACAATTTGGTATTCTCACTTGGTAAAAATTTAAAAACTAGGTCCACCTATCTCCAAAACACAACTGAGCCGAGGCCGCACTCAACTTTTCACGCCGACCTGCAGCACCTGATCGAGGACAGCACCTGGGCGAGAGTAACATGCAGCATTCTGAATATTTTGCCGGCAGCAGCAGACCGAATCCCATCTCAAAGATTTGACGGCCACTAATTTGGATAGCAGCCGCATAACACACATACACATAAAATGAAGGAGGCCACTAGCATGCAAAATATGAAACATTGATCATAGTACCAACTGAATTTAACATAGATAATTCTCATAGATAAATCTGGACACTAGCATGCATCCATCCATACAATAGTAGCATAGATATTTCTCATACATGAATTAAACTAGGATAAATCTGGACACTAGCATGCATCCATCCATACAACAGTAGTATAGATAATTCTCATCCATTAATTAAGAGCATCTCCAACAATTTGGTAAAAATCACTTGGTAAATCTTGAGGTTCAGCAAGTTGCTAATTTATTTGGCAAATGAAAAAAAGACCCCTCTCCAACAATTTGCTATTCCAATTTGGTAAAAACCAAAAAGTAGGCCCACCTGTACCGATCCAACTCAAGTTGCGTGATCGCATGCGTGGGAGACGGCGCGCATGCGTGGGATGGGAGCCGGCGAGGGAGAGAATTCGGGATACCAAGTGGAGTCCGCGCGCGGAAGAATACGCGCGCGAGACCGTGATATAGCAAGTGCGGGAATATACCAACCTGTTTTAAGGAGTTGTTGGAGAAGGAAAAATGTGATTTTGTCAAAGTTATAAGAATACCAACCTATCATGCATCCATCCATACAACAACGGCGCAAGATCCATCTTCATCACGCGGCGCGGCGCATGCATCCATATTCATCACGGGCGCGAGGACGGTCCGGAGTAGTTTGCGCGCTCGGGAAAGAACAAAGACCGCACGGGAGGGAGCCGAAAACACCAATACGCACGCTTTACGTGCGCGGATGTATACGCGCGCGGACGGGCTTTTTTCCAAGTTGCTATTTTACCAAGTTGATATACCAAGTTGTTGGAGATGAGATTTTGTGTTTTTACCAAAAAAATATAGAATACTAAGTTAATATTGGGAGTTGTTGGAGATGCTTTTACCACAAAAGATTAGTAGTATGTGTGCTGGTTGCAGCTAATACTACTACAGTGAGCATCACCATTAAATCAGTACACCACAGTTCTTGCCATTTGACAACAGATAAGCCACTGGTAATTTGCAAAGTCATGAAGCGAATTGGAGCATCAACACAATCCTGCTAGTCAACATATAGCTAGTAATAATTGGTTTTACTTGGCACCATACAGTACTTGGACAGAGCAAGTACCACCGTAAAAGTGTGATAAAACTTTGTATTCGCTACGTCCCCGAAAATAAGGCATACACATATTTCAAAATTTAAATTTTGTTATATTTGGTTAACAAATAGCTTAATTATATCAAAAGTTTGCATTACAAGCATAGTTACATTTTATTTTTATTTAAGAAGTTTTCTAATGACTTAACTTTTGTTTCTATATATTATATATTATAAGAGAAATTAGATGTCAAAATACGTTTTTGAAGACCATGCCAAGCTAAATTGCGTCTTGGGGTTCATTATAAACGGTTTGTCTAGTGGCATGATAATAGCTCATAGTAACTCATAGTAAAATGTTGTCAAATGTAACGAAGATAAGGGAAATTGTAAACTTTTGCCCAGTGGCATGATAACAGCTCATAGCAAGCTATTGTCAAATGTAACGAAGATAAGGGAAACTGTAAAGTGTTGTCCAGTAGCATAATAACAACTCCACAGTTTTTACTACTCGTTTGACGGAGGTCCACTGGGCTCTAGCTTTGCTGCGTAGAACTAGAGCTAGAGCCAATGCATACTTAGCATTAAGGCTATACTATTTTTTTTTAGGCCTTGTTTAGTTTCTTAAATTTGGTACCAAATTCCACTATGCAAAAAGAAGATTCCTTGTGAGCTTATGTATGGAGTAATAAATATATATGAAATCAAAAACTAATTGTACAGTTTGGTTGTACTTTGCGTGACGAACGTTTCGAGCCTAATTAGTCAATGTTTAGATATTTTTTACCAAATATAAACGAAAATGTTATAGTAGCCAAGCCAAAACCTTAGGACACCCACAATGAATAAGTGCTAGTTACTAAATTGAAGCCAGCCTCTCTAATAGTATTAGATTAGAGTTTAGCAGCGCCTTATAGTATGATGACACACATAAGATCTTAGAATGTGTGTAAAAATCTTGCTCTTGATGAGCACAAATACTAATGCACCATCGCCTGGATTGTTACCGTCAGCCCAGGCGACGCGTCGCGCGCGTACTGGGCGCGAGCGGAGGCGAGGCGCGGCACGATGCTTCACGGGGCGGTTGCCCGTTTGTCGGGTCTGTGCGGCTAATCGGGTCAGACCAAATGTGATGGCATGCCCGTTACTCTCTGTCTCTCTGACTCCCACTCTCTCACTCCCACTCTTTCTCTCCTCTCCCAGTCCCAGATCGGAGCGGCGCACGCGGGGCATCGGCGGTGGAGAAATGCGCTCGGCGACCCATCCCCCAGCGGCGGCGGTGCAGTGCGCGGAGCGGTCACCCCCCAGCAGCAGCAACTCCCCAGCGGTTGTCCCGCATCCACGTCGCAGCGCGCCATTGAAGGTGTTCCAGGTCGATCCCATTTCCTGCTGCATCTCCTTCCCCTTTTGTTGCTCTGTTTGTGTACGGTTCGTGTAGGATTCGGATTTGTGCCTTAGGGTTTGCACTGGTGGATTCGTTTGGATTTAGGGTTGGTGATAGATGGTGGTGTTCATTTTTTTTTTTTAGGGTTCGTATAGGATTCATGGAGGGATTCAGGGGATTTGGGGCATTTTGGGGTATTGGGGGGTGGGGGTAGGGAGGGAGGGTCGTGCTGTGGATTTCGTTGTTTTTTAGTTGAATCATTGATTCTTCTGCAGATGTGGCTGGGATGATGCACGCTTGCTTGTTTAAATGTTTGAGCAGGTGTTAGAGGAGTCTGTCAGTTGCTCGAAGTGCAAGGCCATCCACAGATTTTGGTGATTTTGTTGTGCATTAGACATGCATTAGCTGATTTTTCATGTTTTTTTCGTCGCTCTGAATGAGAAGGCATCAGGCCATTTCACTTTCCATCGGCTCCTTCCCTCTAAGGAAAATCTGATCTGTCACTCACTCATCACCGGATGAGCTGAAGCTCATGCTTCGCCTGCACTTCTAGGAGTATTAGTATTAATAAAGTGCTAGCAGCAACCCTGCCTGGATTTGCAGCTTCCAACATAGTGAGATTCATATTTGATTAGTATTTGTGTTACTTTAAATGGTAAAGATGAAGATGACAAATATAGCATGTGCATTCAGAATTCCAGGAAGGAGGATCAATTAGTTAATTTGCCCTACTGAAGAGCATTGTTGGAGGTGTATGATCCTAGTTTTTGCGGGATAAACGATCTCGCTAGCATGTTTTACTGAATATAGTTGTCTGTGTTTGATTTGGAAATCAGAGGCATAGTGTAATTTGAAGGTATCATAGTCTCTCCTTTTTTAAAAAAAAAGGTCTGAATGATGATGGAAGTTGTTATCTGACTACAGCTACATGTTATTCCTTGATGTTTGTCTTGCTGATGTGATTCAGATGAGTTGTCAGGCTATTTGATTCAGAGAGTTGTTGTCGTTGCTGTGGAGTGTTGGTGCCGGAGGCTGGTCAATTTATTTCCTTGTATGTGGATGTTTCTAGATAATGGTTAATTAACACCCTTGAGTCAGATGAAACGCTAAACCTTGTTTTTCATTTCAGTTTGTAATGCTAGTTCAGTGAGTGTTCTTTATTTAACAAAAAAATCAAGGGACAGACTAGTAATCGTAAAGCTTTACCACCTGTTAGAACTTCCACTATTTTTATTTTCCGTGTCTCTGGTCTGTAGATCTTGATGTCCTTGTTCTTTTGTGACATCAATTTGTTGTCTATTCTACATGATTGGCTCCCTACATTCTAGACATAGAAAGGGAGCGAGCAGTCAGGAACTCCACATCATTATGGTGTCTGTAGGTTGAACAGAGAATGGTTGTGTTTAGGTTTGCATCTTCCCATGCGTGTGGTGTACTGTAGGGATGAGCAAGTTAGCGGTGCTAGTAGGTTTCAGAATCTTTGTCAGCAGCTTAGCATTTGTTGATTCTATTTTTGGTGACCTTCTTCTGCAAACACATCACCTCATGCATTTTTGGCCCAAAGAACTAAGGACATTATGATTTGCCTCGGTCTTTCATCGAGTTTCAGTTCATTGCTTGTTAGTTGTGAGATGTGAAAATCTATCTGTCAGTAGAGATTCTTCAGATTTTGTCAGGCTAGTATTCCACTCTCTCATCTTGAAATTCTTGAGTTGCCCTCAGCAATTACTGATTGGTTTGAACTATCATCTACCAATGAGGTGTAGTAGCAGACTATTTCTGCTTGGTAGTTTTGCTAGGATAGATGGGCAGTGGTAGTACGAGCCAACCATTATGCTCTGTACGTGTTCTCGATTTAGGTGGCGGTAGTAACTCTCTGGCCCTCACATTGCTCTTGTGAGTAAGCAGGAAGAGCCCTTATTGTTTGTTGCTCTATTTTTCACCAGTACTTTTCATATTTCTCTATGCTCGCAACAATACTAGTTGTTATTGGTTGTTTATCTGTTGTGTTATTTCAGAATTTATACCTTATTAGTTCTAGTGTTTGAAGCATCTAATGGTCTTCCTGTTGCTTTTACAGGGTGGTGCCAAGAAGGGTGTCATTTTCATGCACTATGAGAAGGTTTGGGTTGGGAGGTTATTTTTGCTTGTATGTAGTCTGGTTTTGTCCTGATCGATTGTGCTCGATTGGTCCAGGAACTCTCAGCTCCGATTGCAGTTCATCGTCAGCAACACTGGTACGCACTATCTCTGGTTGTACTCTCTGGTCTGCGTCTTGGGTTGTTGATTTGATTTTGTGATGACCCACGGGTGACTAGAAGCTGTACCAACCAACAGCATCAATCATGATATAAAATTGAAAACCATGTGTTTTTCAAGATCCAGTTAGTTGTGGCTGAATGATAAATGCTTAGTCTTAGTAATTGTGAGCATCGTTAGCTGGGATCACATTCTCTAAATTAGAATTGTGGTAGGATCTATGATGATGAAATCTTGAAAATTATAGCTAAATACCGTCCTACTAATCTCGTTGCCTTAGTTTTCATGTCACTCATGAACGAACGTAATTGGTTGCTATCTGAATGTCTTGTTCCAGCAATCTGTCGATGTATGTACTATGAAACTATGACTTGATAGTTCCTGAATGTCGGTGTTGGTATGCTTCCATATGCATGTCTGGCCTTGTATCTAGTTCACTCATTATCTGCAAAAGAGATGTTTTCTGTTAAAATAAAATCCCAGCTACACTAAATTTATAGGCTTTGCAACCCAACCTGAGTAGTAGAATGCTTTCTTTTTGGCACATGACATATGTATTGCCTTGTGTCATGGCGCCATAGTGAATTTGTTTACTAGAACACTAGAAGTCCGGGAGGCCATAAGTGTTTTTTTTTTTAATTTCCAGTATAGCCCTACGTCTTTTGACTTCTGGATTCACAGATGTGATGGCTTAGACTACTACAACATCTCTTGTATTTCGCTTGTGAAGTGAGATTAGTGGGCATGACTGATTTTTTTTTCTTGCATCAGGTTTGTTGATTGGTCCTGCTATCTTCACCACTGTCCCTATCCATGTTTGCAAGACCAGCAGAGATAGCAAAGATGTGCCTAGTGAAGGATATTAGCGGCGCCATCGGGCTGATGGTAGTGGCGCTGGTGCTCCTGCGCACCTAGCTGGTTGTCTCATCGTCCTCACCTTCGTCCAGATCAGCATCAACACTCTGGAGACGCCCAACTTCTTCACCCTGGTCACTTGGTAGCCACTTTCCATTTCAATTAGTACTCATTCACATTCAGTTTTCTTTCGTCATTCAGACCTGAAGAAGTGGAAACGTGCATGTCAGAATATTTGAAACTCTGGTTGTTATGTGATTGTGTCTGTCAGCAAGAGCATCGTCATCTTGTGCTAACTAAGCAACTCTGCTCTGCAGCTAATATTTCGGGACTCCTAATTCAAATACTAATGATGCAGCTCCTGACACACCATGCCTTGCCACCACATGAATTGTCTTTGTGCCAACACAGTTAAGATTTTTGTCCATGTGTGGCTATAGAAAAAAATTGAAACTTGTTAATTGTCTTTGCACTCAGTTCAGATTTGTTAATTGTTTCAGTGTCATTACAGATTAGTTCTTTTTGTTAATTGTTAATGTACTTGTCTGTGCGACTACCATTGTTGACTAAGTGATAATGCCTGGTTTAGGTACTACAAGCATGCATACCAGAAGTTGTTGCCTTGTTGGCAAGTCTTCTGTCAATTCTTCAAGACCAAACAACTGAGGAGTTTCTGATAATTATTGCTTTGGATGGTTGCTAATTTACTCCTAAGAATCCAAAGTTTATGCAGATTTCTATGTTAGTAAGGACTTCTGCTATGATCCCTCACAAGTGTTTTCTCTTCTCTGTGGCAAGACAATTCATGTATACTGTTAGTTAACTTAAAAGTAACGGATACTGCTTATTTTTGGATGCCTCCAGACTGTACTTATCATTCAAGTTGATGTGGTTGTATTTTTAATTACTCAACTTGCACTAATTGATCTCAGTAAATTCTTGTTGATGTGATTGCATTTTTAATTACTCAAACTCACACTAATTGAAATGTGCAACTTTATACATCTGTGTTTGTTCTTTGGACTCTTGTGAATAAGATCATCATACAACGTATATGCACTTAATCTGTTCAAATAATTTGTGAAGTGCTTTCCTATTTTCCCCTTCAAAGCAACAAAATGATGTTTTATTGATTTTGACTCATTGTTGTGTTTCAGGTTGATGCATCCAAGGGTGAAGCTGTGTTGAGGATGAGTACCATCTATTAAGATCTTGAAATTGTTTCTACTGATTACATGTTAAAGGTGCGAGTATCGCTTCCAAAATGTGTGGGAAAGCATGAATGCAGAGAGTGAGCGGGCTGATGAGGATGAGCTTGGAGTAAGGGAGAGCGTGGCTGATGCTGTAAGTGTTGTTATAAGCATCCTGTTGGCATGCAGCCCTGCAAGATTAGTCTCTTTTATCATTTTTTTCCTATAAAAAAATCGTTATATGTATTTCCATAGAAAAAAAATGTCTCTTGTGATCTGTGGTTTGTACTTCCATAGAAAAAATTATCTTTGTGGCTGTGATGCTATATCCCATTGCTTTTTTTGTAATTGTTTAGTTCTCGGGAGAAAATTATGTCTTTTGTCCTTCCATAGAAAAAATTGGCCTTTGTGTTTGTGCTTGTGCCATTTTGGGAGAAATTTTTGTATTTGTCCTTCCATAGAAAAAAATTGTCCATTGTCTTTTACTTGTATTCTGTGATCACACATGCTATTTGTCATTGTCCTTGTTCTCTGCCATTTGTCCTTTTGGTTGAGTCGTGCTCAAACTAGTTTTGCTTGTGTGTGTCTACTGGTTCTACTAATGGGAACAAGGTGCTATTTTCATTGGGTGTTTTCTGAATATCATTTCATCATTTTCTCATTGAAGAAGGCTAGTCAGAAAACTCAATAAATTGACATAACCATTAGTTTTTTGTCATTCTAGGTAGAAAACTTTGTCTATTATAGTTGTGTAATTGTGGCGTTCTAGGTAGACAAATTGGTCTATTGTCATTTCATAGAAAAAAATTTGTCCATTGTTTTTTTTAATTGTGTCGTTCTTGGGAGAAAATTTTGTCTATTGTTCTCCCATAGAAAGAAATTGTCCATTGTCGATTATAGTTTTGTAATTGTGTCGTTTTAGGTAGAAAAATTTGTCTATTGTCATTTTATATAAAAAAATTGGCCATTGTCCACTGTCATTTTGTAATTGTGTCATTCTTGGGAGAAAATTGTGTCCATTGTCCTTTCATAGAATAGAAATTGTCCTTTGTCTTGTGTTTGTGCTGTTTTGGGCATTAGGTTTGTGAAAGTAGCTCGAGATCCCAGTGGGGCAGTTTTTTCCCTCACCTTCCAAGTTTTAGAGGCAAGCACTGTTATGTGTCATTCAAGAGAAGCTCAAGTTTTAGATATTTTTGTTCTGAAACATTCACTATCTAGTTTTGGGGGAGCAATCTAATGCACTATTTAAGAGACACTACTATTTTCATGTGTTTTTTGTTATTTTGACATGATTTTGTTCTTTTAGTCTTAGTTTTAATGCTCTGCACTTCTGCAGGGCATTTGCGAGCGAGGAGGCTGCTGGTCGTGAGGAAACTATCAGCTTGCAGATCTCAACTACTGGGGTCCTGAGACCCTGCTTAACTTGCATGTAAGTTCTCCTACGCTTCTGCTCTTACCCGTGAAACACAAAACTATCAGCCCTGCTTTCTTCGTACTCTGTCAAAAGAATTATCGTGTTTGATAATGCAATTACCATTGGTCTCTAAAATTTCGTGTGTTTTCTAAAATTTTAACCCTTCTCCACTTAACCAAGAACGTATTTGTGTAATATTCGAAATGCCAAGACAAAATTGATTAACAAATGAAACAACAACAACAACAACAATAACAACAACATAGCCTTTTTATCCCAAGCAAGTTGGGGTGGGCTAGAGATGAAACCCAGAAGAGACACGTTACACGGCAACCCAAAAATCATGGAACAAATGAAACATTCGACAAATTTCTTGCTTTTGTTGATAGCTGTTGTAGTTGAGTGGTGGTTCTAATCTCTCCTGTTGAAATCTGTAGTAGTTCTCAGGATTTAGTTCCGAATCTCCTACGGACACACCCTGCATATGAAATATGTGAGCATGTTTGGTCCATGAGAAAATATGGCTTGTTTGCTAATCTCAAAATTATGAAATTTGAAAACTCACATTCATTTTGTTTGCTTGTTTATCTTGTGCATAGGAGTTGTAGTCCACTGTTGTTGTACTACCCTGATCATTAAACTAAAATATCACTAATTTGCAGTTTGAAATAGTGTAAATTGCATGTTCATAGTAATGCAATTATTTATTTGGTAATATGCAATACATGGGATCTAACTGCTTGTATCTTATTATATTTAGATCTGCATGTGTTAACATATAGGTTCATAATCAATATGATGGATGAATATGTGCTTCAGATTTTCTACTAGGTTGTAGCTTCTGTGTCTGATTAAAGCAGGTGGCCAACCTATTCCAAGTGTGCTTGGGATTGGGCATTTGTGGGAAACTTATACTGGTTTGTGAGGAGAGGCTGATTGGATTGTGTGCCTATTGTTTTGTTTCCTAGGTTGTTTACGACCATGTACTGGTCAACCAGAGGCCTATTCCTTAGATTGTTGTGCAGGTAATATCGTTGTGTTCCTGTAAACATTTTTATTCTAACTTACTACTTCCCCCTTGCTCCAGCTTTAGATCTTTTTTCAAACATGTTGCACATCGATAGGCTGTGAAAGGTTACTCTAAACAACTAAGAGTACTATAAAATTATTTGAACAATTCAAATCTTTTCAGTACCTCTACTTTTTCTTGTGATCTGAAACTGCGCCTTGCTATACCACTAAACTATGTTATCCTATTTTTTCTACTACATAGTTGTTGAAGTGACCAAATAAATAAAAGATCCAGTTACATAATTGCAGCCAGTAATAATGTAAATTGTGAGTTTCGGACACCGCAATTGTAGTTCTGAGCATATGCAATATGCTGGTGTTGAACCATCTCCTCGTTGTTTTGTTATTTTTCTGCTAGCTGATCTAAGAGGCTGTTGGCTTTGCATATTCTACAATCTGTCTTATATAGAATGGTATCCTGAATTATAGAGACCACATATCATGTATTTGGAATAGCACCTTGAGGTTGTTGCATTTGTCACAAGTATAGCAACTAAAAGAAACCTGAATGCATCAGATTGGAACAAGAAAACTGAAAACCTTAAGTACATACTGCCAATTTGATTCTATACCCAGAATTTGCTAAGTACTGCTATGTATAACCTTTTTCTTTTGTTGTTTTTCTCATTTCACATTGGATGAACAAGTTATATTGTCTTTTGGTAGGTTGTAAGGAATGTAAATAGGATTATTGGACCAGCAATTGTTGGAAAGGATCTATGTTTGTACACTTAATTCAAAAAATGTTTGTTGTGATTTGTGCTAACGCACATTGTCCATTGTTTATTGTGATTTTTGCTAACACGCAACACATGTTTGTCCTTGTTATTTCATAGAAAAAAGTGTTTCTCGACTTCCTGTAATTTATGCCAAGACACCTTATCGTTTGTTTATTGTGATTTGTGCTAGCACACACCATATTTTGTTCTTGTCATTTCATAGAAAAAATTGTTTCTTGTAATTTGTGAACACACATGCCTCTTTTTTATCCTTGTTTTTCCATAGAAAAAATTGTTTGTTGTCATTTGTGCCAACACATGCCTCTTCTTTGTCCTTGTCTTTCTATAGAAAAAAATTGTTTCTTGTCATTTGTTCTTTGTGATTTGTGCCAACACATGCCTCTTCTGTCGTTGTCTTTCCATAGAAAAAAAATTGTTTCTTGTCATTTGTTCTTTGTGATTTGTGCCAACACAAGCCTCTTCTTTGTCCTTGTCTTTCCATAGAAAAAAGTTGTTTCTTGTCATTTGTGATTTGTGATTTGTGCCAACACATGCCTCTTCTTTGTCCTTGTCTTTCCATAGAAAAATTTGTTTCTTGTCATTTGTTCTTTGTGATTTGGCCAACACATGCCTCTTCTTTGTCCTTGTCTTTCCATAGAAAATAATTGTTTATTGGCATTTGTTCTTTGTGATTTCTGCCAAGACACGCCTCTTCTTTGTGATTTGTGATTTGTTCTTTGTTTCTGCTAGCTTGTCCTATTGTTCAGCTTGAATTTTGTCAATGCAGGTTTTCTAAAGGGGCATTACTCAGGACCAAGTGGTCCCATGGCTCCTGCGAGCACCTTGTACAAAAAATCCAACATGCTATTTGATATTAGCTGATCCTAAAGAGGTATGTAGCTTTGTCCCATCTCTATAAGTAATGGTACACTACAATTGTACTATAGCATGATCCTTATTCATGAGCTTTGGTTTGTGTTTATAGAGAAGTGTGTTTCTATTCTATCTGATAGTTATTGCACATATTTTATGCTCAAGTTGCAAGTTCCATTATCTGCAATTTCTAATGGTGTAAATGTGTAATTTCTGGTGGCTGAGAATAAAAAATGACTTGCTTACTTTTCAGAAGGCAAGAGTCTTGTACAGCTAGGTTGTTGTTACTAGATGTTCAATTACCTTGCAATGTATGGATCATTGCAGCCATCGTAACCTTATTGTTAACTCATATTTTCCAAAATATTGAGCATACTTCTACTGAAGAATTTATTTGTCCCTGTCACCATCTCGGTTTGTTCCTCCTCGTGACTACTTCGTTGTTCTGAATCATCTCTATTGGTTTTGTCTCATTGGTTTTAGTGTCGGTTCCATTGGGTTTTGATGCAATAGTAGAGGACTTGGCAGCCTCCTGTGACTGTGACTGGTGGTTGGAGAGTAATACCAATTTTGTTGGTGAGTATCCCTCCCTTTTTAGCCAGATTGAGGACACTGTGACTGGTGGTTGGAGAGTAATACCAATTTTGTTGGTGAGTATCCCTCCCTTTTTAGCCAGATTGAGGACATTTTTTTAGCCAAATATAGTGGACATTTTTTCTTGCGCCTCCTATGATTACGATTTGTGGCTGCACAGTGCCTACGCTATTCAGTTTTAGTGCAAATTATAAAATACTATAGTAGTCAATATGAAATTTTGGTTCCTTGATTTTCTTAAAACAAAAATGACTGTTGTCGTGCTATCGAGGAACCACTACTACTATTGTTCCAGTGATGTAGAAATGATCCATGGTGATTTAAGGAGATACCATTTACACTGTGTATCTGTTTGTGTGGTTTTGGATATGTGAAAAATGAACAACGCACTAAATGTTGCTTCTTGTGCAGGTCTGTTTATGTCCTTTTTTTTTGCTAGGGGACTACAAGGGCAACTAACTATCACCTGAAATGTGTAAGTATGAGCCTTATGGTGCTGATTATTTTGTGAATGCAATGCTTAATTCAATAATTTTGTAAAAGTTGGGTCCTGTTAGATGGTGCTTCCTTGTAATGCCTTGTTATCACTGTCACTGACTTGTGATATCTGCTATAAATGAGTAGAACTGGAAAAAGTTTGTGTTCTCTACAATCTGAAACCAGTGGTGATGTGTGGTATAAAATCACATTCATGGTTTGGGCTGCTTCTAATGAGTATCATACTTGGGTAAGTCATCAGATACCCTCACACATTTGATTAAATTTACAAACTAGATTGGAAAGCACTATCATAAAGTAGCACAAAAGTCTTTTTGATGGAAGATAGTGCTTAACATGTGCAATTTAGGTTTAGTTGGTTGAGATTTTTCTTCCATTAGCTTAGAGCTAACTTAAAAATCCATAGTCGAAGTTTTGGAGCTAAATCAGAATAGCCCAAGGTGATAGTAGATAGTACCAGTGTCCATCAATTGTAAAAGTACTCGTATCAATACGTATTCAATGGAAGTTATTGTTATTAAAAATGTGTGTACTACACACACCACACTCATGCCAGTATGCCACGCAACGCTCATCAGACCCAACAAACTTGGGCCGGCGCGCCGCGCAATGTAAAGGCACAGCACATCCCCTCGGCACGATGCCGATACGCATGCCCTCCGAGCTCCCACCGTCCCACGCACGACGCACCGCACGTCCGCACCCCACCCGGCGCACCGACGGGAACGACCGAACGAGAAGTTGGGACCTGGGAACCGAGTCGCGCCAACGCGCCGCTGCGTTCCACGGTTTCCGCACCGCAGACCAGGGTTTTTTTACCGACCGCCAACTCCCGACTGCCGTCCTCCGGTAACTGTAAACCGGGCGGTAAGTACGGAAACCGCCCGGTTACCGCTCGGTTACAAATTCGAATTCAAACCTCGCTGTTGTTCGGTTCGGCTCCGGTTTACCGCCCGGTTTGAGCGTTTTTTCAAAATTCAAATTTATTTTTTTAAAAAAAAATGCTAAAAAATTTCTAAAAATACTTCATGATTTTTAGAATCCAATGATGTCAAAATTACTCAAATTTAAGTGTGTTTAGTATGTTTTTCGACCTTCATGATTTAATGGGCCTTAACAGGCCGGCTGTGTATTTTTTCTTTTTCTTTTTTTTCCAAACTTCTAAACGTCTAAATAAATACTAAACGAACTCAAATTGAAATAATTTTGACACCATTGTGTTCTATAAATCATAAACTATTTTTAAGAATTTTTTCAGCATTTTTTGTTTCAAAGTTGAAATTTGAATTTGGGACTCCGGTTACCGCGGGGAATAAAAAAGACAGTGCCGCAGACACCTGCTGACCTGCGCTGCGTCTGCGCCCCCCACCACCGCCACGCGAGCGGCTGGCGCAGGCTGGGTCCAAACCCACGCGGCCTCACCTGACACGTACTACGTACTAGGCCCCCCCATCTGGGGCCACCCAAACCGAACCCACCATGCTCACGCCGCAACTGACGCCGTTGAGGCGGGCCCCGCTCGTCAGAGGGCCGCGGACCGAGTCGTTTCGGAAGGCATTCATCGGGATTCCTCCCGCGCGCACGGCGCCCCTAGATGACGCCGGCCACGGGCTCCACCACCTCAGATCCGATTCCGATCCTCCCACCTTCCCTGGCTGCCCGCGGGTCCCCAGCTCCGCGTCCTCTGAAAATTTTGGCGCCAACCCCCCGCCGAAATTTTTCGGTTTTCCCTCCCCCGCGCCCCCGCCTCGGTACAAAAGCGCCCTTCCCTCTCGATTTAGGCAAAACAGGGGAGATAATTTATTGCGAGAGGTCTCCCTGCGGTTGCGGCGCCCGTTGATTCATTCGTCCCCTGCTCGCGCTCGCCGGCGGTGGGTGTCAGGGAGCAGCAGCCAGCTGCGGTGTCGGGGAGCGGCCAGCTCGCTCTCGGTTTCCCGTTCCCTTCGCTGGCGGCGGCAAGGATGGGAGCCGCCGCCGGGTCCTGAGCTGTTTCAGGTAAACAAACCATTCAATCCCGCCTCCGTTCTCTCATGCTTCCGCTCTGCTTTCTGCAAATATCGCGCCTTTAGCTCTATCGCTGTGCCGCCGCCGCGTCCCGTGCTACCTCTCTCCGAGCGCGGTTCGTTTGCGACCGGATTGGATGCGGCCGCGTCTTGCTGCTTCTCGGCTCTTTCTAGAGTCCGGACATTCGAGATCTGCTGCTGGCGCGGTGCGGCTGCGCCGTTAACGCTGCTTGTGTGGTGATATGGAGATTCTGCGGGGCGCGGGTTTCGTGTACTTGCTGGGCCCTCCAGATCTCTGGTAGATTTGGGATCTGTTTTTTTTTTCGGCCGGCTAATAAATCGTCTCCTGCAAATTTTCTCGTACTGAATGTTCTACTTTCTTTACATGGTAATTAATCATAGCAACTGGGAGCCTTTTCAATTACTTAGGATGCTCACTTCAAAATTAGGATTCAAGTAACAATAGATTGAACATCAACTGGGAGCCTTTTCAATTACTTAGGATGCTCACTTCAAAATTAGGATTCAAGTAACAATAGATTGAACATTTAATTGCTTCTGCAAAAAAAAAAAAGATTGTATTATTAGGTGCATATGTTTGGATCTGTATGGCAGCTAAAAAAAAAAAAAACAGCTAAGCATTATTTGGATCCCTGGCTGATAGGTGGATACATCCCTGTCAATGGTCTATCGAGTATTGACTCTTGCTACCTCTTAGCTGGCTGTGCCTAGTAAATTGCCTAACAACTAGCCAGTGGCTTGGATAATTTTTTAACGCACCTGTTAGTTCACCTGTCTTGATCAGCTAGTGCTCATTTTTAGCAGTTAACAATTAGCCCTTTGTTTCCAAACTGGCCCTTATTACTAGCACTATTAGCCAAGGATTAAATTACTAATACATCCTACCAATAATTGACAAAAATGGTGTATTATTGTTACTACTACTACTACTCCTCAGAGGTTTAAGCATTTAATTGATGCTACATAGTAATGGTTCTAATTGACAGAAATTCATTAAGTAATGCTTAATACTACTGCTATTCAAGAATTAAACATTTAATTGACCATACAAGATGAATCTAATCTTTAACATTTAATACTACTACTACTACTTAGAGGTTTAGTCATCAGGACCATTTTTTACCCATTTGTCTTTGCCTTGTGTGTATGTGCTTGATGCAGAATAAAATGGAAGGTTTTGATCCTTGATATGAAAATGTTGCGCTTGACATAGTCCTTATAGATGTCCAGATTTCCCCCGGGCGAAAAATCCTGCCCTGATAAGCTTCACTTATAGAGCATAAATAAACAGTCACCTCGTTGTCCTCTAAGAATTTGCGAGACTTCATTTCTAGAAATTTTGCGGTGTGATGTCGTGTCAATGGTTGGCCCATGTGTTTTCCAGTATGACCTAGTTTATTCGGTCGTCATGTTCTGTTTATCTGTGTCAAGTTGATATTGGTAATTCTTTTTTTGAACGCAAGATATTGGTAATTGTAATTCAATAAATATATCAATATCAAGCAATTATTTTGTCTATGTCAAGCTGATATTGGAAATTAAGCCATGTCGAATCTTTGCTGTATTTCCTTTTCAGAAAAGGGGCTTATAGTTTAGTTAACTGATGATATACATGAGAATTCGTAAGTTCTGTTCTGTCTTTTCATTTTCATTATAGTTAATACAGAGCATTTGTTCTGTTTGGGTGTTTTTTCAGTTTTTTTCAGTGTCAGGTGGACCGTGGAACTTGAATTTATCTAAAGTGACTGATTTCTTAAAAAGCTTTGTGACACCGATCATTTTTACTGTTATCCTAATCTCTTAATTTCTGTTCCCCTGTGTTGAAGCTGAGATGAAACTGGAAAAGAAGCGAAGTTCTTCAACACCTGCCAATTATAATTTTAGCGTGAATAGCAATCACCATGGGGTCTGGGTCAGTGACATTGAAGCAGAAGAAACGAGTGAAACATGCAAAGAACAAGTACTTGAAACCTGGTGCCCTGGCTCAGATTCGTTATAGTAGGAGTACAAGCAGGGACATCGGGAAGAAAAGGATTCTTTTGAATGTGAAAGATGAGCTGGAGTTGCCTCCACGGCCTGAGGTTCTCTTAGAAAGCAGTACATCAGTTTTGTCCCCTGCAAGACTCAATTTTGAGCCATTTGACAGTAATAAGGCGCTGATATTGCCAAAGACTCCAAAGACTCCTGATGCATCTGTGTTTGGTGGTGATTCAGGGCTTGAATCACTTCCACTTGATTTGCTGGTATGGAACTGATACACCCACCTTTCTGTTAACTTTAGTGTGCATTATATTTGTGGTAAACCTGTTTGCCTTTGTTTTGTTGCATAGATCAAGATCATGTGTTGCTTGCACCATGACCAACTGAAGGCTGTTTTTCATGTTTCAAAAAGGATTCGAAAAGCAGTAAGTATCACCACTTAGCTGTTGCATTCTTTATTTGTAAAGTAGATTAAGTCTCATTTTTCCTCATTTCCTTGTTCTCCTACACATTTCAGTCTGCATTGAAATATTTTCAAAGCACATTAACTAATGTCAACTAGATGTGGAAACAGATCGTGTTGTCTTGCTTTTTACACATTGCTGGTGTATGCTCATTTCATTATCTCTTTAATAATGATCAATGATGTTATCTGTTATTGCAACATAGAAAAAATGTTGCTTTCCCTTGACATAGTGCTAAGAGACCTACTTGCATCTTCCATTAGTAGTTTCTCATCTTGGGATTATGTACTAGCAAGTCAATACATTTTTGTCAATCCTCTCACTGTTTTTGCATGCCCAACTATCTATTTATTCAGTTAATTACATTCTTGATATTTTAATGTTTGTTTTGCTTTCTCAGCAGTGAACAGTGCTTTATTTCCTTTTATTTCTATTTCCAAGCTAACTTTTTTTAACTGTAATGCAAACTAGGTTGAACTTGCCAGGCACTACCATTTCAACTACACCACTCCAGATCGAAGCAGACAGGAGTTGCTCCTAAACAAAACTCCTCTTCCAACAGAGCATTGGCCCTTCTTAAGGTTAGCTGGATTTTATTTTCTTAACAGATTGTGCTGATTTAGTAACACTCTAATATCTTCTGATAACATTGCATGCTCATTAGAATCGATGGCAAGGATGTGCGTGTTTCCACCCCAAGGACACCAAGGGCTCCAAAACATGCTGCTCGCCTTTCGCGCCTCAAGCTGGTTGATGTGAAGCCAATCACAGCTGTTCTCTTCCAGGAGTCTCCTACTCCTTTTCCTTCAAAGCGTCTCCGACGCTCAGTGCCACCAGGGCTGCCAAGACCCGTGTGTAAAGCTGCACCCTCGCCCAGAGTTTTACGATATGAGGAGGAGCTTTGCGAAGCGGTGGCACAGAATAAGCTTCTCTGAAGATCCAAAAAGTGCAGTGCTTTCATCTATAATGTATAGTTTATGTCAAGCCCCTAGTATGAGTTTTGTCTGCCAGCTCCTAAGCTGGCATCTTAGATTATTGTGGTCAGGTTAGGTTTTAGACTAGTGTTTGTCTTATACCTGTCATAAGTTTGGAGTTTGCTTTATTCCATGAGTTTGTGTATAGCAAATAATAAAATGGACCTTTTTATGCATTTATTTATTATTTATAGACCCATATCCTTTTTCATGCAGAAGTGGTACTTAGTTTCATCATTCAGGATTCTGCAGGCATTAGTTTTCTATGTTCCACCTTCTGCTTGTTGAAATGAGATCCCTTCAAGAGCAGAAGGGACTTGTGAGTCCCGGATGAATTCAGTGTGTTTGCCAAATAGTTTGTTAACTATCGTTGCCTGTTCTGATTTATACATTTTTTGATGAATTGGGTCGTGTCTAGGAGTAGAGTTAGTATCATTATAACCAGCTGTATTGGTACCCAGAAAAGCAATTCTGCCGCTGATATATATTATCATAATACAAACTTGGATATGATATTGGACCACTGGTTGCTGTAGCTGTACGTCAGCTACAAGATCAAACTACACTCAAATGTTGTCAAGACACAAGAGATTCAGCAGAAGCCTCTGAAGATCAAAACACACTCTGACTCGATGTTGTCAGGACACGAGATTAAGCAGAAGATTTTGAAATATGGCATCCTGCCATAGTCCAGCGCTGTGCTGTCTTGGCATCGGTTTCAGAGCCCGTATCGGTTAATGATCTGCGTCATGAGGAGGTTGTAGCCTCTCTCCGTGGGGTGGTATGTGTCCCAGAAGAGGAACTTGCTGGGGTCTGCACAGGCTTCCGCCGTGTACCGGTTGCACGTCAGCGTCACCTCGAACACCCCCGTGCCGCAGCACCCCCGGTTGATCACTTCAAATCCTACAACAAGTAGACAGACAGGTTAAAAGTGGGCGTGATTTCGGGCGAAAACACGCGATTTGGGGCTGGATTTTGTATGTATGTGCGTGAGGATCGGAGGTCACCGTAGGCGGCAGGGCGCTGGATCATGTCCAGCAGCGGCGTGTAGAGGTCGATGTACTTGAGTACGGAGCCCGGCAGCTCCTCGCTGCCGTTGAGCCGCTTGATCTCCTTCTCCAGCGCCGCGTTGAACACGACGGCCGCCTGGTTGTAGAGCGACACGCACTCCCGCTCCAGCCCGCCGGCGAGGGTCCGCTGCGACGGCACGCACCCGACGGGCGGCGCGCCGGCGATGTTGATGTGCCGCGCGCCCAGACCGTACAGCTTCTGTAGACCGAGATAGATGATCGATGTGAGCGGTCGGCCGACCGATGGCATGTGCCATTGGTGCGCGTGCGTCGTGTCGTGTCGTGTTCGGTGGCCATCAGCGTACCTTGATGAAGTCGGAGGCGCACTGCACGACGAACTCGATGTAGGACTCGAGGTCGTAGTTTCGCCGGAACGGCGTGGTGAAGTAGGTGTTGGCGAGGTCGGTGGTGCCGGCGATCACCAAGTACGGGCTCGTGGACACGATGTTGGCGGCACGGTGGGCGCCGGCGACGCGCTTCAGCTTCTCCTTGTACTCCTTGAACAGGTCCAGCTGGTTGTCCATGGTGAGCACCGACTGATGACACGGCAGGCAGGCAGCCAGTGCGGTCAGGACATCAGAATGCAGAGCTGCTGCCGCAGGTTCGGAGACGTTGGAACGGAGGGCGATCGGTTAGTTACCACGAGGTCGGAGGTGAGGGGGTCGAAGCCGCAGCCGCCGGACGCGAAGCTGACGCCGGTGAGGAGGTCGAAGTCGTTGAGCTCCGTGCCGAGGTACGCCGGCACGTACTCCTTGATGCCCAGCCGGCTGGCTGCACCAACTCAATGACACAGTGTTTTAAAGTTCTTCTGTTTTAAGTTCTGTCCTTTTCTAATGCTAATCTTAATAATCTAGAAAAAAAGAGAGAAAAGGACGAACGTACCGAGGATGTCGCCGGGCACTTTGCCGTTGCTGAACCTGCCGGTGGCGTTGTGTCCGGGGAAGTCCTGGCCGTAGGGCGCGAAGTTGGCGCGCACTGTCGTGAGGATGCCGTTGTTGTTGCCCGGGTCCACGATGGAGTCCCCGAACAGGAACAATGCGGGGTACCGCGGCTGCTGCTTCGTCGCCGGCGGCGGCGCTGCGACCGCTGTAACCGGCGTCGCCGACGAGGCGGCAGCGCAGAGGGTCCGATGCAGCAGGATCACTACCGTCGCCATCATGGCAAGGAGAGCGCGCGACGCCGTGCGCTTGCTCGTCGCCATCTTCAGTGCTCGATCTGCCTGACGATGTTCTTGCATTGTCGTTGCAGGAGGTGCTGCAAATATAATACGTAAAAAGTAGGAGATTGCATGGAAGGGGAAACCAGAGTTGGAGAGACTTTTCTTGTCGTGGGCTCGTGGCTTGTGTGATCACCTCTCCATTTCTTGCACAACATGGTTTTGATCATAACAGTTCACAAGTTTTGGCCAATCGCGCTCTCCTCTTCCACCACCCTGGACAGAGTGAGGCTAGCTGTCTTGCCTGGCCGTTATAAACGTCCATACCCATATGTGGCAGGTGACTCAGCCGGGCACGGTCTTGCTTACTCCAGCTTGGCCGATGGCCATGGACCTTGTTGGAATAAACAATGGCAAACAAAATCTCTTCAGGTAACGAAAGGTGTCGGTGGAACAGAGTTGCGAGAGTGAACAACGGGCGCGTACGTGCCCGAGTGCCGTTGGCCCGCTGCAGCCACATCTTCGTACCAACCCCATCTGCCAGCCGGCTCGTGGTTTTTGTAACATAAAATACGATATTGCATATCGTGTATAAATATTGTAGGCATTGAGAGGCCTTTTGTAACATAAGAATTTCATATGAAGGAATTCATTTTCACAAGAAAAAAGTTCTGAAATTTGTGATAATGAATGGTAGATAAAGCATATTACTTTTTAAGTACCTCGCGAATTCACTTTCGATGTTGCAATGTGTCACCTAAACATTACTGTTTTTTTATTGGGCAACGAAGAAAATAACAGGTTCCATAAAAAAAACGAAGAAAATAACAGCAACCTAAGGCCAGTCTTAATGGTGTTTCATGAGGGTTTCATGCATATTAAATACGCTGATGTGGCACTATATTAATGAAGAGAGATGATAGAGTTTCATGGGAGCAGAGAGAGTTTCATCCCCATGAAACTCTTAGGCCAGTCTCAATGGAGGTTTCACGGGAGTGTCATGCATATTAAATAGACTGTCATGTCAGCATTTGCATGAAATTGCATGAAATTGGGAGGATCGAGAAGGAATTCGTTTCACCATGGTGAAACTATATAGCGGTGTTTCCAAAACATTGGAAAGTGTGTGAAATCCCCATTGAGAAAGTTATTTCATTTCATTCGCATGCATGGAGAAAGGTCATTGGTGGAAGAGAGGAGAGAGATAACGGTGGACCCATAGAAGCTTTAAATAGTATGTGAAACTGTGTAATGAAACTATGCATTGAGGAAGTGAGTTGTTTCGTATCAAAATTTCAAAGCTTTAAATAGTATGTGAAACTGTGCAATGAAACTAGCCATTGAGACTGGCCTTATACACTGTTTTCAAAAAATTAATGCATTGAAAACTATGCTATCACTAAGACTGGCCTAAGATTATGGATGCATTTTTCAAGAAGAATCCATTTCCCCCATTCGTGGATTCAGATCGATTTCGCACGAAGTGGAGGGCCCAACTCCCGTAGCGCCAGTGAGTTGGATAGGCCCGTCTTAGCCAGCGAGCGAACAACGAGCATGGTTCTGGGCGCTGGTCGCTTGGGCCAAAGCGAGCACATTGGTCCAAGATCGATGACACCGATTGGGAAACAATATTTTTGACCTTTCCCTAAAAAAAAATGACCTCTTTAATTTTGGCCCAAGTTAGATTATCTTGTCTAACTAGTGAAAGATGCCCGTGCGTTGCATCGGATCGCTGATTTGTTAGATGGATAGCGATTTGGAAATTTATACAAGTATATAATGGTCTCATTATGTGTTCTAATACATATTGAAATCGATAAAGAGCAATTAGAACGATGTAGCACTATTGTAACCTTTTTCGTGGTATAAACCATATATATGGATTGGATATTATACGGTCCGTTTCAAACTTATATGATATAATAGAAGAAGATTCCTTATTTTATTATTGATGACAAAAGAATTTATTGGTGTGGTTAGTACACTGTAAATAAAACTAGGTAAAGTATTTTTCTCGATCATCACCGTTGTCGTCGGGCAGTTCTTGACTTTGATCTTGAAAACTTGCTGACTCCCAACTTTTGTCAAAAGAGCCTCTTGGCTTCACTGGAGTTGCTGCTATTGTAGGTAGAGATGTTAAAGCTCATGTTGCGGTGGTGCATCTCCTCCTTAAACCTTTTTGCTGTCGCCATTTGGCGCTCAGTCGCCGGGTGGCAACCGTGGACGAGGAACGGCGACGGTGGTGAACCTGTACAGAGTATGGACACCTCGCTCGCTTCCATTGGCCAGCGTAGAGATCGAGACAACCTCTTGGGTGATGGCGAGGGGCTCGATCAGCGATGCGGGTCGGCACATGTCCAGCTTCCTGGACTGCAATCATCACGGGAACAACGAATGGAGCACGGTCTCATAACGGTCACAACTTGTTGCAGAGTCCTACGAGATCTGACACGCTTACGCACGTGGTGCCTTGATAGCCTCGCGCTAGCGTTTTGTGCCAGCTGCGTCTTCAGCGTCCTGATAGGCAGCAACAATGGCGTCTGTGTGTCCACGACCTACCCGAGTTGGTTCTAGTGTACACAATGATGACAGGTTCCCCGGGCCGGTGTAGGGCGCTCCAAGAGTACGACCCTTACCACCGGTCGTAAACTTATAGGGCACGGTGGGCAAAAGTAAAAACTGACATGTTGCTATATTTTTCTTCTGCGACACAACACATAATTATTTAGTTATAAATATATCTTAAGCATAATCTAACAACATTTGTAACATCTATGAATAGATCATATTTTTATGAAACTAACAAAACTAATCTGGCATTTTTTATGATTTTTCCATATTTTGTGGTGAATTTGCAAGACCTGTATTTTTATAAATATTAAATTTGAATATTTTGCATCAGGAACCTTGATATATTTCGAAAATACTTAACATCCTTCCGCTTTTTCTTTCTCTCTTACATCTTCACATCTGGAACCTTGTATTACCTTTTTTTTCTCTTTTCCATCCTTATCAGCCTAACATGACCGGCCTAACGTGATCGACTCGGGCACGGAGGTGGAAGAAAGAGTGAAAGAAAAAGAGGCAGAAGGAAATTTTGTTAATTTATTATTAGGTACTAGCAAAAATGCCCGTGCTTCGCTACGGGGAATTCAGATCAATAAAAATACCATTATATATACATATGTATGTTTAATGTAATTAAAAATAAATGGGCAATAAATATAGTTGTTTTTGATAGATTATATTGTATTCGGTTAAAAAACTTTTAAATATACATTTTTTTGTTTCCAACATGATGCAACTAAAATTTCACATCTACTATAATCCATGAGTATATGACGGTGATGCATGCATGAGTGACATGTCAGTATTATATATAGGCAAGCCCCAAGTGATAAAAGGCCGCCCGGTATATTATCTCTCTAGATTCTTTGTTTGTGCCAACCAAGATATTTTAATAGTTTTAATAAATAGGAAAAATATTCCGTTCAATATACTACTTCACCGATGCAAATTTATTTACCCGATCCCTATTAAACTCTGTCCATTAACATCCGTTTTTGTCCATCTCCCGAGGTACGTCTTCCCTCTCCTCTATCTCATCCCATTCGTTCACATGCACCTGCACTGCACACCCAAAGTTTAATGTCAACATCCCGTCGTCCACATACAAAAGCACACCAAGCCACGACAAGCCATAGGACGACAGACGAAACAACAGAGATGAATTAAAAATTTATTATTTTGATTTTATAAGTTGTTGTATTCTTTATAAAGCTAGTCTGATTTGGGTTTGGATTATGATTGATTTTTTTATTGATATGCCTACTTTGATTCCTATCTCTAATTGTTACGGTGCGGGGGAGAGGCCGGATGAAATTGTGGATTTTTTTGCCATATATAGGATTTTTTGGAAAGTGAATTATCATTTAAGTTTGCCGTATATGTTTTTATTTTGGAATATTTTTTCTTTTGCTGTGTAATTGAAATGCAAAAAAGGAACCGTAGTCGCACGTGCATGTGAAACGGAATAGATTTGATTGCATGGCAAGTTGGTTTCTTTAATTTTCCATATAATAGAAATGCAAAAAAGGAACTGTAGTCGCACGTGCATGTGAAACAGAATAGATTTGATTGCATGGCTAGTTGGTTTGACTTTTACTTAGACCCACAATCCCACTCCATACTTACCGCGGAAAATAGTAAATTTGCACCAGCAGACGCACGAAGAAGACTTCGATACGGACACGGGCGGCGGATGAAAAACATGGCAGACTGAAATTTTCTTAGGCAGACTGAAATTTTAGCTTTTAAGTAATAGGGTATAGATAGATAATGAAAAATTACTATGTATTTTTAAGAAAAAAAAACATTATTTCTCACTTGGTTCATCGATCTTGTGCCAATGCGCAAAGGGGCTCACAACGCAGTGGCAAAGGCCATTGGTTGGGGAGCTCCCACCCAAGGTTTAAATCCTGAATGCTGCAAAAACTGTAGGGGTATAAATCCCTCCAAAAGTATTATTTCAAAAAAAATCTTGTGCCAATGCTATCAGAAGTATGGAATGGAAATATGAGTCTATGTGGGCAAATTGTAAGGGAGATTCAGACCAAGGCTCATACTTTTCTTTTGGTTGATTTTGTCCATAAGAATAGGAAATCAAATGTTGATGTTCACACTTTAATTTCTAACAAGCAGACATGCCTGGTTTCTAGAACCGCCTTTTGGCATTTGTAATTCTATTGACCAAGCACATCAATAAAGAGTATGGCGATTTCTCAAAAAAGCGATGTACTTCTAAAAAAAGTTCTGGGATGTTATTGACTCTTATGACCAACTCCATGAATAAAAAGTGTGGCTTTCTTTTTAAAAAAAGTTAAAAAAGTCCGATGTTTGAGCTACCTTTTGAAATCGGTTGATTTGCACTTCAAAAAGTTCCAACGGCGATTTTATCCTGCGTGTTTCCATGTAGTTTATGATCAAGTAGACAATAAAAAATTGTAAAAATATTTCTTAAAAAATTATCCAATTTTTTTTTTTTGCTTCTAAAAAACTTATATATTTTTTTTAAAAAAAAACAAAAATCTGACTTAACCTTTCATTACAAATTTGTTATCCAAACAAGGATAAATTTTAAAATATACATATAACTGTTTTCATAAGATCTCTTTGTCTCTTGAATTACCAAAATTGTAGTTCGATTTTTCTCTCACAGATCACGTGCGCGTCACGTGTGCGCCGTCTACAGGGCCCAATCAAACCATCAAGGCAACCACCTCGACCATTACTCGCCGAGAGCAATGAGGCGGACGGCGGCGTTGCTTTCGACCCACGGCGGCCGCAGCATCCCGCGGGCGCTCGCCGACGTGCTCGTCTGCCCACTCTCCAAGCAGCCTCTCAGGTAGTCAGGTGGGGAATCCGAGACTACTCGGCTTCCGTCTCCTCTTTCGCCGCAGCTATTGGCCTCTATTCCATCCTGCTTGCTCAGCCGTGTGCCGCATCTTGCCGCGCAGGTACTGCGAGGCCACCGGGTCTCTGGTCAGCGACGCCGCCGGGGTGTCCTTTCCGGTGAGTCCCGAACTCCCGATACCTCCTGTGCTCATCTCGTGTGATGCCCATACGTGCCGGCCACCTGTTTGTTGTATTGACTGAATGGGAAAAAGGGCGTTCAACTGTTCTAATTCTAATAATAGAGCCAAAATGTTGAAGTGCTGACGTAGACTTCGAGCAGCGCAAAGGTTCAAACAAATGATTGGTTTGGAATCTGTAGTCTGTTCTGCCGTGCATGTTTATGTAGGCCTCAAGAGGATCAGGTCTTTGCCTAGTTCCAAGGCAGTTTCAGAACAAGTTCAGATTGGAGTTTAGTGCTTATATGGATAGTCATTTTATAACCAGATTTTACTGCTGCCATAAGTGGAATTACATGTGAGTGCTGTGGTTGGAGCAGACTAGGTACTAGATAGGGTGGGTGGGAGATCCTGATTGAAATGATCAAAGTGACAAAGAGCACACCTAATGGCTTTTTAAGATTACGACCAAACCAACTGATTTGATTGGGAAAAGGGGAACTGATAAATGATTTGGATTGGCTTTTGGTTGCACAGTAGGAAAATCTTGAACCTATACAACTGCAGTGCTAGGATCAAAATATGTCGTTTTGTTCGTACATTTTATTTGTTTGTCGTTGCAATGTCCATGGCCGTCTAGCTATTCAGCTCAACACCCTCGTTGTGAGCATTTGCTCCTGTACCTGGCGATTTTATCTGTCATTTTTCCCAACTCTTATCGTGTGGTGATGTGACTGCAGGTACTCGATGGGATTCCTTCTCTTGTACCAAAAGATGGAAAGTTGCTTGACGACCAAGAAGTGAATTCAGAATAAGAGTCCAGCACTAGGGGTCCTTCTGGTTGAATCCTTGTCTATGCAACAGCCGATTGAAGCAGTATGTTGTAGTAAATCGACGGTAATAAAACCAGAGCTATAGCTCCCTCCAAATTATTGCTTCTTGTTGTAATTCATCCATACCCCATTGATGTGTACTCACCATATTGCCCTAGAAAATGAGATGATTACACCGTTTCTGTTGAAAAAGCTAATACGGTTTTGACTTGAATGACAACAATGAGAATAATGAACTTAGCAGACATAGTTTCTGCTTCATTTTGTTTTACTGGAATAACTATTCATATACTGAACCTGATATACAAAATAATAGTTGTTCTCAGGATTCAAAACTGTCATGCTCTATGTGTTCTTTTAGGAAAATCCAACCACTTGGCTGGCTTTTCTTTAGAGTAGCAATTAGCTGAACCTGCCATATGTTTTTGTTAGCCCTGATTTGGGAGGATTTCCCGAAACCAGCCAATGATATTATATTGGTAAAAGTAAGCATAAAGTGGACTAGGAAAGGCGCCTTGTCAGGCAAACAGAAATGCTAAAGATAGGATTACCAACCATCTATATTGCAGAGTTTGGTGGTAATAGAAAACGCAAAAGAAATACTATATTCCATGCTAGCACATGTCTGGATTTTGTTCGAGAAATGAACTGTAGACTGAGCGGTGGGGCCGCTGGCATAACATTGTTAGCAACCCAACTGGATTGCTCAGAGGTAGCTCGATTCAGAGCAACCAGGGTACGGGACCTTAGGGAGAGGGAGGTCTGGAATCAGCAAGTAGGAGGAATCGAGTAGAGAAGCACAGCTTACAGAGAGGAAGAGAGTTTTCTTTTTGAATTTAGCGGAAGAGAGAGTTGGGGAAGAACAGTAACTAAGAGGAGGTACTCTGTTTCGATAATTGATTCGATTGCCCTAGCTCTTGCCATCCCTGCTCCTTTGTACTGGCTTGGCCTTGCCTTTGCCTCTACCTGATAGCTCGGCCCCACCTCGCAGTCCATCCTACACCTTTTTCTGACAAGCACGAACTAGTAGGGATGTAGGATAGCAATCCGATGTACTACAATGAGAACCCGATTCATGGATGGGAGACTTGGATCCGCGACGTTGACACGCCACGGGCAGGCTTAAGCTCTACTAGGTATGAGGCTATGACCGGCGACGGTTCCACCTCCGCCGCAAGTCGTCCACCAGAATGTTGTGCCCTAGTAGGAGTGTACACTGCACAGTAGTGAAGGAGTGTACACTGCACAGTAGTGAGGATGGCTAGCTCCGGACGGTTTGGTCAGTGTACCTAACCTAATCACGCAGTGGCGCTCTCACACTGTATTCCTCCTCTGTCCTTCCTTGCAGGTCACTGAGGTTGCGTAGCCATGGGAAAGGCCCATCCTGCTGGCTTATGTGCTGATGAAGCAACAGCCTACAGCCCCTCACTCACTGCTCACAGGGTCACAGGCAACCTGGATCTGATAGGTCAGGACTCAGGTCAGCCGACAGACATGCATCAGCTTGACTTTGCAGCCGGCTTCCCGGCTTTATTTGAAGATCTCACTTGAGAACTCAGCTGTGGTCGTTAACGATGCTTCCAAGCGCGAAAAGAACAAGGCGCCTTTCCACGTCCTATAGCACAAACAAAACATCAACGTTAACGGATGAATTTCGTCGCCCATTTGGATTGGCAAGCAACTTTGAACCATGTTTTTGTATACGCTGATCCTCAAACCCTTCAGCGCAGTTAAAGTTTGGACGTTCATAATCTAAGATACCCATACAGCCATACTTACTATAGTACCGTTTGTGTACGGCTGTGCCTTCCGTTGGGTCTTTCAGTCTTTGTATCTCCTGAAAACTCTGGGATCACAGATACGACAGCGCAACCTTTCGCAATCGCAGACGCTTTGTGTGCAAGGAAGATTATTTTTACGTGATGACATGTATACTATATTATAGGGAGGTTAGCCACTGGAGCATTAGGTGCACCTTCTGGTCCCCGTTTCGTTTTTGCTCGCCCAAATCATCATTCCAGATGATATATTACGCTCCTATCATCTTTATAAGCCATCACGACCCCGTCTCAAATCCTGGTCCACTCTCGATCTCTCACTCCCCCACTACTCCACTAGTCACTCGTCTCACTAATCCTGCGCTGCTGCTGTACCGTGTCGCTAGTAAGCGATGCTGGCCGTGACAGTGAGCCAGGTTGTGGCGCTGCTCTCCTCGGCTCTCTCCGGCACCGAGGGCGGCGGCGGTGGCATGGCGGTTGGGACAACGACAAAGGCGGCTCCCGCCGCCGATCAGGGCGAGCGCTGGCGACGTTGCGGCGGGCAGGGGCACGACCGCTCGGCGTCGTCGGTGGGGTACTGCTGCGTGTGCATATCGGCGTGCCGCGACGACGGGGACGACATCCGGAGGCTGCCCTGCGGACACGCCTTCCACCGGGACTGCGTCGACCGCTGGCTGGCGCGCTGCCGGCGGACGTGCCCGCTCTGCCGCCTGCACATCGGCGGGCCTGCCGTGGGTTTGGTCGACCAGCAGCTCAGCGAGGACCTCGTCATCTGGTTCTCTTCGCTCTTTGTCGCCGGCTTGTAGCGACAAGAACTGGCCGCCCTCCCACCGCCGTAGGACAAGCTAGCAATGTGCCTCTGCCAAAGTGCCAAGTGAAGTGCCTGCACGTGCATCAAGATACCTGCACGGAGTAGGATGATCCTTCGTTATTTGCTTCTTTGATTTCCAGCTTTGGTTTCTTCGGTTCTTAGCTTTTTCTTGTGATATAAAAACATGTTCAGAGGACAAATGCTTCTGCGTTCATGCTTATTTCTATATGTCAACTTCTCCTAGGGGCATACCATACATTAGTACAATGTATTTATGTATAAACTATTTTTTTTTATATATAAGCCATAGGAATATAGTACAAAAGGGTGCTACGCAACCTGTGGGAGCAGTGTGTGTTGGTTTTAAGAGTCCTCGTTTTAACAAAAAAAAAAAAGGAAAATACGGGTGGGTTTGGCCAGAGAGGACAAATTTATATAGGATATGACAATAATAATATTATTTTAGGATAGGATGATCATGGTGTTTGGTTGGATGGATAGGAGGGACCGACCATTACGTGGTTGAATGGATGAGAACGATTGGAAGGAGAAAAGTTAATAATTGTATCCTTTATTTTAAATCTAATTCTTGTGATAGGAATATAGGATGCATGGTTGAACTTGCTTGCGCCTATACCTTGTCGCAACCTGTGATAGGATGCATACACGCTGATAGGATAGAGGCTCGCTTTACATACACTTGACAATTACTTCTACTAGTATGCGTGATATCTAGGATGTGATGCATAGTGTGGACATGTTTGTATGTCGAATAGGCACTTGGTGTCATGGCTATGGTTTATACCACAGGAGAGAGATTTTAGTGTGCGTCTTGGATTTGTGGTGAGGGTCGAGTCAACTAGACAGGTTGCTATGATGAGTCTTGCCGCTAGAGTTTGACCTGAGCCTTATCTATGAGGTGCATGCGGTGGGTACATGTGAGATGAGTAGTTCCGGGGGTGATTCTCTTCGTGGGATGAGTCCCTAGGAAGAAGGTGTCGTCGAGAGCATAGAATATGTCTTGTTTTGTCCTTCTAAGGACTTAGTCATGAGAACGAGTCCATATGAACCCTTTATACACACCACTTGCTTCTAAATGGGTGGGGGACAAATGTGATTTAGCTAGGGTGGTATCATCACTATCTAGGTGTAGGTGATAATGTAGGGAGATAAGGGCGTATCCTCTAACTCTTTTGAGACCCGTAGTGAATATTGAGAGGCCGCCTGGTACTATGTTTCACAGTCTTAGCATGCTGGTGGTACTCTGTGGTGACCTAGGTCTGAGGGGTAGTATAGTATCATATCAACTAGGTAGTGTGGGTAGAGGTGTTAGATGCGTTGCAACTTTGATTGATCTATAAGTGTTCTTGGTTATGGACACTTCCTATGTTTCTTACTTCATTTGACAAGAGAGTTGTGTGTTTTCTTCTCTTCCCCTTGGTTGGATAAGGATCCAACCCACAAGGGATGGAATGGATGGATGTGATGAGACTTGTGGATACATTACTGCTACATAATGATGAGATTTTCATAGGAAACCCACACAACCAAGTAATAGGTTCTTTTCGTTCCTTGCATATACCACCCTCCATAGAGCAAAGCAAAGCATAAGGTGGGAAACTATGGTCAATAAAAATCATAGTAAAAGTTGTTGATACAGGTGAGGAGCCCAAGAATGACCTCACTGCCGACACATGGGAGGATTAGAGGGTCTTGTCCTATGCTCAAGTTTGCTTGTGGAGATGGAGTCTTCACCCATTAAGGCGCCATGTCTAGTCTGATGCTTTTCTGATTGTGTGTATGAGTCTGATTCCGCCAACGTGACGATGTAATAATCATGTGAAAACTTCTCTATTCTACGCACCCTTCTAAGACAACTATTCACTTTGTATGAACCATGACATCATGCTGGATTTCAATAATGGGATGACATTATCTCCTGGGACAATCACATTATAGTTTGTTCTGTGGATTTTACTTTGATGAAATCATTGATGTTTTAGAGTAGGAGTCCTTAGGAAAAGATTCCATTACCTCAAAACACTTGGCATTTGAAGATCAACCAACAGCGGAGGTTTAGGCTACCGAATACCCACGGTAACCGAGGGGCATCCATCGCGTGAAGAAATGAACTGCCGAAGGCCCTCGGCACCTGAGGAGCATCCGACGTATGAAGAATTCAGTCACTTGGGAACCCTCGGCACCTGAGGATCCTATATAATGGTAGTATCTGAAGGAAGTCATGTGACTGGCTTATCGCTAAGTCCTATGAGGCTATTGTTGAATATATGGGACCGGGATACCTTAGCACCGGCCCAAGGTTATGGGCTGGGCTGAAGATGATCAGTGTGAGGCCCATGGATGCCGGGCACATCAACAGACATGATGATAAAGGTTATTATACTTTCCATGTAAGACACATCTGTTAGACAATCAAGATATTTTGTAACCCTACTCGTAGGATATATAAGGAGTGTCGATCACCGATTGGTATCTTTAACATCCATTCTAGCGCTTAGCAACCATCAGCAGCCCCTGTAACCGAACATATAAACAAAGAGAGAACTACTTCAGAATGGACGTAGGGTACCATTCTAGCCCAGTCAAGTAGCTTATGGCATTCAGAAATGGAACATTATTACCTACCTTTACTGCTCTGATATCAAGGTTTATTTCAGAAGGTTGCAAAGGATCCTAGTTGTGATCTGTCATCAGGTCGTAGTTCATGGATGCTAACTGATAGATGTTCTGCACATAAAAAAACAGAACAATCAAGATTTAGGAAAAAAACTCTTATACAATGAAAAGGTACAAAACTCTTTTGCTTATTTATGAACTAAATCAGAGATAGACTTCTTAGGTTTCACCTCTCCCACCTAAATATTTTGCAATTACGTCCATATCTACTGCAAAAAATTGACTGAACAAGAAACTGAAATCTATTTTCAATACCTCTAGTAATGTCATATGCAACATAGCAAGTTGTGAAAGAATCCATAAGACACGATTTGTGACCTTGGGTTATGCAGCCCTGCAATGCCCTGCAAGATATGTTCCTCGGTCATACAGAGGAATTTCACAAACTATCAACAATGCTCACAATGCAAGGAACGATCGAAGGAAGTAATAATTAACAAAAAAAAAAGGGTACTTTCTCATCATTCTGAAGGCATCAGGTTTGGAGATACAAAAAGTTAGTAAAGCAATCTAAGTACAAGTGTTTGCCATTCACTTTTTGACTATTTCTCTATTTCTCAACAAAGGCTAATGTTCAGATCGTCTATGTCCTTCCTACGCTCAGGTTTGAAATAGAGTTGAATGTAATTGTGACAGTGACAACCTGTTCAGTTCCAAAATCGAGCAAGGACTGCCATACGTATAGACTACTTCAGATCAAGTATCCATATAGCATCTTCACATGCTTTCTTTACTCAGATTAGGTGTTTTTCTTTTAACATAAGCATGACCCGAATTGTGCACAATTGAATGAACGAATGGACATCTCATCACATCTCAAAAGCTTTAGCACCTGTGAAATCCACGGATGCCGCAGTGATGGTTTCACGGATGGCAATTGAGTGGCCACAGGTTGGTGTAAATTAATGTCTAAATTATTTTGCCATTATTAGGGAATAAGTTAATTTCTAAATTTATTTGTAATTCAGGTGATAGCTTTGTAACATACCGGAGCAAAAAAAAAAGTAGGGGCATGTCATCTTCAAGGGCAACAGGCAACCAGCATCTCACTCAAGATCAACAGACTATCTTGCAACCCAAAAGAAAATATTTGTTGTGTGCGTGATTGGCATTGAATGATGTGCCAAATCTAGGCATTTATTCCTCATTCTGTTTTGTGGTTTACTTTGAAATAGACAAACATGAGATTTAGCATGGTCCGCGTTCATTGTTTGTTATTTTAATTTCGAAAACATATTAAGTTTTTTTCAATCTAGTTGGGTTCTTTGAGTATTATATTATGACCCTGGATTCGCATATATACGAAGGTAATAACTTCCCCAATCAAATGAACCGGGATAGAATTCCATGATCGGAATGCACTGGACTTACATGTGAGATCCAACTGTGGCCATATAAACAGCAAAGCCTGCCTCATCCACTGCACGTACAAGTCAAAATTCATCCCACACGTCACGCAGTTGAAGGCAGCTTGAAGCCGTAGTACCTGGTATCTCGAGGTCGACAAAAGAGCAGTCGAGTTCAGGGCACACGTCCGGACGTTGAAACCATCGCCCGGCCTCGTCGTCGAATCCGTTGAGTGTGCCGTAGAGTGGGCAGGTCCTGCCCCAGTGCTCCAGATCACAGTGGATGCTGAAGTACGCCCAGCACTCAGCATCATGAAATGCGATCCCCGACGGCGCCGGTGGTGCGGAGCTGGCCGCGCTCGTCCAAGGCGGAGAAGGGCGTCACGGCGACACCCCATTGGACGGCGCACGACTCCATCGCCTCCGGCGTGGGGGAGAGGCTTGGGACAGGTGATGCGCCACCGCCGTCGTCGCTGGCAAGATGGGGGACGCCTCCCCTGATGAGCACGCCTCCGGATCGAGACTCCATCTCCGTCCGTCACCATGAGGCCCATGACGCCGAACAGGTGCGCCGATTGAAGTGGAGTGCGGCAGCGTCGAGGCCCAGGCTTTCGAGGTCGCGATGTGGCAGGGAAGGGAGCGGCAGCGACCTCATCCTTGATCCTATTCTCCATAGCAGCGGCGCCCTCGCGGCCTACATCGTCCTTTGCGTCGCCCAAATCCGGCCCGGGATCGCCGCCGAGCCTCCCGCATCCTCATCCTCTCCTCGTCGCGGAGACTTCAAAATTCCAATCAAAGCTGATTCCCTTCCTGTTTCCTCGTGCGGCGGGTGAGGCTGTGAGGGTGTGGGTTAGTTTAACTCTGCGATGTGGGGTAGGGGTGAGATTACAGGCTTCCCACTCTTTTAAAAGAATTGCATTATAGTATAGATTTATAGGATAGACAAAAATGAGCATGGAAATGTGATATACGGGCTACTTACAAATCGGTGCAAAAATACATTTGAATAAATAATATTATCAAATATTCATTAGTCTCAAATGTTGAAACAGTGCGTAGAGATGAGCTTGTCCAGAAAATAAAAAAATATATATTATATTCAATTTAGAGCTCGTATGAGAAAGTAATAGTTTTTAAAGATATTTTAAAAAGCAAAGTGAACTACGGCAGCAAGGCAAAGTTACGACGCAAATTAAAAAGGGCTCAGCCTCCAAGCGGCCAATAGCGACAGGAGGTCAGCAACAGCCAGAGGGGCCCCGCAGCAGGCGCACAGCAGGCCAGTGCGGAACACGCGCACACAACAATGTCATCTCGCACAGACCGGGACGGTTCACACAAAACCGGCCGGTTCACTGGTTCCTTGAAAATCGGCCGATTCAACCGGTTTTTACCGGTTCGATTGCATGGACGGTCTTTTAAGCGAACCAAACCACTATAGTCTCTGGTTCGGTCTTTTACTGGTTGAACCGCCGGTCCGGTCCGGTTCGAAAAACTAGGCATGTAACTGGACCAATATTGTCTTGTGTGCATCCCATCGGATCCCCTGTGTGTACCCTTGTGTGTAAATATGCTGATCCGTATTGCTTGAGTAAACACTTCATACTTCTAACACAAGTAGATCCTAGATTGATCGTAAAAAGAATAAATCCTAGATTAAATTTAGAAGATCCAATTGTTTAATTCTATATTATTATCCTACGCATAAAGGATAATAATATAGAATTAAACAGAGAAAAACGACATAGTAATAAAGTTTTGGACGGACAACTGGGCACCTGTTTGACCCTTGCATCTGTTCGCGCCGGCGCTCTACCGGGTGACGTCGAGGGCTGGCCGCAAACGCTTCGTGCGTGACGCACTGCACGACAGGCGCTGGGCGAGAGACATCAATATTAATAGCGCCACGACAGCTCTGGTGCTTAGGGACTACCTGCACTTCTGGACACTGCTTTGTTCTGTTGCTCTCAATCCGTCGCAACCACATCGCTTCGTTTGGAAGCGGACTGCTGCCGAAACTTACCGCGCCTTCTTTGCCGGGTCCACTGAGCTTTTTGGAGCTAAAGAACTATGGAAGGTGAAGGCCCCGCCGAAGGTAAAATTGTTTTTCTGGTATGCGTTGCACAGGCGGTTGTGGACCTCGGCCAGGCGAGCCAGGCATGGACTTCAGGACTCCGATGTGTGCACGCTATGTGATCAAGCGGCGGAAACTGTCGACCATCTGCTCCTGGAGTGCGTCTTCGCGAGACAGGTTTGGGCCGCTGTGTTGCACCCGCTGCAGCTTGACGCCCTTGCTCCAACCACTTCAGAGGGGTCTGGTCCCTGCTAGATAAACCAGCGCGCACGCCTCGATCGCGCGTCCAAGCCGGTGTTTGACTCGCTGTTGCTGCTGATCTCCTTGAGTTTGTTGAAGGAAAGAACCAACCACGTGTTTGGAAGGTCGCATGCCTCGGTGCTCGGTGTCGTTCAGGCGATCACCAAATAGGGAGAGGACTGGATCCTCGGTGGCTTCCCGCTGGTTGCTGCGCTGATCCTGCTGTTGTCGCAAGAATTTGTGAACATGTAATACTTTTTCTAAGATCCAGTAGCTAGGTTTAAGGCTTGAGTTGCAGGCTTCTCGCTGGCAATGCTTTGCATTTGTAAGAACTTTGTTTTTGTTCTCCCTCTTAATGCAAAACTGGTGAAGTCCCGCTCTTGAAAAAACATAGTAATAAAGGTGACAATGAAGTAAGCAGTAGCTGTGTGCAGTTCACAGTGGCAAATCAACGAAGCCACTGGCCGGTGAGTGAAAGCACAAGAAACAAGTCGTGTTAACTGTCTGGAACATGAAGCTCTAAATTTCTCAGGTAGTCGGAGGCAGTGCGGCCTCATTGTCGGGACGACTAAATCGCGAACGTTCATGAGGACGGGAACGAGCGAACGATCGGACACCAGAATGGTTTCTATTTTAGGAAACAATTAAATCCCACTACTTTCCCCATTTGGCAAGCAAATTATTGTATTAGTTAAGCACGCAAACGCTCCCACTGGGCGGACGGATGGCGCATTTTTTTTTCTCTTTCACTTTTTTTTTTCAAACCACACGTAAGAAATTTATTTTATTTTTAAGCAAAGTTATCATGCATTAGTTGCAACATATATCATATACCATAAAAGTTATAACACAAAACTTATAATATATAACTTATATGAAAACTTAGAACCACAAGAGTTGTGAAATAAAACTTATGTACAGAAAATTATATCATGTAAATTATAACACTTAACTTAGAGCTTATAACTTATGCCGATACGTGAAAACACAAAAAAAAAAGTTAACAAAACGTAACTTATGTATATAAATTATTAAGCTCAACTTATGCCAAAACTTAAAAACACAAAATACAACTTATTTATGAAAATTTATAACTTAAAATTATTAAATATAACTTATTAAACATAACTTATACTTATTAAACATAAAAGTTATTAAGCATAACTTATGTACAAAAGTTATCAAACATAACTTATATACAAAAATTTTAATACTTATTTTAAACTTTAAAAACATAAAAGTTTTTAAACATAACTTATATACAAAAGTTATCAAACATAAGTTTTATACATAAGTTATTATATATAACTTAGTAACACTGACAAAAAAAAAATAAAAATAAAAATATACATATTTTAAAGAAGTCAGATAGAATGAAAGTGAAATAAAAATGAAAAGAAAACTAGCAAAGAAAGGAGAATGGCGCATGCGGGAGGTTGCATTGGAGCGGACACACACAAAACACGTATATTGGAGCGGGCACACGGAGAAAGAAAGCGGTTCAGCACGGAGTGTTCGCTACTTGCGGAACTAGTGAACGTTCATTAAATTGGAATTGGGCTCATTGTCCATTGACGTTGTTACCTTCTTCTTTTTTGTGTTGACCTAATAAACAAGTTGAACTCTAAAACATGGGAGGAACAGATATGGGTAATGTAACTTTTATATTGATTGAACGTACAGGTGTCAACAATTTTGCACATTATGCCAATATATAGGTAAAAAAAGGTAGGATGCATACAATGAACAGCAAGCATATATGCCACGGCCGCAGTTCGTCTGGCGCTGAATAACTCTGCCAAAACGAGACAGCACGTCGGCACTTGCCATGGGGACAATATACTAATATGAAGATCAACAGAAACAGATCAAAAAGCTTCGTCCCGATCGATGGATGGATCAGTAGTAAAACTGCTGGTTGGTGGAGTAGGTCTGTCCGAACTGCCACCACGTCGGCGCCACGTTCAGGAACTGTATGTACTGCCCGCCGGTGCTAGTGACGGCGAAGCTGAGCGCCTGGCCGGTGAGCCCCGAGAGCGCCTGCCAATTAGCACCCCAGTTCCTAGACATTTGAATCCACCCGGTGTTGGCGCCCTTGACCCAAGCAGCGGCGACCGAACCGCTGCCGCCGAGGTTCTGGATACTGACGAGCAGGAAGTAGTTGGAGCCGGCGATGTTGAAGCGCACACCGCCGGAGCGTGAGCACTTGACCTGCTGGTACAGCACCGGGATGATGCCGCCCTGGGTGATGCCGATGGTCTCCCACGCTGGCTGCGACATGTCGAAGTGTGGGCGGCCCGGGCCGCACCAGCCGCCGTTGGCGAGCCCGTAGTTGGGTGGGCACAGGTTGGTGGCCGTGACGGTGACGCTGTTGCCGGGCTTGCAGTACTGGCTTCCCGAGCGTGACCCATCACACGTGATGGTGTAGCACTGCCCGCACGACGCGCCGTCGTTGAACAGCGTCTGGCTCAGCGCGGCGTTGTTGACGCCGTACCCGGCATTGTACAGGTTGCCGTACCCACACGCGCCGCCCATTGTCCCAGACCCGTCGGACCCGCCATAGAAGGTCGCCGTGCCCTGGGACCAGCCCGCGACACCGGTGACGACAGAGGCCGCCGCCAGAACACCCCACAGAATCAACATCCTGGGCGCCATGACTGGGACCTGTGTCGATTGTCTTGTGTCGTGTGATCTGGAAAAAGGTGTAGATTGTCTTGTGTCAAAAAAGAAAAAGGT
Organism: Themeda triandra; assembly: GCA_018135685.1. Taxonomy (NCBI): domain Eukaryota; kingdom Viridiplantae; phylum Streptophyta; class Magnoliopsida; order Poales; family Poaceae; genus Themeda; species Themeda triandra. The sequence continues at coordinate 198,636 of JAENPR010000575.1, forward strand.
GTAGATTGTCTTGTGTCGTGTGATCTGGAAGTTGTGAGTTGCGACTGTGGAGGATGATCTCCTAGCTAGCTAGGTTCAGTCCTTAAATAGGAGGAGGAAGTAGAGATTGAGGGTAGATGGAGCTGAAACTGAAGCTTGTCGATTAAGTTGGAAGATGAGCGGCGATAATGTCGTGGTCGATCGTGCATCATTTGGTTGTCATTCTCATGTCATGGAACACGTAAGGCATTTGCGCGGTGCAAACTAGGAGCACATGGTGCACTGAAGCTAACTGCTAATTTTTGACTTTGATTGCGCGTAGTACAGTATGTCAGAACGACGGTTGATCGAAGAGCGCGGGGGCTGATTTGTTTTGCAACCAACATATTCGTTCCACCCTGCACCTGGGCGGGGCTCTTGGAAGTGGAACAGTATGTCAGTTAGCACCGTTAGTGGATTAATGAATGGGTCATCTATGGAGGATTCCGGCTTAGATTGGGGCAGCCGCCGCATTACATGCATGGTGGCGTTCCTTTTTTTTTTTTTTTTTTTTTTTTTTTTTTTTTTTGCGAGGAATGGTGGCGTTCCTTAAGACGGTTATCTCAGTCCACGGAATAACGATCAACGGATCAAGCATGTGCGTTTGTATGATTGGAGGAACAATGTGGCTTTATTTAGCAGCGTGTGTATTTAGATTGGGCCGCCGTTGACGGGTATCTCTGTCCATGGAGAATGAACGATCAGGCATGTGCGTTGTATGATTGGAAGAACATTGTGGCTTGAAATTTAACACAACGTCTCTGTGTGTGTACTTCCTGAAACTATTGATATTCCCTCTCTCCTAGATATCCACTATGTTTAAATATGTATAATTAAAAATATTTGTAAAAATTCTAAAACGACTTATATTTAAGAATGGAGAGAATAGTACAATTGGTGATTATACTGTTGTATACGTGCAATACCTGGGGCTCAGTTGGCGGATAGCTCGGATTCTCAGATTCTTCAACAACAACAATGTACAAACGAAAGATCAAGCATCTCTCATAGATGAGCTAGCTGGAAGGATAGCAGTCTTATTGCTGCTTTTCTTCCTTAATTTCTTTGTATCCTGAGTGCCTTTCATCCTACCTCTGCCCTCTGTAATCCTTCTTCCCCTCTGTTCCTGCTTCTTTCTTACTTTGTACTGTTTAAAACTCTGTTTTATCTTAATTTAAGTTCGCTGCAGGGGTGCAAACCCCACTAGTTCCTTAAAAAAAAAAAAGATCAAGCTTCTCTTGGCAGTTCATAGTCTAGTGGTTGTGACTCATTCTATAGCGTGTAGATTTGACTTTATTTGGGAATGACTTCTTAAGTCCGGTTATTAGTTAAAAGTCCTACTCATGTATCCCTAGCAAACCTATAAAAGAATACATTGCTATCTGCACAAATTTCAGAGGGTTTCTCGGTTAGTTAAGGCCAAAGTTTTTTCTTGGAATAATACCACATGTTGGGTCGTTATTTTGCCCCCACCGTGGGTTAAAATTTCAAATTAAACTGTTTAATTAACTCTTTATGCTGCATGTGGATGCCTGTACTCAGGACTTTATGTGCTGCCATAACTACCGAAGTTTGACGCGCTCGAGCTAATGATTGATTCTGATTCTTGCATTTCATTGTTCTAGCTCCTGGCTGCTGTGGTGCTGTAGTTAGATATACTACTCCATCAATCTTTGCGCTTACTGTGCTTATTATATACTTTATAATTTTTTTTGAAGGAACAGGAGGGGCAGCGCCCCTACTGGAATTTTATTAAAAATAAAGAGGAGTACTTACAACAATGTCTCAAGAGACAAAAAAAAGTGACAAAGAAAATAGCTAAAATTACACAAAGTGGTCTATCCATTGAACTATGGTTGATTGGTAGGAGGCCTTTCTCTTAGAATAACTAAGGCAAACTCTTTCTTAAAAACATCTCTGCATCTTTGCAAGGAATGCGCTAAGCCTCTGAAAATCAAATCATTTCTCATCATCCAAATCGACCAACACATTGTAACTATGATCTCCATGAAGAAAGACAGCCTGATCTGATCTCTGATTGCTTCTAGAATTATCCCAATGTCTTCAGATGAAGGAATTATCACTTGCAAAGAATACCAGCAAGCAGCAGCAAAAGGACAGTGAAACAACATATGTAGCAAATCTTCATCAACATTCAGAGAACATAAAACACAACTATAATCATTAAGTATCATCTGTCGACGCCGGAGAAGTGCTCTTGTGCATAACCTGCCACTGAGAATCAGCCAAAAAAAGAGCTTCCTCTTGTTTTGACAGGAAGAAAGCCACAACCAAAAAAAGAGCTTCCTCTTGTTTTGACAGGAAGAAAGCCACAGCCACATGTAGGACCTGTGAATCTGCTGATGACCCATAAGGTGCCTATAAACTTTTCAAGAGGAGAAATTTGAGGAGCCCCAAGTATACATCTAGGAATCATTATTATCAGTGAGTTGAATGGATTGGAGGGCAGTGTGTAGGGTTTGAAATTGAGTGTAAGCTTCAACAGAGAGAGGGAGATGAAAGAGATCTTCAAGGGAGTATGAGGTTACAACAGTTTTGAGTGTAGTGAGAGGAGATTTGGCAAAGGAGAAGAGTTCAGGGCATGCTTGACTCCAGAGAGTATGATTCCAAGGGTCAGTCCAGAGAAAACAAGAAGCTCCATTTTCAACAATCACATATGCCAGACTTTTAAAAGTAGGAAGTAATTTCAAAAGGTCCCTCCACCAAAAGGACCCTCTGAAAGGTCTATCTGAAATTGGGAGATTATTTCTGGAATAGTAGTGATGCCAGACCAACTGTACCCAAGGAATAGGCTGATGATTGAAGAATTTATGGAGATTCTTCAGGAGTAAGCTCTCATTTTGGCTTTGAAGATCTAGAATACCCAGCCCCACCTCAATTTTTGGTTTGCATACCAAAGGCCAGGCTGCTTTTGAAGGTTTTTTGCAATTCAAATCTGAACCTCTCCACAAGCAGTGCTTTCTGAATTTATCAATTTGTTTAATAATGGTTTTTGGGAGCAAATAGGTACACATTGTGAAGGTTGGCAAAGCAGTCAAAACTGCATTGACAAGTTGCAATCTGCCAGCTTCAGATAGCAGGGAAGAGAATGCAACCATTCTCCTTTCACACTTAGTGACAAGAGGCCAAAAATGAGCCACTGAGGGTTTGGTGATGCCCAGGGGAAGACCCAAGTATGTAAAAGGTAGGGTTTGTTTGGAGCAACCCAAAGTTGAAGCTAGGATGTCTAGTCTCTTCTCTGAGACATTGACAGGAGCCATGAAAGATTTGGCAAAATTTACTTTGAGACCTGTGGATTCAGCAAAATTGAGTAGAATTTCTTTTAGGTGTTGGAGTTGATTAATATCACCCTCCATGAATATATACTTTATAATTATACACATCTAAACAAAATTACTTTCATAGATATAACCTTTTCCATATATAGTACCTATAACTAATCAAAATTACTTTTCTATTTGCTTGTCTTTTAATTTTTGTTTACTAATTTTAATGCAATACACTTATGTACTTCTATACTTTATAATTTCTCGTAATTGGTAAACTTATTAGTTAGTTTAAATGTTCTCTATCCATGTCTGTAGTTTTGTCATTCTACAGTGTACTCCATGTGTTTGATAGAACCCGATTTTAAGTTGTGGTGGCACTTGTTACACAACATATGTCAAGATGTTACGAATGTAGATTTTACTTCAATTTAGATATTGTTAGATGAATCGATTTTTAGCCACATCTTAAGTTGAGGGGTCTTGTGCTTATTATACCTTTGCATTTTATTAAAATAAGGATTCTAAGTAGACCTCTTAATTACTATCTATGATGCCATAAATGGTCATTTAAGACCACACCATGTGACTCAAGATTGACAAGGAGCTTAAAGTGAGATCTAAGAAGTGCTAATGATGCTAACATCAAGAGTATATTAATATTTAAGGGTAATAATTAATTCAGTTTAAATAATTTCAAAGCTAGGTGGCCTTGGCCACTTTGGTCTTCACTAACCCTTATTATGTAAAAATGGACTAGGTTTACAAAAATAAAAACTCATTGGTGTAGTCCAATGTGTGCATTTTGCTATTGTTTGACGGGCAAATTTGTTTAGTAGTTGCAACCGGTCCCTGTAGATTGTTTCGTTGCTCACCTACTTGTCTCCTTATAGCTGTACAAATGGACAATCTAGTCTATTGACATCCCAATGGACTGGAATCTCTATTTTCTGTTGATTATCGAGTGCTTCTTGGATTGTCTGGTATTCGTTCTTCTTGTTCATAATTTTTCAAAAAATGTTGTAGAAAACTTTCAACCCTAACCAACACCTCCTTTCGACTACATCTTGAACTCCTATGAACCACTGCAACTCGCTTGGATCGCGAGCCCCCGTTGGCCCTGGTAGAAGGCCTTTACCTCTTCGTCCTCTTAATACAATGGACATCCTCGCCAACCTAATGGAAACCCTTTGACCTCAATTCTCGGTTGACATGAAACCTAATAATCATAACAACACCCTTTCAGTCAACTAGGTGAACTCAAGTTAAGTTTGGTCAACACAATCTTTTGACCTAAGCTTAGTCTCTAACTCATCGTCCAAAAAGTGATCTCTAAGCCTCAAGTGGTTCCTGCAAGCTTTTGAGTTGTATAAGAACCCCAATTTCAATCTATTTGTTTTAAATCCAAAGTTCCTGAACTTCATGTTCTATCTGACTGCCCTATGTGTTGACATACTATCCACCAGAATACTGATGCAACATAATTCATTTAGATGAGTTGTCCTCCTCTTCCCACCTTTGGCCCGACCTATTAGCATGAAAAGGGATAACCCAACCACCATACTCCATCCTTTGCATTTCATCTCCTCACTTTCAACCCTCCCCCTTTCTTTGTCCAAAAGTGTGGGGAAAATAAGAAGCAGGTGAGAGAAAGTGAAGCAATGGAAGGAAAAAGAAAAGCAAGAAGGGAAGAAGAGATCCAAACCAGATAAAGGACCACCATCTCAAGGAGAAGATGGAGATCATTACCCCCATCTCCATCGTTTGAGTGAGCTCAAGGAATATCTCATTTTCTTCTCAAATGCAAATCTATTGATGATAAAAGATGTTTATGATGGAAAAGAGGTTCCAAAATATGTTTTATTGGTGCATTACATTGACACTCAGGGAGTGAAAAGAGGAGGAGATGACGCTCCACTCGTCAAGCAGGCTTGGCCGATCTCTCTAGCTAGCTAGGGCAACTTCCTGAGCCAGCCGCCTCTTTGGCATCTTGCACCGGCCCTTGAAGGTACCAGACTCCCTAGCTCGCCTGCCCCCCTCTCTACCCAACTGAAATGGGTGGTTTGGGACCCGGCCAGGCCGGTCCAACTGCCGCACTAGCTGATCTTCTGAGCTCGTGGAAATCGGCTTGGCTGGTTTGGGCTTTCACTGGACAGTTTGCCTATTTGAGTCCGAATCGAACTCTCTCCAAATCAGTTTTTGACATGTTTTCACATAGGAAACTTGGGGATTGAGATTTGGACTAGTTTTCTATAGGGATACGAGCACTCCTATCTATTAGAGGATCATGGTCGATTGAAGGATCCAACACTCAATCATCTTTTTTGCATCTATATATTACCCAAAACTTTTGCCTTTTTCGAACCCTCCTAATGTTACATTGCAGCTCTCCGTGGGATTCATCAGCGTTCTAGGTGGCCTTTCGGACCCTAGAAACAACCCTAGGCATAGTCCTCGCTTACGGGTCCTCCCGGGAGGCATTCTTAGCTAGGCTTTTGCAGCGAAGGACGAGCTCTAGATCGGCCCATTTGATCTCTAGATTGGTTTTATCAATCCTTGAGTTGCTTTGCTGCCCGTGATATAAGTTAATTGGAACCAAGGGTGTACTAGTCCTTGCTAGTGTGTGATTCGGACCTTAATCCAACGTCAATAAAATCCAACCGTAACTCTTGATTTCATCTTGCATGTGGTAAAAATGAAGGTGCTTGAACCTCAATCCGACTCAAGTGTAACTCTCACTCACTCATCTCATGATTTCTCAAATTACTCTCTATAAATGGAAATGTATGTGTTTCATGCAAGAAAATCCCAAATTCCTTTTTATCAATCTGTTGTCTCATTTGGAAGCAAGAAGGACCAAGGCACAAGCTTGAGCTTGGTCACAAAAGGGTGTTAGCAATTTTGCACAAAAGAGTATGTATATGATGCCATTACGCGAATATATGGGTAAAAAAGGTAGGACTCAGACAATAATGAGCCCTATGAACAGCAAGCATGCCACGGCCACAGTTCATCAGGCGCTGAAACTCCGCCCACAGCACGTCGGCACTCGCCAAATTTAAATTAGGAGATTAAAATACAGATCATAAAGCTTCTTCATCCAGATCGATGGATGGATCAGTAGTAAAACTGCTGGTTGGTGGAGTAGGTCTGTCCGAACTGCCACCACGTCGGCGCCACGTTCAGGAACTGTATGTACTGCCCGCCGGTGCTAGTTACGGCGAAGCTGAGCGCCTGGCCGGTGAGCCCCGAGAGCGCCTGCCAATTAGCACCCCAGTTCCTAGACATCTGGATCCACCCGGTGTTGGTGCCCTTGACCCAAGCGGCTGCGACCGAGCCGCTGCCGCCGAGGTTCTGAATGCTGACGAGCAGGAAGTAGTTGGAGCCGGCGATGTTGAAGCGCACACCACCGCTGCGCGAGCACTTGACCTGCTGGTACAGCACCGGGATAATGCCGCCCTGGGTGATGCCGATGGTCTCCCATGCCGGCTGCGACATGTCGAAGTGCGGGCGTCCCGGGCCGCACCAGCCGCCGTTGGCGAGCCCGTAGTTTGGCGGGCACAGGTTGGTGGCCGTGATGGTGACGCTGTTGCCGGGCTTGCAGTACTGGCTTCCCGAGCGTGATCCATCACACATGATGGTGTAGCACTGTCCGCACGACGCGCCGTCGTTGAACAGCGTCTGGCTCAGCGCCGCGTTGTTGACGCCGTACCCGGCGTTGTACAGGTTGCCGTACCCACACGCGCCGCCCATTGTCCCAGACCCGTCGGACCCTCCATAGAAGGTCGCCGTGCCCTGTGACCAGCCCGCGACACCGGTGAGGACGGAGGCCGCCGCCAGAACACCCCACAGAATCAACATCCTGGGCGCCATGACTGGGACCTTTCTACGCTACGAGTACGAGCACGTACGTCGTACGACGTAGCACGTAATAATCGAAAAAGAAAAAAGGTGTGGATTGTCTTGTCGTGTGATCTGGAAGTTGTGATTGCGACTGTGGAGGATGATCTTCTAGCTAGCTAGGTTCAGTGCTTAAATAGGAGAAGGAAGCAGCCTGGAGATTCAGGGTAGATGGAGCTGAAACTGAAACTTGTTGATTAAGTTGGAAGATGAGCGGCGATAAGGTCGTGGTCGATCGTGCACGTCTCATTTGATTGTCATTCTCATGTCATGGAACACGTAATGCATTTGCGCGGTGCGAACTGGTAGCACATGGTGCACTGCAGCTAACTGCTAGTTTTTGATTTTGATTGCGCGTAGTACAGTATGTCAGAACGACGGTTGATCGGAGAGCGCGGGGGCTGATTTGTTTTTGCAACCAACATATTCGTTCCACACTGCACCTGGGCGCGGCTCTTGGAAATGCAACTAGTCAGTTAGCACCGTTAGTGGATGAATGAACGGGTCATCACTCATCTATATATCTATATATGGGGGATTCCGGCTTAGATTGGGGCCGCCGATGCACTGGATGGTGACGTTCCTTAAAGACGGGTGTCTCTGTCCATGGAGAATGAACGATCAGGCATGTGCGTTTGTATGATTGGAAGAACAATGTGGCTTGAAAATTTAACACAGCGTGTCTGCGTGTGTGTACTTCCTGAAACTACTGATATTACCTCTCTCCTAGATATCAACTATGTTTAAATATGTATAATTAAAAGTATTTATAAAAACTCTAAAACGATTTATATTTAAAAATGGAAAGAATAATAGAATTGGTGATTATATACTGTTGTAGACGTGCAATACCTGGGGCTCAGTTGGCAGATAGCTCGGATTCTCAGATTCTTCAACAACAACAATGTACAAACGAAAGATCAAGCTTCTCTCTTGGCAGTTCATAGTCTAGTGGTCGTGACCCATGACTACCTCTATAGCGTATAGATTTGACTTTATTTGGGAATGACTTTTTAAGTCCGGTTATTAGTTAAAAGTCCTCTCATGTATCCCTAGCAACCTATAAAAGAATACATTGCTATCTGCACAAATTTCAGACGGTTTCTCGGTTAGTTGAAGGCCAAAGTTCTTTCTTCGAATAATACCACATGTTGGGTCATTATTTTGCTCCCACCGTGGGTTAAAATTTCAAACTTAACTGTTTAATAATTAACTCTTTATGCTGCATGTGGATGCCTGTACTCAGGACTTTATGTGCATCAGCACGTGCCATAACTACCAGAGTTTGACGCTCTCGAGCTAATGATTGATTCTAATTCTTATTCATTGTTCTAGATCCTGGCTGCTGTAGCGCTGTAGTTAGATCTACTAGTCCATCAATCTTTGCGCTTACTGTGCTTATATATACTTTATAATTATATACATTTATACAAAATTACTTCCATAAATATAACTTTTCCATATATAGTACGTACCTATAACTATCAAAATTACCTTTTGTATTTATTTCCCTTTCAATTTTTGTTTACTAATTATAAAATAATACACTTATGTACTTAAATATTTTATAATTTCTGGTAATTGATAAACTTATTAGTTACTTTAAATGTTTTCTATCCATGTCTGTAGTTTTCTCATTCTACAATGCACTCCATGTCCAGTTTTAAGTTGTGGTGGCACTTGTTACACAACATATGTCAAGATGTTATGAATGTAGATTTATACTTTGAAATTTAGATATTGTTAGCTGAATCAATTTTTAGCCATATCATAAGTTGAGGGGTCTTTTGCTTATTATTATACCTTTTGGATTTCATATTAAAACCAGGATTCTAATTAGGCATCTTAGTTACTATATATGATGCCATAAATGGTCATTTAAGTCCGCACTATGTGACTCAAGATTAACAAGGAGCTTAAAGTGAGATCTAAGGCTAGTTAGTAGGGGTTTTATGGGTGTTTCATGCACATTTAATATAGCGACACATTAGCTTAGAAGGATTTTTTTGCATGAAATGGAGAGGAGAGAGAGTAAAATTGTTTCACCATGGTGAAACGCGGTAGCGGTGTTTCCAACATCTTGGTAACTGGGTGAAACGAGCACTGAGGCATTTCATGGCGATTTTTGCGGTGAACTGAGCATGCCTACGGCGGGGATGGGAGAAAAGAGAGACGCATAGGCCCATGAAGGCTAAAAATAGTTCTATGAATCCGTGCAATGAAATTTGTATTGAGAGAGATATCCATTTCACAATAAATTTTATGTTTTTGAAAACTGTGAGATGAACGTTGCATTGAGACTAGCCTAAGAGGTACTAACGATGCTAAAATCAAGAGGATACTAATATTTAAGGGTAATAATTATTTTTAGTTCAAATAATTCAAAGCTAGGTGGCCTTGACCACTTTGGTCTGCACTAACCCTTCTTATGTAAAAGTGGACTAGATAGTAGGATGAACAAGGAGAACGAGAACAAAAGAAGCACTTGACAATCAGCTGAAGATAGAGATTCTAGGCCGATGTCCCATTAGTCAAATGTGCTGGAGCTCTATCCGGATACCTTGGAACCTCTCCCTCCCACCTTTGGACATGATGATTGACTCAAGACCAGGTTTGGCAGCCACATTTTTAGAGAGATTGTTATTACTGCCTGCCGATGCATTTGGTGCATTAGGAACAATCTCATTTTTAGAACAAACCTCTTGATCTAAACAACTGGAAAAGTTTGTTCATGGGGCAAGTTGGCTTGATTTGCATCAAGGCCAAACAGAGCTCTGTTGGCGCCATTCACCAGTGGATAAAGAAATATAGTTTAAGCTTTTTTGTACCTTTTTATTTTGAGCTTTTAAAGCTCCCCTTGCAACCCCTTGCGCACTTCGTAATTCCTTTTGTAAACTTTTTTTTCACTCATTTATATACAAAAATTGGGGGGATTTCCCCCCACTGTGTCCTAAAAAAATGGACTAGATTGTCTATTTGTCCAGCTATAAGGAGACAACTAGGTGAGCTTCAGGGACCAGTTGCAATAACTAAACAAATTTGGCCATCAAACAATAGCAAAATGCACACATTGGACTACGCCAAGCCTTTTGCCATAGGAAGACTTTGGTGGATGTCATGACCCAAAGGTCATTCAGACTTATTAACCTTTCCAAAAATGTTGTATGTAACTTTCAACCCTAACAAACACCTCCTTTGGACTATGACTTGAACTTCTATGAACCACCCCAACCCGTTTGGATTGCGAGCCTCCGTTGACCCTAGTAGAAGGCCTTCACCTCTTGGTCCTCTTCCTGCAATGGGCATCCTTGCCAACCTAATTAACAGAAACCCATTAACTTCAATAATTGGTTGACAAGTAACCTAATAATCATGACAACACCGTTTCAGTCAAACCAGGTGAACTCAAGTTAATTTTGGTCAACACGATCATTTGACCTGAGCTAAATCTCTAAATTTTGACCCAAAAAGATCTCTGAGCATCAAGTGGTTCCTATAACCTTTTTGAGTTGTATTAGAACCCCAATTTCAATCTGTTTATTTTAAATCCAAAGTTCCCAAACTTCATGCTCTATCTAACTGTCCTAACATGTTGACAGACTATGTGCCAAAATACTGATGCAGCGTAATTCATTTAGATGAGTTGTCCTCCTCTTCCCACCTTTGGCCCCACCTATTAGCACAAAAAGGGATAACCCAACCACCATATTTCATCATTTGCATTTTATCTCCTCATTTTCATCCCTCCCCCTCTCTCTATTCAACAATGTGGGAAAATAAGAAGCAAGTGATGAGCGAAAGAGAAGCAAGGGAAGGAAAAGAAAAGGAAGAAGGGATCCAAACCAGATAAAGGACCACCATCTCAAGGAGAAGATGGAGATCATTACCCCCATCTCCATCCTTTGAGTGAGCTCAAGGAACGTCTCATTTTATTCTCAAATGCAAATCTATATTGATGATAAAAGATATTCATGATGGCAAAGAGGTTCTAAATATGTTTTGGTCCATTACATTGACACTTGGGGAGTGAAAAGAGGAGGAGATGGCGCTCCACCTCGTCAAGCAAGCCTGATCGATCTTGCTAACTAGCTAGGGCAACTGCTTGAGCCATACTTGTGCCTCTTTGGCATCTTGCGCTGGCCCTTGAAGGAACCAGCCTCCCTAGCTTGCCTGCTGCCCTCTCTTCCCAACTAAAATGGGTAGTTTGGGACCTTGATAGGCCGGTCCAACTGCCGCCGCTAGCTGACCTCCTGTGGTTTGGGCTCTGACCGGGCCAGTTTGCCTATTTGAGTCCAAACCAAATTCTCTCCAAATCAATTTTTGGACATGTTTTCACATAGGAAATTTGGAGATTGTGATTTGGACTTGTTTTCTATTAGGATACGACCACCCCTCTGTATTAGAGGATCATGGCCGATTAAACACTCAATCATCTTTTTTGCATTTATATATTACCGTACTTTTACCTTTTCTCAACGCTCCTAATGCTCATTGCATCTCTCCACAGAATTTATCAGCTTTCTAGGTGGCCTTTCCGACCCTAGAAACAACCCTAGGCATGGTCCTCCCTTACGGGTCCTTCTAGGAGGTGTTCCTAGTTAGGCTTTTGCGGCGAAGGATGGGCTCTATATCGGCCTATTTGATCTCTAGATCGGTTTTATCAATGCTTGAGTTGCTTTGCTGCGTATGATAGGTTGATTGAAACCGGTGTGCTAGTCCTTGCTAGTGTGGGATTCAGACCTCAATCCAACGTCAATAAAATCCCAACACTGACTCTTGGTTTCATCTTGCATGTGGTGAAAATGAAGATGCTTGAACCTCAATCTGTCTCAAGTGTAAGCCTTACTCTCTCACTCACTCATCTCATGGTTTCTCAAATTACTCTCTAAATGGAAATGTATGTGTGTTTCATGCAAGAAAATCTGTCAAATTCCTTTTTATCAATCTGCTGTCTCATTTGGAAGCAAGGAGCAAGGCACAAGCTGGGGCTTGGTGACACAAGGGCGTTAACAATTTTGCACATATGTATATGATGCCATTATGCGAATATATGGGTAAAAAAGTAGGACTCAGACAATAATGAGCCCTATGAACAGCAAGCATGCCACGGCCACAGTTCATCGGGCGCTGAAACTCCGCCCACAGCACGTCGGCACTTGCCAAAATTAGGAAGATTAAAAAACTGATCAGAAAGCATCTTCATCCAGATCGATGGATGAATCAGTAGTAAAACTGCTGGTTGGTGGAGTAGGTCTGTCCGAACTGCCACCACGTCGGCGCCACGTTCAGGAACTGTATGTACTGCCCGCCGGTGCTAGTGACGGCGAAGCTGAGCGCCTGGCCGGTGAGCCCCGAGAGCGCCTGCCAATTAGCGCCCCAGTTCCTAGACATCTGGATCCACCCGGTGTTAGTGCCCTTGACCCAAGCGGCGGCGACCGAACCGCTGCCGCCGAGGTTCTGGATGCTGACAAGCAGGAAGTAGTTGGAGCCGGCAATGTTGAAGCGCACACCGCCGCTGCGCGAGCACTTGACCTGCTGGTACAACACCGGGATGATGCCGCCCTGGGTGATGCCGATGGTCTCCCACGCCGGCTGCGACATGTCGAAGTGAGGGCGTCCCGGGCCGCACCAGCCGCCGTTGGCCAGCCCGTAGTTGGGTGGGCACAGGTTGGTGGCCGTGACGGTGACGCTGTTGCCGGGCTTGCAGTACTGGCTGCCCGTGCGTGATCCTGATCCGTCGCAGGTGATGGTGTAGCACTGCCCGCACGACGCGCCGTCGTTGTACAGCGTCTGGCTCAGCGCCGCGTTGTTAACGCCGTAGCCGGCGCTGTACAGGTTGCCGTAGCCGCACGCGCCGCCCATGGTCCCGGACCCGTCGGAGCCGCCGTAGAAGGTCGCCGTGCCCTGCGACCAGCCCGCCACAGCGGTGATGACGGTGGACGCCGCCAGAACACCCCACAGAGCTAACATCCTGGGTGCCATGACTGCGGCCTTGCTACGAGTACGAGCACGTACGTAGCAAGTAATAATCAATAGGATAAAGGAGCGGATTGTCTTGTGTAATCTAGAAGTTGTGAGTTGCGACTGTGGTGGATGATCTAGGTTCAGTGTGCTTAAATAGGAGGAGGCAGTAGCCTGGAGATTGAAGGGATGAGGAGCTGAAACTTGTCGAGACTAAGTGGGAAGATCAGCGGCGATAATGTCGGTGGTGTCGATCATGGATCTCATTTGATTCTCATGTCATGGAACACGTAATGCATTTACGCGGTGCTAACTGAGAGCACATAATGATACTCCTCCACATGCACAGGTAACTGCTAGTTTTTGACTTTGATTGCGCGTAGTTGAGTATGTCAGAACATGGTTGATCAGAGTTGAGAGAGCGCGCGCGGGGGCAGATTTGTTTTTGCAACTAACATATTCTTTCCACACTGCACCTGTGCGCGGCGCTTAATTTAGTGGGTGGAACCAGTCAGTTGGCACCGTTAGCGGATGAATGAACGGGTCATCTATGGAGGATTCCGGCTTAGATTGGGGCCATGGTGGCGTTCCTCAACCTCAAGATGGGTATCTCAGTCCATGGAATGAACGATCGAGCATGTGCGTTTGTATGATTGGAGCAAAATGTGGTTTCAAATTTAAGTGTGTACTTTCTCAAATTACAAGTGTTCCTTCCTTCCTAATCTATAAGTACACTTGTAATACAATACTTAAGGTTATCGCATTCTGGCACGCCACCATGTATTGTAATACAAGTGTTACAAATTACAAGGATTTCCTCCAGATGTATTGTAACACTTGTAATAACAAGCGATAACAAGTGTAATACAATAGGTACTTGAAGTACCTATTAAGTACCTATTGAAGGCACCTAGGCAAGTACCTATTGTAATTTGGGACACTTGTAATTTGGGGTTAACTCCAGATCAAAACTGCACCTGAGGTACTTGCCTTCAAGGCTTCGACCTTTTCCGTTGTTGGCGATGGTCGACGGCACACTCTTTTTTGGGAGAATAGATGGATCAATGAAGAATCTGTGCTAATATCACGCCTTGCCTTTACCAATTGGTACCCAAACGCACACGTTTGCTCCAAATCAGTTCGTGACGGTCTAACTGACAGGGCCTGGACAGGGCAATTTTCTAGAGGTATGTCCGCAGATGCTATCCTTGAATATCTCTTCCTATGGACCACTTTGTGCGACTTCCAACTCAACGAGCAGCCAACAAGACAGTTTGGCTCAGAACCCCAGATGGACAATACACTGCCAAGTCGGCATACAGTATGTATGCTCCATGCAGGTTCATTGTCATTTAAGGGGCACAAACTCGTCTGAAAAACCTAGGCACCACTAAAGATTAAAATCTTCCTCTAGCTAGCCTTTAGGCGTCGGTATTGGACTGGTGATCGCAGGTTACGGCATGGACTGGAGGCTCGTGAGGAATGCTACCTATGCGAGCAAGGACAGGAGACAATTGATCACATCCTATCCGTTTGCCCATTTACCAAGGAAATTTGGTTCTACATCCTATCGGCATTCGGAAAGCAGTATCCACCACCTATAGATTCTCTGATACGCTGGTGGAGACGACTCGGATTATTCATCGGCGATAAACGCATCGGGCTTGACTCGCTATTTGCGCTAGTATCTTGGGAAGTCTGGAAGGAACACAATGCAAGATGCTTTAGTGACTCCTCAACACCGACGAACGACCTGCTACGGATCATCCAAGCGGAGGCCGATTGCTGGATTGAAGTTGAGTGAAAGGATTTCGAGTGTTGGCTCAGCCTTGACTGTTATGCTCTTTTTTGTTGTTGTTCTTTTAATTATGTAGTCCTGTATTGAGCTCGCTGCCGGTCACATTCTTGTAAAAAAATTCTATTTCTTCTTAAATGCAAAGATACGCGTATTCGAGAAAAAACACCTCTAAAATCTGGATTTGACTTTGGGTATGAGTTTCAAGGTTGGTTAACTAAAGTCGTCCATGTATCACTGGCAACGCCCCATAAAGTAATATAGGGCTATCTGCACAAATTTCAAAGAGGGTGATTTCTCAGTTAGTTCGATTAGTTGAAGGCTAATACTGTGGTGGGGTGTTGCTGTTTTGTATTTTTTTTAAAATGAATTGTTAAATTAACTCTTTATGCTGCATGCGGATGAACGTGTCATGGATGCTTGTATTCAGGAATCCGGACTTTATGTGCATCAGCACATGCCAGACTTTGACGTGCTCGAGCTAATGATTATTGATTATTGGTTCTGATGCTTGCATTTCGTTGTCCTAGCTCCTGGCTGCTGTAGTTAGATTAACTAGTTCATCAATCTTTGCAGCTACATGTGCTAGATCTCAAGAGAGACATAAGTAATTTGTTTCCTTATTTCCTATAACTAATCAAAATTACATATCTATTTGCTTTTTCTTTATTTAACCATTTTAAATTTTGTAATTTAGTACACACTTATCAATTTCTTTATATGTTTTTCATCCATATCAATAGTTTTTGTGTTTCTACATGGTACTTCATGTGTCTTTTTTTTTTTGACCGAATTACTTCATGTGTCTTCATTATCCATTTTTGTTCTAACCCAAGTTTATGTTGTCGTGGCTTTCTTATACCACATCTTATGGTGTTATCAATCTAAGATTTTTTACTTTTAGATTTAAATATTGTTAGCTGCATCAATTTTTTATACACATTAAGTTGAGAAGGGAGGGGGGGGGGGGGGGGCGCTTGTACTTATTGTTAGCTTTTATGTTTTATATTTTATAAAAAAATAAGGATTTTTAGGTCTCCTAATTAATATCTATGATGCCATAAACCGTCATTAAGCCCATGCACTACGGTACTCAAGATTGGAAAGGAGGTTAAGTAAGATGAGATCTAAGAGGGGCCAAATATTGGTGAAGCTAGACAAAATTGAAGAGTGCGCTTGCCTTGTGTGGGTACATAGACTTGTGTTATGGAGAAGGTGATATATGGTGGAATTTTTATAATCATAACTGGTTTTCAATTTTTGAGGTGCATTAACTAGGTGCCATATGACTACCGTTGGTCTGAAAGAAATATTTTTCGAACAAAGGTGTATGAGTTATCTCATTATGCTTTGTTACAATTTGGCTATAGGTGAGTGCTGAACCAAGCATGAACTTTAATTACCATGTTATAGATTAATTTGATAAGATCATGTAGTAGAGTAATATGTGCATCTGTTTTCCACTTGGCACATTTTATGGATCCAATGCAGCCGGCATGGACTTGCATTGGCTCCAAGTTGATGTAATGTAATGCTTTCTTTGAGGGGTCAGCGGCGCGGGAGTCCTATATGTGGTGGTTGACGATGCCAGTGGTCGGGTTCCATAACTGCCAGTCATGTGCGTTTATCACGTCCCTTGGACTTTCTTGTGCGGTGAGGGTTCTGCCGAGAGATAACAGATACGTATGGTCCTTTAACCTGCGCATATGTGAATGCCTGACGGCAGAACGGCGCCGACACCATCCTTGAAATGGTGGCTCAGCAGCAGAAGAAGGCAAGTGCCGAGACTAACGGTAGTTTTTAGCCAGTAGGATTTCTGAATGAAACATGTGGAGTGTGCACGTTCTTCGAAATCATATACATGTATAGTGTGTAGTAAGTATATACTCCTATCTACAACATTGAAAAAGTTTTTAACCGGGTGGAGAGGCCACCTTAGCTTCTTGCTCCCGCCCTTGCCGTTTGCTCTAGCAGGCGGAGCAAAATGACGTGGAGGGACGCAGCGCACTTGGCCATTTGACCGGACCGCAAGAGATGGCGGCGGGGAGATCCAGCACCACTCTAGAGGCGGTTGCAGGTGTTTTAGTAGTAGAAATTGAGGTTTGAGGTGTAGGTCTGTCCGAACTGCCACCACCCAGGCGCGACGTTCAAGAACTGGATGTATTGCCCGCCGGTACTGCTGACGGCGAAGCTGAGCCCCTGGCCGCAGAGCCCAGCAAGCGCCTGCCAGTTGGCGCCCCAGTTCCTGGACATCTGGATCCACCCTGTGTTGTCGCCCTTCACCCAGGCGGCGCCCACGGAGCCGCTGCCTCCGAGGTTCTGGATGTTGACGAGCAGGAAGTACTGGGATCCCGCGATGCTAAAGCGCACACCGCCGGTGCGTGAGCACTTGACTTGCTGGTACAGCACCGGGATGATGCCGGCCGTGTAGACGCCGATGTTCTCCCACGCCGGCTGCGACATGTCGAAGTGCGGGCGCCCAGGGCCGCACCACCCGCCGTTGGCAAGCCCGTAGTTGGCCGGGCACAGGTTGGTGGCGGAGACCGTGATGGAGTTACCGGGCTTGCAGGACTGCCCGCCCGGACGCGACGTGTCGCAGGTGATGAGGTAGCACTGCCCGCACGACGCGCCGTCGTTGAACAGCGTCGAGCTCAGCGCGGCGTTGAGCACTCCATAGCCCGCGTTGTACAGGTTGTCGTATCCGCACGCGCCACCTGCATGAATGCGCGCAGTTAGCAAAATGTGCATAGCTCTTGCGCCAAAATGGATGCAATGTATAATTATTTAGAGCTTATTGCTTACCCATGGTGCCGGAGCCGTCAGCTCCGCCATAGAACGTGGCGGTGCCGGGAGACCAGCCTGCGGCGGCGAGTGCTAGGCACGCCGAGAAGGCTACGCACAGAACCAGGGGCCTGTTCATTTTCATGACGACAATCGATGTGATGGATTGGCAATGGAGGAGTGATCAACCCTTCGTGTTCTGGACTTGTGCGATGAGATGCATGGCGTTGGCAGGCCAGTGCTTAAATAGTGGATGATCTAGCAAGCTGTGGAGGGGCAAACGCCGCAAACCGGAGGAGAGCAACAACTCACGAAAGGTACGGTGGGGCCGTGGGGATATCGATCATTAGGGAATGATGGTCGTGCCTTGCGCGCGTCAGAGTATCTTAGTCAGCACAGAGGAAATTCGGCCGTGTTCCATCGAAGCAAGCACATGCATGTATGCAGGCGCGTTATGCACGACGATAGCTAAGCTCCAAGGCCTGACTTTAGGGTTATAACCATGAACAATTGCTTTAATTTAATTTATGTTTCATATGCTAATGATTAGCCTATATAATATATAGGTTATATTAGCAACGAACTATCAACTAACCCGAATTCTTTCCACATTAGTTCGTTGAAACTCTGATCAACATCGCAACCGCTGCGGAACATCAGTTTGTTTCGTTGGTGGCTACCATGGAGATGTGTGACCCTCACCGATACATGCATCATGTTGTAAGTTGTAACTACCTTAACCCATCAGTACACGCCTAGCCGCGTTACTCATTTTATTCAGAAATGACAAGCACATTTTGATCAAACAAGTAATAGATTTTGATCCATAATTTATCTTACAATTTGTCAATATTATCTTAAAGGTACTACGAACATAGATCTATCGTGACAAGTTTTAAGTCAGGGCTATATGGTTGAATAGCGATGATATGATTGAATAGTGATGATATGGTTTTTAATAAGGCAACTCTAATACCTATTTGCAGCAGGAATGCAGGATGACATATTGGATCCGACAGTCTGTGTTGTACAAGGAGGAAAGGCCATCGTTCATGTTTCGATACAGAAGCTAGGAGACAACCGTCATGAGGTGTTCACAAAGTTTGATTGGAACTTTCAGAATTGAATTGGAGCGCCTTTTAAGTTCTTTTCTAGGATGTCAGTCATTCTTCCGCGTTGGACTAAACTTGTTCTTAGTTTTGTTCCTTTTATTTCCTCTTCTTGATGTAAGAGTTGAGCCTCGTGGCTCCGAATTGTCTGGACTCTCCCCTGTGTACCATCCTCAGATGTGTTATCTTGAAAAAAAAAGACTTCATATAATTGGACTAACTGTTGGTTCAATTTTACAAAACTTTTTTTTTACCGAAAACTTTACAAAACTTTACCTGATCAAAATATATATATTTATCATTCTATAAACTGGAGTAACTTGCAAGAGCTATATTGTTCTCTTCATAACTATCCGGTAATAAACAACTTCAGGTTTCGAGTCCGTGCAGATCATGACATAGTAATGCTTCCTACTCTATGATAAATCATAATTTATTTGGGCTGACTCTTGTATAATCCATCGTTATTGACAAATTCAGCTAAGCTAGCTTAGATTGGACCTGGATGATGAGTTAGTTAGGGGCGTTGCTTAGGCATCTTCGATGAATAGCAGAAAAATATTGATTGTTGAATGAATTATTGAAATGTGCAAGGCCATGCTTGGATGATGCTTTGCTATGGTAATGCATGTGCTTCTGCGATCTTTTGATTGAAATTGCATCCGTGCATGAAAGGCAATCTGGAGTTAGCGCTTGTTATTGTACCTAAGAACATTTAAAGTAATAGCCGTGCCTAAGAGTACTTGCTGGAGTTTTCTTGTGTAGGTTGTTAATAGATTTAGCTTACGCTGAACCAATTTTGTGCCAATTCCTGAGTTATTTTAATTTTGCAACGATAAGACCATGTGCTTATATTAATTTTTTCCACATGTATATAAGAGAGATCAAGGTAGGTATAGTAGACAGTCTTGCTTACCGTGTTATACACATAGCTCTGTTTTTCAGGCCTCAAAGAAAAGAGATGTAAGAGTAAAGAAGTTTTCTTCCGATCCTTTTCTCACATAAGAAAAGTTTCTAGACCAATTATACAAATACATCATAGAAGGGTTGCTTTATAGATTTTGGAGATATTGAATATATTAACATCAAGCTACATGATAAGATAGGGACACATCAACTTTGTTTTATTGTTTTGGCTCATAAAACGACACATCACACTTTATTTGCAATTTCTTAATTAATAGAGATTATATCAGTGAGCTCTTAATAAGTATCAATCACCTCAAGATAGTCATCCTAATACAATTGCAAAAAATCATTACAATGAAATTCCTCTCCATGATTAGTTATGAATGTCTGAGGCTAATGTCAATAACGTAACGCCGAGAAACTAGAATGTATCTTTGAGCCATCTAATTGGCTCAACCATCTAAGGTAGTTTACAAAAGTGTGCTAGAGGGACATGGACAGGGATGGGGAAGGGACATGGTAGACGGTGTGTCCGGGTCGGAGCTAGCGGTGCCGCTCTTAGGTCTCCTACGGTCGATGCAGATGCAGATGGTGGTGTAAGACAGCTGAAATAGTGATGCTAGAGGGAGACAAACCAGATGACAGTGAACAAAAATTTTCAAATTATAACGACAGGATCACTAGTAGGTCCCATCTTGAACCGGTAGTGTTGTTCCAGTATCATTGTTAGGTTTGTTACAAAACCGGTAATGATGTAGCTAGATCACTGCGGGGTTAGTTTGTAACAAGTTGTGATGCACCTCTTTTTTGTCGGTGTTTGATGACCGATAACCACATTATAGGGTTACTAGAATGAGGATTGATAGGTTTTGGCGTAAGCTTAACTCGATGGTGAATGCAAAGATAACCATTTATACTGGTTCAAGCCACTAAATATCGTAATACCCTACATCTAGTTGGCATGATGCTTTGTGTTGGATTCGGGTGTATGATGATGATGATGTTATAAGGGGTGCTCCTACCTCTCTTTATTTAGTCTAGAGGGTAGGCACACAACAAAAGATTTCTATAGAGTCCTTGCCTTCTAGGTAGTATTGTGATGGATGAGGGTTCATATTCATGGATGAATGTTCTTCTTGAGCATGGGTGCCTCTTCAGTTATGGCCTTCAGGGACCTTGTAGGATTAAAATGGCTGACTAGAGTGGCTTGAATAGTCAATTCTAAAGGTACTCACTAAATCTAGCCAATTTAAATGTAGTAGTGAACTAATGGTCTAGCCTTGACACTACCCCTCAATCTAAATTTGCTAGCATCCTAAACAAAGGTATAACCAATAAGCAACTAGGGTATTGAGCTAGTGTGACCTCTCCTAAACAATTCTTGTTTGCAAGGTAAAACAATCTAAGCCACTAGAGTACCAGCAAGCCCACCAAAGATCAACAAAACAAGCACAATATAAATATATAACACCAAAATAAACTTGTGCTAAGATATTCAAACCACAATGTTGATGATGACACTTTGTACCGTGGCTAGGTGACTTGCCGGTCACTAGTCTAGTTGAGGCGAGTTTTATGATTGTGCTCCTCCTGTTGGGTCCAAAGCTCACAAAGTTCATACTACCCATCCATACTATATAAGTTGAGATATAGAGACCCCATTTGCCACCTAACCATAGATCATAGCAGCCCTAGGCAAATTTTCCATCAATGCCTTGTAAACATAGAGCATAAGAGATAAGAGATCAATGTACTCTCCACCGGAGATAAGAGATGTACTCTCCACTAAACGTAGGATCCATACCCGACCAATATAAATAAGTTCTCATGTGCTAGCCTATTTGTGATTTACGAATCTATGTTGCCGTAGTTGCTTCCACCAACGAGACCTGTCTATATGATTATGGATTCTATATATCATAGTTTGAATGAGAGTCCTCTTAATCTCGGTGTGTCAGATCCATGGTGGTTCACCAACTATGTGGACAACTCTTCAAGCTCGATGTGGATTAAGGGCAAATTGCACTTTAGGAATGTGGAGACATATGTTTCATGGCTAAGAGTCTCCATAGTGGATAAAATCTTGGTGTATTTATATAGGGAGGACCAATGTGATCTTGTGTCGTGGTTTTTCTCATTTGTCTAAGGAGAGCCAGTTGCTCTCTGATGGTTTCTTTAGTGGTTTTGCCGTACTTGGGATTGGGAGGCGATCAACAATGCATTTTCGTCATAGGAATATTGTACGATGTTGGTTGTGTTGAGCGGGATGCAGGACTTGTACCATCTTTGTTTAGAGTTGTTGCTGCTATTTAGGGGCTAGTTTGTAGTCGAAACTTGAGCATATGTCATCTCTATCGGTCTGTAACTGTTCAAGTGATTCTGGATTGCAGAGGTTTTTGATGGTTTGATGCAATTTTGAGAGCTTGTGTCATTTCTTTTGGGCTATTAGCTCTCTCAATTGTGGTATTCATCAGCTAGACCAGACTAAGCCAGTAAAGAGTGCCCTGATTAATAGCTGGAGAGATAGCCATAGGTAGCTTTTGTTTTCAAATTTTGGCCTGAGCGTTGTAAAAATGCCTGTTGTATCCATTCTTTTATTTAATGAAAAAAAGTAGGTCGGGGACTCCCCGACCGGTTCGGTCAAATCGCTTGGACCCTAATAGATTGAATTGAATGTTGGCGCCTATGCGCCTTGTATTGTGTGAGTTGAGACGTGTGTTGTAAGTCTTATACTACAAGAAATGTTATAAGGATTGTACGCTTTTTAAGTGCCCCAAAGGCTTGTTTAGTTTGTTAAAAAGATGTTCTTTCTTAATTAGCTTCGCATGTTTAGTTTTGATAAGCGGTGGTTCAGATAGAATGGTTTTAAGATAGTGTGAGCTTCATGTGCCTTTTGAGGCTGTCTCCGCGGTGCCTTGTTTTCCACTAGGTCTTGGTCTAGTGCATTTTTTGGGAAGAGATTTTTTCTTCCAAGTTGGCTGCCTTGATGCCGGTTAGTCTAGGTCCTTTTCAAGGTATTTATGCCTGCAGAGGTCGTTTTATGCGTATTGCACTTGAGGAATGTAGAGACATATGATGCATGGCTGAGAGTCTCCAGAGTGGATGAAATCTTGGTGATAGGAGAGTCATGGCGGCAATGTGTGAGTATATGGGGCTTATGACAAATAGTGAGTCTAAAGTCAATCTTAGTGAAATTTTCATCAGAATTTCATTTATATTTAATAAGATGCAACATAAGCATTTTTATGATATTTTAACTTTTTTGAGAAAGGGACTAGATTCTATTAAATTAAAATCCCTTTTACAACCGAGATCTCGACATAAAATCAAATTACATTGGAGCACACCACTTGGTCTCTGTACTTCATCTTGCCCGTTGTTGATACTAGATATGCACATGAAAGAATCAAACAAAAATAATCCACAAGCACACATATCGGTATGCACTTCACCCGGGAGATTTTCCAGAGTATCGTTATTTATTTATCCGCTAGGATAAAATGTGCAGATGACTAACCCAAGTCTATAATTAACCCCTGAGCTACAGACAAGATAGTGAGATATGAGCGATATAGAGAGGATTACTCCGACAGTCTTCTTCCAACCTACGGCACGCTTTGCGACTATTGCTCTATGGGGAGCACCTAAGGAAAAGAGACACCACAGAGGATGCTTAACCCCGGCACACTAAGATCTACCTTACCTCCTGACGGGAAGTGGGCTACAAAGATAATAAAGGGACTGTCACTTCCCCCGCTACTACCACGTTCCGGCCAGATAGGGAGTATCTACGAGTGTTTCCTAGTCCAAGCACCACGCTTACGCTACAAACGATTACTCTATTCCCTTCCGGTAGCGAATAAAGTAAATTCGTAAACCGAAGAACAATAATAACAATGAACCTACTAGTATTAGAAGTTGAATTGCCGAATGATCCTAGAACCAAGCCTCGGGGGGGGGGGGGGGGACTTGATCTCGCAGGTACAACCGGAGAGGAGACACCGATAGGCCAGGCTTCCTCCAACTCTACCTCAACCCTATACTCTCTCAATCTCTCTTGAATGCTAAGCTCTAGGGAGGAGATCCATACAAAGGACCTCTCTCACCTGAACCTCTCTCAAAATAATAAATTAGGGTTTCAAGGGATGCTTCCTCCGGGGGTCAGGGGCCCTGCTTATTTAGCCCCCTAGGATGTACCACATCCCTCGTATCAAACCGATCTAAATGGATGATTATTATTCATGCTCAAAGGCGGTGGAGGCAGGATCCACGAGGCTGACACTGATTGGTCCAGGTCAGCGGGCTACCGCTTCAGGCGGCCGCCTAGCCACCGAGCTCGTTCGGGCTCCCCTTTGGTTGAGAGCCTTCTCGAACCTTCCAGATTACAGAAAATTGTCCGGATCCCGATTATCTCTATGCAAACCTGCCATGTGGGCTTTTCTTGGTTCTTTTCAGCTGACACCCTGCAGAAATAGACATTCACCAAAACTCGTGGAATTCCGTTAGTATAACCCCTATATCTAGATGGTATTTATGTTTAGGTCCTTTTTTATTTTATGTTGACGGTTAAAGTTGACACTTATCTACCGTCAACACTCGTGTCCGACCACGTACATCCTTGTAAGAAGTGCCATCATGACCATGAAACTACACCAGATCTGGACCTGGGAACCACAGTCCCTACCAACAGAAGGCTCCATGGACATGGAGGTCGCATAAGAGGCGCGGTATGCTCAACCACTATTGGGGAGTAAAGGGCGCCAAGAGCACATCGACCATTTCTTCTGAAAGGTTGAACCGAACATAAGATCTGACACCGTTAGCATCACCACTAGCAACAAGAAGGACAGATCCACTACCGCCAGTAGCATAAGATGATCCCACAGAAGGGAAAAAATAGATCCAATCCCTCCTAGAGAAGGACTATGGCAATATACCTCGATCTCTTCAGGAAGAGCCTATCATCACCGAAGATGACGACGCATGCACCAATGATCCGATATGAAACAGAAAGCCAGATCAAAAATATCAAATGACCAATCAAAATCTAGCCAAATTATTACGAAGAAAAGGAAAATAAAAGGAGAAAAACCTAAAAAAAATTAGATCTGCTCAAAGGAAGGACCCCTGCTCCTCAACACCGGTAAGGAGGCCGGAGGTAAGGGGAATGGGGGCCAGCAACTGCCGTGGTGGAGACACTCCTGGGAAGAGAGCGGACAGGGGCCCAAAGCGGTCCTCATGTGGACCAAAGCGGGCCACATGTGGATATAGACCGACGTGGCAACAATTTTAAGAACAGGAAGAAAAATAAAAAAAAAAGGGTTTCATGAGGATGGAACCCTCTTGGTACGATTACTAACTCTCTATAATTCATGAAATTAAATGTCTATGAATAAACAATAGGATGAAACTGTTCACAGAGTTAGGTTCTTCGTACATGTTTTATTTTATTTTATATGAAATAATAGTCTTAGAAACAACATCGTAAAACTCTGTATTGAGACTGACCTAAGTGGACTTAGGCTCCATGTTATGCATGTGTAACGCTTTCTTTTAGGAATCAACGGTGTGGGTGTCGTCTGTGGTGTGGTTAATTGGCAATGCCATTGATCGGGGTCACGTGCCTTGGACTTACAGTTCAAAATAAAAGTTCCTTGGACTTAACTGTTCGATGAGAGTTCTTTTCATAGTGCCGAGTGCCGAGACCCGAGAGACGATGGCTCAGCAGACGTGATGTGAATGCCTGACAGAAGAACGGCGCCGGATACCATCCTTGAAAATGTGGCTCGGCAGCAGCAGAAAGCAAGTGGCGACTACCCAGTAGGATTCAGCTGAATGGAACATGCATGTGGAGTGCACGTTCTTGGAAATCATATACATGTATACGATGTTGTATATCTAGGGGAGTATCTACAACTCTGCAAGAAAATTAAGAACAGGCCTTTAGGCGAGCCCGCCTTCCTCTTCCTAACCTTGCCATTTGCTCCTGCTGGTGGAGCACAATAACATGGATGCAGCACACTGGCCATTTGACCGAACCGCAAGAGACGGCGGCTGGGAGATCCAGCACCATTCTAGAGATGCTTGCAGGTGTTTTAGTAGTAGAAATTGAGGTTTGAGGTGTAGGTCTGTCCGAACTGCCACCACCCAGGCACGACGTTCAAGAACTGTATGTACTGCCCGCCGGTGCTTGTCACGGCGAAGCTGAGCCCCTGGCCGCACAGCCCAGCGAGCGCCTGCCAGTTGGCGCCCCAGTTCCTAGACATCTGGATCCACCCTGTGTTGTCTCCCTTCACCCAGGCGGCGCCCACGGAGCCGCTGCCTCCGAGGTTCTGGATGTTGACGAGCAGGAAGTACTGGGAGCCGGCGATGCTGAAGCGCACGCCGCCGGTGCGTGAGCACTTGACCTGCTGGTACAGCACCGGGATGATGCCGGCCGTGTAGACGCCGATGTTCTCCCACGCCGGCTGCGACATGTCGAAGTGCGGGCGCCCCGGGCCGCACCACCCCCCGTTGGCGAGCCCGTAGTTGGCCGGGCACAGATTGGTGGCGGACACCGTGATGGAGTTGCCCGGCTTGCAGGACTGCCCGCCAGGACGTGATGTGTCGCAGGTGATGAGGTAGCACTGCCCACATGACGCGCCGTCGTTGAACAGCGTCGAGCTCAGTGCCGCGTTGAGCACTCCATAGCCCGAGTTGTACAGGTTGTCGTATCCGCACGCGCCACCTGCATTGGTACGTGCATGCATGCGCGCAATTAGAAAAATGTGCATAGCTCTTGTGCCAAAATATGGATGCAATGTATAATTGTTAAGAGCTTGCTTACCCATGGTGCCGGAGCCATCTGCTCCACCGTAGAACGTGGCGGTGCCGGGAGACCAGCCCGCGGCAGCAAGCGCTAGGCACGCCGAGAAGGCTACGCACAAAACTAGGGACTTGTTCATTTTCACGATGACGATCGATGTGATGGATTGGCAATGGTGGAGTGATCAACCCTTCGTGTTCTGGACTTGTGTGATGAGATGCATGGCGTTGGCAGGCCAGTGCTTAAATAGTGGATGATCTAGCTGGCTGTGGAGGGGCAAACCGGAGGAGAGAGCAACAACTCACAACTCACGATAGGTACGGGGCCGTGGGGATATCGATGATTAGGGAATGATGGTTGTGCTTTGTGCGCGTCAGAGTACCTTAGTCAGAACAGAGAAAATCCGGCCGTGTTCCATCGAAGCAAGCACATGCACATGCATGCATTCAGGCGCGTCATGCACGACGATATACTAACTAGGCTCGAAGAAGGCCTGACTTTGGAGATGGAATTAATCATGGGCAATTGCTTTAATTTATTTTATTTTCGTTTTCATATGCTAATGATTGCCTGTATAATATATAATTTAGCAACGAACTATATCAACTAACCCGAATTCTTTCCACATTATAGTTCGTTGAAATTCTGATCAACACGATATTGCAACCGTTCCGGTACATCAATTTGTTTCGTTGGTGGCTACCATGGAGATGTGTCAACCGTCACCGATACATGGATCATGTTGTAAGTTGTAACTACCTTAACCCATCAGTCCACGGCTCCACGCCTAGCCGCGTTACTCCATCTATTCAGAATAATAGATTTTGATCCATAATTTATCTTACAGTGTCATATATTGCTAGAAACTCAATATTATCTTAAAGATACTATGAACACAGATCAATCGATATACTAGTTTTAAGTCTTAAACTTTTTTTCTTTGCTAAGTTAAACTTACTAAATATGATTTTGACTAACTGTTGGTCGAACTTTACAAAAATTTACTTTTACCTGATCAAAATATATATTTACCATTCTAAACAGTAGTAGCTTGCATGAGCTAATTATTGTTCTCTAGCGAGTTGCCCATTCAAGTTAATTGCTTCTTAATCTATCCGGTAATAAACAATTTCAGGTTTCAAGTCCATGCAGATCATGACCTAGTAACTAATGTTCCACTACTCTGTGAGAAATCGTAATTTATTTGTGTTGACTCATACTTGTATAATCCACCGTTATTGACAAATTCAGCTAACAAGCTAGCTTAAATTGGACCCAGATGATGAGTTAGTTAGGGGCGTTGCTTGATCATCTTGGATAGATACAACCAGAAGAATATGGGTTGTTGAATCAATCATTAAAATGTGCAAACCCATGCTTGGACGCTGTTTTGCTATGATCATGTGCTTTTGTGATCATTTGATTGAATTCTATCCCATCATGAAGGCAATCTGGAGTTAGCGCTTCAGAAAATTGTCATACCTAAGAACATTAGTAGCCGTACATAAGAGTACTGACTTGTTGGAGTTCTCTTCCGTTGTAGGTTTCAATTTGTGCTACAATTCCCAAGTTATTTTAACCGATAAGACCATGTGCTTATATTATATTCAACACACATAGGGAGTATTTGGGGCTACTCGACTCCTGTTTTTTCAGCTCTACTCTAACTTCGTTTTGCCTTCAGCTCCAAAAACGTTGGTGCAAAAAAAAAGGTGGCGTTTGAGACCAACTCTATGTTTTTTTCTGGAGCATCTCAAAAGGTATCCTAGTTTTTAGAGGTTTGCACTTTCACATGGAGTTAAGAGGTAATTGCTCACTTTGCCACTCATTAATTACTCACCTTGCCTTCTAGAGTATGGTAAACAATATATCTGTCCGATCGTATCTACATGCTCTTCACAATGGTGCACTCTAATTCATCATTTGAGATAGTCTTATTTAGAAAAAAAAAATTGAACATCCTGTAAAATAAGCGAGAGCACCAATACTTGTGGATCGGAACTTGTTAGAATCAAACCCTATATCTATGTTTGGTGATTGAATTAAGTATGAATGTAGGTTATGCTGATGGTTTATGATTGACATTAACTACTGCCAACACCCAATGCAACCATGAATCCATTTTCTGCCTTACCTAGCCTCCGAAATCAGAGTATAGTTATGTTGATCAATGTTGATGGTTATTTGATCAATGTATAGCAACATTATTAAATAGTAGCTTTGAAATCAGAGTGTAAACTAGAAAGTACCATTTTTTATAACATACATTATTATAGTTTCGAGGATTGTCAACGGTAAAAATGTCACATTTTCCTATACTCAAAATACCATCAGCAGTCTCCGAATAAAAGGGAGACAGGCATATAATGTACATATCTATATCTATAAAGAAGCAAAATTTCAGCCCATAATTTTTGGTGCTTACACTTTTCATCCAGCCAACAGAACAAATTTTGAAAATATATGTACTTGAATCGGACTATAGAAGTAAACAAAGCCGATGGTGGAGGGCCATATTCGTAGTATTTCTTCTCCTGGTTTATTTCTCTCGATAACAAGGCATACGCAGGGCCACACTAGTAGTATATGAGGAGGGGCACTGTGCTTGGCTCTAGAGAGCTTGGGTGATGTGAAAGGCGGAGCGAGAGGGATGAGTCACCACTGCGTCGGGTGAGATGTAGGATGTGTTGTCTGGCATTTGAGATTGTAGGTGTTTTTCAGAAGCTGGGGGCAAAATGTGGTAGAGAGTGGTTGATCATATTTTTCCTTAGTATCTATAGCTAAGATTATTTTAATAATTATCTAGGCTAGTCCAGTTTGACGAATGTGTGAATGAAATTGAACCAGCCAATGCAAATTCTCGCTAGTGATCCACAAGTTGCTCGATCTTTAACCACAGCACATGCACCGAACAACAGTTTCCTTATGTCAACAAAAATGTGGAAGGAACTTTTTGGGTTAGTTGATGGTGCTTTGCCACGCGAATCTTCTTGACGGAGGCAGCTAACTCGATCTGACCAATCAATCATATATCAATATAAAAAACAACTGATTCAGACCAACATCCATGCATGATTACTTCCCACACGTCAATCTCAGTAGTCTAGGTCGTGCCTGCTGCTAGCTTTTGATATGATGCATCGATCGCTTGTGCTAGTTTCCAATATAAACACTTATTGTTTTCTCGTGTCTTCTATCTTGTAGCTGCTTGTGACCTAAGGCAAGATAGATCGATCATCATTCCCCTAAAAGTCCACCTATCGTGTATTATCGTGTATTTTATCAACTCATTCTCCTATCTTCGGTTAGCCTGAAGACCTCCTCATCTATTTAAGCAGTGGTATCCCCAATGGCATACATATCAAACTGGCTGGTGTCAAACATCCTGATCCTCATATCCAGCTTAGGAGCACACAACACTCCTCGATCAATCTCGTTCTCTATCTGCAGCCTGCTCTGCATTTCGAACGACGACGCCGTCCGTCGACATGGCAAATTCCTTTAAGCTGTGCACGGTGGTTGTTGCGGCGTGCCTCGCCGTCGCCGCTGCCGACTGGTCTCAAGGCACTGCCACTTTCTACGGCGGAGTCGACGCGTCCGGCACGATGGGTAAGAATAATGCATGCATTCATTTCTGTACATGAGGTACAGAAGTATTGTATACATGGTACATTTGTGTACGTACTATATACTAAAGAATCACTTCTTCGCTACTCACTAACGCATACATGTTTATTGAACGATACACAGGTGGCGCATGCGGGTACGACAACCTGTACAACGCGGGGTACGGCGTCAACAACGCGGCGCTGAGCCCGACCCTGTTCAACGACGGCGCGTCGTGTGGGCAATGCTACCTCATCACCTGCGATCCAACACGTCTGGGCGGCCAGTGGTGCAAGCCGGGCAACTCCATCACCGTCTCCGCCACCAACCTGTGCCCGTCCAACTACGCACTGCCCAACGGCGGGTGGTGCGGCCCGGGGCGCCCGCACTTCGACATGTCCCAGCCGGCGTGGGAGCACATCGGCGTCGTCCAGGGCGGCATCATCCCGGTCCTCTACCAGCGGGTGACGTGCTCGCGCCAGGGCGGCGTGCGCTTCAGTCTCGCCGGCTCCCAGTACTTCCTGCTCGTAAACATCCAGAACCTCGGCGGCAGTGGCTCCGTGGGCGCCGCCTGGGTGAAGGGCGACAAGACCGGGTGGATCCAGATGTCCAGGAACTGGGGCGCCAACTGGCAGGCCCTCGCTGGGCTCTGCGGCCAAACGCTCAGCTTCGCCGTGACCAGTACCGGCGGACAGTACATTCAGTTCTTGAACGTTGCGCCTGGGTGGTGGCAGTTCGGACAGACCTACACCACAAACGTCAATTTCTACTACTAAGACCCTACTGCCGACGCCGACGAAGCTCGAAGGATCTCCTCCTTATTTGCCCCATTTCTTGCATTCGGTTCGGTAGAATGGCGAGTGCATGTGCATTCTCTTGATTCTGACGGAGGGCTCAGTGCAATTGTTGCAGTTGTCTTGTATCAATTCTTCTTTTTCTTTGGCGACCCCCGGAATGACATCCATCCTACGTGATGCTCCAGCCGCTGGAGGACGTGGAATGGTAGGATGAAAAAGAGAAGGGGATCGGTGACATCAGGCGTACACCTGAATGCTTTTTACAACTTTGTAGATATGACACATTCTTTCTCTGAACACTGTATGAGTATATACCATATATATATACACCGAATTATATAAGTTACTTAAACAATGTGTGTATAGACTGAGAAATTGCGTACTGTGGATACCATTTTGAGCTCGGTCTGGTCAAGATTTCTTGTTATTACAGGAAAGGACAAAACCAGTGTGTTGCCCTGTTTCCCCTCTAAGAGCAATTCTTCCTAATTGTTAGGAGAATAGAGCTTTTGGTGACAAACTACCATCCAAGATTCTCTAATCAGTTATTCAAATATAATAATCTTCAATTTAGGATTTCTCATTAGCCGAAGATAGAAAAAGAGAAGAGCAAACCCAAATCAATTAAAGTCCGCGGCAATGCACCTAGAAATGACAGCGTCAGATTTCTTTGGTTCCAATGGTTGGCTTACACAAATACATGTTTTGGGTTTATTTAGTCCAAAACTATTTCTCTATTCTGTTAGTGTGTCATTGGTTGTAAGGTTGTGGCAACCGAACTTTATGCCCAGTCGAGTCATTTGTAATAATTGGTCTGATTCTATCTTCAGATAGATAAAGCCGGATATTTATTATCCTTTATCTAAAAAAAGAAAAAGAGAAGAGCGCCTGACTGCTTGTATTCACCTGAGCAGATGAACTCTAAACGGTGTCGGTTTTGAATGCTAGCTCAACATGACACGACACGAAAGTAGTGAGATGTAGTTGTGTGTTATTTGCTTGCGGATAGGAGAAGTGCGCCGTCTTATGTATCCTTCCAGAGACACCAAGAAACAGGCATAATGGTTCATAATGGTCATGAACACCATGTATGCTACTAGCAACTGACAAATAAATTGTCCATTACTAGTAACCCGCTAATCAACCTGGTTGATGGCATGAAGACCACATATGTTATTAGTAACTAACAAATCAATTTTATGTTACTAGTAACTCACTAATCAACCACTAACCAACCTTAAATCATCGCTCTAATGGCTACTAAAACATCATGAATTTGATGTCGCATTAATCCTGGTCTTGAAATTTTATTTGATTTAATTGCTTAATGAAATTGGTCATTTGCAATTAACTCCAATAATCCTTACCGAAGTTCAAATTATAGAAGAAATGCACTTAGTTTCAATTTTGTTTAATATACCAGTGTTTCGGTGAAGATTATTAAGCTCAACATGCACAATTCTTTACAATAGTGCTTGTTGATTTTTGGCATGCCAGTTTCTATATGAAAGTGGGCTCTAGAGTCTGAGTATATTCAAAAGGAACATTGAAAATATAGGTGGAAAAACCTTCTCAGTGGAAACATGGAAATAACAAAAAAAAAGTATCCTTAAAGTTTCCAAAATTTGAAACTTGGCGCATCCATAACATACATGTAGATGTACTTTATCAGAAAAGTTGAGATGAAAAAATTGTTTTTCCAAATAAAGTATGAAAATGAGAATTTTGCCCTCTCTAGTGTACAAAAGAAACCAAATTTTGCCATTTCATAATGAGTATTCAAAATTGATTTTTCCTTGTCTAATTCTATATGTGTCCAATCAATAGATGTTCTGGGTCGTTTTTTTCATATTTGTTTTTTAGAACTTGGAAGAATTGATTTTTGGATTTTCTTTCAGGATAATCCATCGAGAAGGTTAGTTACAATTGCTAATCATCATTGTTGCTGGGCGAGGAGATATGTCACTGTCACCACCAATACCTGTTGTAACGAACTTAACCAGATAAGTTGGGCCTTGACTTGCGCGAACTAATGATTGACTCCCTACCGCCTCTGCCACTATTAAATTCGCCCAGTATTATCTAGCTAGTAGTAATAATAAGTTTGTGTTTGTGTCCATGAAAATTTTGATCTTGTCATAAATGTTCCGCGAATAATGGTTATTATGTGCTTTTTGGTGGTTTAACCACTTAGCTGAATAATACAGAATATTTTAGAGAACTTGTATATAACATACCGCGCCTGTTACTAATTCAGCTATACTTGAGTCGGTTTGAGATGATGATGCTGGTGAGTTAGTTAGAGACGTTTCTTGCTTGATCATTTTGGGTGAATAAAACCAGATGAATTTGGGTCACTCAATCAATCATTGGAATGTGAGGTCAATGCTTTGAAGATGATCATTTAACCGTGTGTACTGCATTGCATCAACAACAACACTATCTAGAGCACAATATATTATTCCATTTCATAGTGTATTAGAGACCTGTGTGGTTAGGCACCTTTTTGGAACTAATAATAAGAGGGTTTAAGTTTCCTCTAATGTTGCTTGCAACTTTTTGTACGTGCAGGGGTCTATCGAGATGATCATAGGGATATGGTGGACATGCATGCATTTGTAGGTGTTAATTAATGTAATAGTATAATTGTAGGATGTAAGAACTATTCACACGTCTGTTCGATTGCACCACCATATCATGCTTAGGACTAGGCTTCAACTAACGTGGAAATAGGCTATTTATCAAGGCGGGTGTCATAAGATGTCAGTTAGGCTAAATCGATTTTCCGTGATGGGCAAAAGTGATCAAATCGGTAAATAGAAAAGGTCCGCCTCGGTTAATCGATGCATTAACCATAGCATAGCAAAAGTGACATCATCCTCAGTCATGCTAAGTGGGGTGTTTTGCAAAATCATTTCTATAGTAGTGGCAACCTACCGGGCCGGACTAGAGGCCCCCTCCCGCAAAAGCGTGCGTTCCTAGCCATTGCATAGGGGGTTTTAAGTCTCGACTAATCCTATCTTTAATCCTAGGCCCAAATATGGCCGAGATCAAAACCAAAAAATAGATGCAAACCGAAAGTCTGTTCTCTACTAATGTTTCTAGCGCTTAGATTAATTTGAGAAGTTTGGCAGGGGTTTGACTTACGTACGTATACTGGGATCAGGCTCTACTTTGACTGTAGCCAATAATAATCCAAGCATCAGTCACCTGAAGCGGAGACACTGCCTAGAACATTAGTCAAATTTAGTACCAATTTAATCTAAAATTATTGAAATCATATTTGTGACATCATACATGTACATGTACGTGTGATCTAAGCACAATGAACATGACATTGATCAAGATTTTAATCACAAAAATCAAAGAGGACCGAGTTGCAACAGTATACCAAGCGGCACCAGAGCCGACGCTATCGTTGACATAGCATTTGTTGATGCAGTCGTGTCCTGCTTGATTCCGTGCAGTGAGGTTACAATATTGAGACTAACCGTCGGGAGTAAAAGAAAGGTGATGAGTTGTCGCATGGAAGACGCTTCCCATAAACTTAATATTGTTGGTCTTCACCTGAGCAAATGAACTTAGAACTGTCGAAAGAAAGTTATGTTTGTCATAATGACAGTTGTTCTCTATTGATGAATGATTGTACATATATATACAAGGAGCAGTTTCCTTTGTCAGTGACTCAATAGGGAAGAGGTGTCTATTGGCCCAAAGGGGCTCTACAGTTGCCTAATCTATATTCGTAATTAGCACATGCTAATTACGAGATTAACAATAATTGATCAAAGATTAATATTTCTAATTAATCTCAACACTCCCCCTTGATCAATTGATCTTGTGTAGTCACCGTTACTTGTTCATCAATGAATGTCTTCAAGCTTTGGAAAAACCTGTGGGAAAAATCCAAAGTATATCGATATACCAGGTAAAACTCCTTAAAAACCCAGTGGGAAAAATAAGGAGAAACTCCATGATATATATCTCCCAATGTTAATATACCCTTTGGGTAACCCCAAAGATATAGTCTAAAACAACTTTGATCAAGGACCAAATATGTCATATATTATCTTTGAAAAACCTCAGTGAGGAAAAATAGAGAATATGACATTTACAATGTGTTACTATTACCTCATTAAAAACTTTATGTGAGAAAACTCTAGAAGAGCAAAACTCATATATAAAGGAAAAGAGTGTAATACTATGTTGAATCGTTTAACTTTCAAATAGATTCCCCCCTGATTTCTGCAAATCTCTAAGTCTTCTCATACCAATACCCTCAACGCATTTATGAAATGCGGAATATGGTAGAGACTTTGTGAACAAATCTGCCAGATTGTCACACGACTTAGTTTGCAAAATTTCAATTTCTCCATTCCGTTGGAGTTCATGGGGGTAGAATAACTTAGGAATAATATGCTTAGTCATATTACTCTTGATGTAACCTGATTCCATCTGGGTAACACATGCCGAATTATCCTCAAAGATAATTGTCGGTGTGTCAACTGCACCAATGCCACATGACTGTATTATGTGGTTTACCATTCTGCGAAGCCATACGCATTCGTGTGAGGCTTCATATAAAGCTATTATTTCAGAATGATTGGTGGAAGTAGACACTAAGGTCTGCTTTGAAGACTTCCAAGATATTGCTGTACCACCTTGCAAGAATACAAAGCCAGTTTGTGATCTGCCATTGTGGGGATCTGACAAATAACCAGCATCTACATATCCTAATAAAACAGGATCTTGATTTCTATTATAGAATAATCCAAGATCTTTTGTGCCATTGAGGTATCTCAAAATTGATTTAACTCCTACCCAATGACGTTTGGTAGGTGCAGCACTATGTCTTGCTAGCAGGTTAACTGCAAACTCAATATCCGGCCGGGTATTGTTAGCAAGATACATAAGTGCTACAATGGCACTAAGATATGGGACTTGTAATCCCAATATCTCTTCTCCTTCTTCCCGTGGTCTAAAAGGATCCTTTTCAACGTCTAAGGATCTTACTACCATGGGAGTTTTTATTGGATATGACTTGTCCATATTGAATTTCTTCAATATCTTCTAGACATAGACAGATTGGTATACAAATATACTAGAAGCTAAATGCTCAAGTTGTATACCCAAGCAAAATTTGGTTTGACCCAAATCCTTCATTTCAAACTCCGTCTTTAAATGATGACGTGCTTCATTAATATCAGATTCGTTGCCGATGATATTCAGGTCATCGACATATGCGATATGATACGAGAATCCGTTGATGATTTCTTAATGAAGACACATGGGCAGTCATCATTATTTGTATAACCCTTTTGTGTAAGGAATTTATTTAACCGATTGTACCACATTCGACGGACCGCTTTAAGCCATATAATGACTTCGAGCTTTATACAATATGTGTTGCGATTTGCCTTAAGATTCGGTATACTAATTCCATCGGAACTTTCATGTATATATCCGAATCTAGTGACCCATACAAATATCTTTGTCACTACGTCCATCAACTGCATAGATAGACGATTTTGTACTGCCAAAGATATTAAGTATCGGAAAGTTATTCCGCTCATTACCGGAGAGTAAGTTTCGTTGAAATCAATGCC
Source organism: Themeda triandra (assembly GCA_018135685.1). Lineage (NCBI taxonomy): Eukaryota > Viridiplantae > Streptophyta > Magnoliopsida > Poales > Poaceae > Themeda > Themeda triandra. Next base: position 235,210 of record JAENPR010000575.1, read on the forward strand.
AGGTCTTTGCGTAAAACCTTGTGCCACTAGCCTTGCTTTATACCTCACCACTTCGTTGTTTTCATTCCTTTTACGGACGAAAACCCATTTATATCCCACAGGGAAGATACCAGGAGGTGTTGGCATTACAGCCGAAAACACCTTCCTTTTATTAAGCGAGGCGATCTCTGTTTCAATTGCTACCTTCCACTTATCCCAGTCCGAGCGCTTCTTGTACTCAGTCATAGACTTAGGATCCGAATCAGTGAGAAGGATATCGGCAATTCCTTCATAGAAATATATGTCGACTACTATGGACTTACGATTATAAGACTCTCCAGTCTCAGCAAAATTTATAGAAATTTCGTCTACCCTTAATGATCCATCATGACTTCCCGAAACGATGGATCTAGGGTCTTCCGATGTTCCAGCCTCAGAGTTTATGCGCATAACTGAGCTGGATTGTGGATTACTCCTATCCACAGGACAATGTATGTCCTCAAGGTGTCTTTCAACCAAAGGTTGAGTTGCATTTCCAGTCTTCTTTTGCTTGCCAGCAATTACATCTTGCCTCTTGGAAGTGCGTCTCCCCCTCTTTTTGCCAATAGGGGGTTGAGTGGTTTTATTAGGTACCTCCACTCGTTCTGGCACATTCCTTGCAGGATGCAGAGACTTTGTGACACCTTTATAACGAGAAAGCGTCGCGCATTGTTTGCAATATTTTGCAAATCAATAATTCTTTGAACTTGTTGTTCGGTTTACGTAGTACGTGGATCAGTAAATGAAATGCCTTCTGCATTCCAATCTATTTCCTGGCATTCTTTTTGGTACAATTCTCCCCCTAATGCCGGGAAATGATCCTCATTAAAAATACAATCAGTGAACCGGGCAGTAAATAGATCTCCCATTAGGGGTTCTAAATACATAATGATCGACGGAGATGAATATCCCACATAGATCCCCAGTTTCCTGTGATGGCCCATCGATGTCCGCTGAGGTGGTGAGATGGGTACGTAAACAGCGCACCCAAATTTACGCAAATGGGAAATACTCGGAGGATTCCCACGTACTAACTGCAATGGGGAGTTATCGTGATATGCAGTTGGCCGTAGTTGGATCAGATCCGCAGCGTGCAGAACTGCGTGACCCCAACACGACGTAGGCAATTTGCAATTTGTCAACATAGGTCTTGCAATGAGCTTGATTCTTTTAATCAACGATTTAGCCAAACCATTTTGAGTATGTACATATGGAACAGAGTGCTGAACCTGAATTCCCAATGCCATGCAATAGTTATTAAAAGCACGGGATGAGAATTCAGAAGCATTGTCCATTCGGATACATTGTATCCGATGTTCAGGATAATGTGCCTTCAACTTAATAAGTTGGGCCATTATTTTGGCAAATGCATGGTTGCGTGTCGATAGCAAAGACACGTGAGACCATCTAGTAGATGCGTCTATCAAAACCATGAAGTACCTGAATGGCCCCAATAATGTTTGAATCGGACCACAAATGTCTCCTTGAATCCTTTCAAGGAACTTAAGTGGTTCAGCTCTAATTTTAAGATGTGATGGTCTTAAAATCAATTTCCCAGTTGCACAAGCAGTGCAACAAAAATCTTTATTTTGGGGAAATTTAGCTTTTTCCATATCATGAACTATGGAATTGCTGATAATTTTTCTCATCATCCCTATACCAGGATGACCAAGTCGATCATGCCAGTTACGGAATGTATCGACATCTTGGAAAATTATCTTATAAGCAACATGTTCTATAGGCTTTATGTATGTATAGTACAATCCAGTTTGGAGTGAAGAAATCTTTTCACAGATTTGTTTGCCAAATCCCGTAAGTTTAGTAAAGAGAAGAAATTCCTCTTTATTATCTTGATGAGTTTCCACATGGAAACCATTCTTACGGATATCTCTATAACTTAGAAGGGTACGAGTCGAGTCAGGATACAACAAGGCATCCTCCATCGTTATTCGTGTACCCATAGAGAGAGTAATAGTGGCTCGACCTGAACCAACTATTAATGCGTCCCGACCAGCAATGGTCATAATATTTCCTTCTCTTTTCTTTAGAGTCTGGAAATATTTCATCTCTCTAAGTATAGAGTTTGTGGTATATGAATCCACAAGGCATAATTCTTCCTCCTTTGGATTGGTTTCAACAGACATCTATATGTAAAACAAGAATATAAAAAATTTCAAGTAACATATAGAACTATACATACATATATTGAATATCAAATATAGTGTATGATATTACAATATCTATGAGTTATACGATCAATATAGACAAGTATGTGCAACTCACTAGTACACTAGAGTATTGTATCAAACAATATGTGACTTAATCTATATACAACAACTATCAAATATGATATCAAGGCTGGAGCTAAGTTACTCCAGATCTCCAAACATGTCTCCAGAACCAAAGTCTAGGAGCAAGTTGTTTGTCGATGGGAGATTCTCTTCAATGTTAAGAGAATTGTTGTTCAATTGCTGTTTAGGGGCCTGCTTAGAACAACCCTCTCCCGAGACAATCTCAGATGCAAGATTGAAGTGTGCTTCATATCTTTTATTTGCTGCTGGCTTTACCTCTTTTAAGGACTTTTGGTATAAAGCAACCAAATGCTTTGGTGTACGGCAATTCCTGGCAAAATGCGAAAAACCCCACATCTATGACACTTGTTGTCATTTTTTGGGCTTCACATTGTCCTTGTTCCTCTTATCTGAATTCTTTCTTTGTCTCTTGTTATGTTTGCGCTTACCAGATTTGTTCTTTGGATCAGGTCCATTGAACTTTCTTTTATTCCTATTAAATTTCTGTACATTGTGAACCTCGAGCAGGCGTTGAACCAACAGCGCGCTTATGATGATTCTTGAGAAGAAGTTCATCATGTTTTTTCTCGCTTGAGTCAATGTATGAATGAGTTGGGAATAAACTGGTAATTCTTAGCCCCGTATTGCTTTGTTGCAATACTCTATCGATGGAAGCATGGTAGAGAGTTTTCTCTATCTTGTCTTTATCTGTGGGCTCTTTTTCGTAAAACTTTAACTTAGAGCAAATCTTATGAACTTCATGATTGTAGTCTGCCACAGATTTAAAATCTTGGAGACAGAGGTTATTCCATTCATGATTGGCCTCAGGTCAAATAAGTTCTTTTTGCTGGTCATATCTCTCTTTAAGAGCGACCCATAATTCACGAGGATTATCAATCATAAGGTATTCTAACTTAAGATCCTTATGAATATAATACCGTATCAAAGCCAAAGCAGTATTAATATGCTTATCTTGCAGTACAACCCCAGGTTGGGGTTCCTGAACTGTAGCTGTAAGGCCACGAGAGCCAAGTGCTATCTTGATATCAGAAGCCCAAGTAGGGTAATTGCTACTGTCTAACAGAAGTTCATCAAACTCTCTAGAGGCCATGATCCTACATGGACAACCATGGATTAATTAATTTACCGGAAGGTAAATTAAAATCAACATGGTACTAGTTGTAGTATGAAAGTGCAATATTTAAAGATTAATATATTATCTTAGTTTTGGATTGTTGTAGGTAATCACAAATTTGTGTAGACCATACAACCGAGTTCATCATAAAATTTCGATAAACACAAGACAAGATAATCTCTATGTCAAAGACAAAGAGTAGATCTTTATAGTAGGCAATCATTTTGCTGCCTAAGCACGGTCTCTGGGCAATATAATTCACAAGTGAATTAAATGCAACCTTTGCTTAGGACTCTACTATCTTGTGTAATATCAAAATAATGTGATGAACATAGCAATCCAAAACCTTTATTTTGGTTAAAAACACAGTGTAGGTAATCATCAAGTTTCAAAGAAACAAGATGTAGACCTCTCAGTAATGGGTGATTTGATCACTGCTATGGCACGGTCTCTAGGCAGGATAATTCACGGGGAATTAAACGCAGCCAATGCCATAAACTCCATTACCTTGTGTATATAACCAAAATAAACAAGATATATATTGCAACTGAAATTCTATAGTAGCTAAAATTCTCTAATACTATAGATTGTAAGTTAAATTGCAACTAAGTCAATTAGCAAATTTAACTTTTATGTGGTGTTAAAATTGTGGTTTGGGGCACTCACATACTCTATGTCTATCATAAAAATTACAATTGTAACTAATTGTTGGTGCAAATAGGGGGTTTTGGTGCACCAACATAACCCAAAACATAATTATCAAGTTACAAATGTAATATATATATGTGGTACTAATTGGGATTGGGTGTACCACATATTCAAAAATATGATAGAAAAATACAAGACATTGTATTTAATAATACTATAAACAACCACAATATATTTATAATGTCAATATCCAGCAGTATAGAGCAACAATAATCAAGATAAAATACTGATGTTCTTGCAGAAATTAACTAGCAATTCATATGCTAATTGACTAAAATTACTGCTGAAATAGGAGATAATAAAAGAAAAATAAAAACAAACTAGGCAAGGTGGCCTGGCAGCCAGGCGCGCGGCCCAGCGGCCGGCCAGGCTCGCGGCCCGGCCAAGGCAGGCGGCCCAGCCAGGCGCACCGCCGAGGCAGCCAGGCGGCCCAACCGGCCCATGAGCGCGGGCGTGGCCTATATAAGCCGGTGGTTAGGGTTTCAAAACCCTATCCGTTCCTCCAGCCACCGGCCGCCGCCGCCGCGCCAACCGCCGCCGCCGCCCGCTCCGCCGCAGCCTGCCATGTCGTCGCCCTAGCAGTCAACCGCGCCGTCGCCGTCGGGCCGTGGTGGCTTGCGCCGCCGACGGAGCGCCGCCAAGGCGGCTGCCACCGCTCGGCCACAGCCACCGCGCCGCCGTTCGCCGCCGCGCCGTCGTCCGCCACCGTCGCCGAGTGCCTCCTCCTCCTCCCCCCTCTTCCGTCCATGGCAGATCAAGGCCCCGCCTTTCCTTTGGCCATGGAGGCCGGTCGACAAGGGCGACTTCCGTCCATCCCCGGCGAGCTCCGACCGCAAGGGTCGTCGCAGCGTGCCGGGAACGACGGTGCCGCCCCCACCGGCCCTATCCGAGAAGCCTAGGAGTGGCGAGCCGCCTCTCCCTCAACCGAGGAGGAGACGAAGGCCGCACCGAGGCCTGTGGCGGGCGGAAGGGGGCTCCTGCACAGCAAGGGGCGTGCGGCCGCGACGTCGGCGTAGGAGCGGTCGCTGGTCAACGGAGGCCCGATCGGAGGAAGCGCCGGCGAAGGAGTACGGATCGGAGAAAGTGCTGGTTGCGGGAAGATGATGTCGAGGTCGTAGGCGAAGCCCGGAGGCCATGCCTCCGCGTCGACGTTGCTGTTGAGGAGTGGAGGGGCGCCACGGCGTGCAGCCATGGTGCCACCGCCTCCGTTCCAAGGCAGCGTCGGCATCATCGACGACGACAATGGTGGCGGTGGAGGCAGCAGTGCCGAGGACGGCCTCGGCACGGACTATGGTATTGGTGGAGCCTCCGGCGACGCCCCAACACGGCGAACGAACATCGTCGGGCCGTGGCGGGGGCAAAGGCCGGGGGCGTACTGGAGCCTCGACGAACGAGGCACCGGGCACGGCGTCGTCGGACGACCGCCGGCGTTCGGTCCAGCGCCGTTGAAACGGCGAGGAGCGATGCGACGCTCGGCGATGTCGCGAAGGACACGACGAATGGTGCCCTGGAGGATGAAGCGACGAACGCCTCCAGGGTGGTTGCTGCCACGGACGATGGCGGCTTCGACGGCATCGGTGATGGCGTCGACCTTGGCGTTCATGGAAGGAACAGAGGTCGTCATCTTCTACCTTGAAGTGAAGAGCAGCGACTCCGGCAAAGTTCCGGCGAAGTTCCGGTGAACTCCTCTGCCTTCCTTCTACTTTCTGGCCTTAGCGTCAGCGTGGACAGAAACTATGCTTGCGTGATAACGTGTTGAAAGAAAGTTATGTTTGTCGTAATGACAGTTGTTCTCTATTGATGAATGATTGTATATATATATACAAGGAGCAGTTTCCTTTGTCAGTGACTCAATAGGGAAGAGGTGTCTGTTGGCCCAAAGGGCCTCTACGGTTGCCTAATCTATATTCGTAATTAGCACATGCTAATTATGAGATTAACAATAATTGATCAAAGATTAATATTCCTAATTAATCTCAACAAGAACGGCATCGGTTTTAAAGCCATGCTTTCCCTATTGTTATGTGCGCAGGTAGATGTACTTATTATTCATGGAAATAACAAAGAAATGCTTAAAGTTTTCAAATTTTGAAACATGGCACATCCATAACATACATGTAGATGTGCTTATGGCAAAAGTTGAGATGCCATTTTTTCCCCAAATAACATATATGAAAATGAGAATTTTGATCTCCCTAGTGTACAAAAGCAACCAAAATTTGTAATTTCATAAGGTTGAATATTGAAGATTGGGTTTCTGTCACAAATATTCTGTATATATGGCCGATCAATAGATGTTCTGTTTTTTTTGTCATATTTGATTTTTTATAAGACCATCTAAGAATATATTTTTGGGTTTTTTCACATAATCCATCAAGAAGTGACTTTTATTTACTTTATCCGTTCGAAACTATAAGTCGCTTTGATATTTTTGGTACATCTGCACTTAGATAAATAATATATCTAGATACATAGTAAAATGAATGAACTAAAAAAGTTAAATTGACTTTATAATGAAATGGAGAGAGTATCAATGTATCGCCATAAAATAATTGAAGAAAAGTCAGCACATCTTTGTTGTCCGGCGAGGAGATATGTCACTGTCACAACCAATACCTGTTGTAACGAACTTAACCTCTTAAGTTGGGCCCTGATTTGCGTGAACTGATGATTGAGTCCGTATTGCCTCTTCCACTATTAAATTTGCTAATGATCAGTATATCTCTGACTAGTAATAATGATCTTGTGTGTTTGTGTCCATGAAAATTTTGATGTGGTCACAATGATAATGGGTTTAACCACCACTTAGCTGAATACATACTTTAGGAACTTGTAGTTATATAATATATTGTAATTTATATCTATACTTGAGTCGGGTTGAGATGATGGTGCTGGTGAGTTAGTTGGTTAGCTAGAGACATTTCTTGATCATTTCAGGTGAATAAAATCAGACGAATTTGGGCCGATGAATCAATCGTTAAAATGTGTAGTCAATGCTTTCATGCTAGCTGTAACGATCATATAACCATGTACTGTATTGCATCAGCAACAACACTATCTAGAAGCGCACACTACTACAGGAAAACGACATCAGGGGCAATTAAATCGGATCTTCATGGGTGGCGATTTGTCTGGTCACTATTGATCCAGCGATTGTAAAGATGTGGCAGGTCTAGCGACGGACTTTTAACCGCCCCTGAAGATTCAATCTTCACAGGCTGTTTCGTTAGGAAAACCGCCCCTGGAAATCCCATCTTCAGGGAATTCCATATTGTATTAGTGTGTTGGGACTAATTAAGTACATGAGTCATTATTATATTAACTAAAAGGCCCATTTTTGTACTAATATAAGAGGGTTTAAGTTTCCTCCAATGTTGCTTGCAATTTTTTTTACGTGCAAGGTCTATCGGGATGATCATAGAGATATGGTGAACGACATGCATGCATTTGTAGGTGTTTGTGTACATATGTCTTTGTTGCACAAAAACATTTAATGATTAAATAACTGATTTCAAGGCTTATTGTGTTAATGTAATTGTATGATGTAGGAACTGGTCACACGTCTGTTCGTTTGCACCACCATCATGCCCAGAAGTTGGCTTCAACTAACGTGGAAGGAATTCGTCCGTGTTAGTTGATGGCGTTTGTTGCTTGGTGAATTTTTAACAGAGGTATGTAGCTAGGTTCTTAGACTAATCTTAGACTAATCACTAATCAGTATGTTATTTGTTGTCTTCATTCCTTTTTGTTTGGCTTGATCTTCACCTACATGATGTTAGAGCGAGAGGCTAGCGTCAACTACTCTTTGTAATCATTAGTATAGACTTATGCTTTATATTCCAACGGAGATGCTGGCCGGATTCTAAACTCAATCTTTTCATCATTAAAAAACTTATCAGAATGTTTTATAAGCATAAAAAAAATACAAGTCCTCATCAACATCATCATATCCACGAGTTGTGTTCATTCCAATGCATGGCATGCATCTATTTAAGCACAACGGCGTCCCTAGTACGTACCATGCATCTCATTTCTCATCCCACACACGGCTAAATTAATCCAAATGAAATCCTCATTGCCATCTCGTTCTCTACACTCTTCATCCTCTACTACATTGATGTCCACAACAGAAATGGCCAAGTCCCTGATGTTGATCACAGCACTCGCGGCGTGCCTCGCACTTGCCTCCGCCGACTGGTCTCCAGGCACCGCCACGTTCTACGGTGGACCCGACGGCTCCGGCACGATGGGTAATTAGTTTCGCATACATGCATGCATGTAAATTCGTACATGATGATGAGACAATGCAAATTGATTAAATGTACATATATATGCTAATCCATACATTCATGTTCGTATCACAGGAGGCGCATGCGGCTATGAGAACCTATACAATGCCGGGTACGGCGTGAACAACGCGGCTCTGAGCCCGGTGCTGTTCAACGACGGCATGTCGTGCGGGCAGTGCTACGTCATCATCTGCGACTCGTCACGTCCGGGCGGGCAGTACTGCAAGCCCGGCACGTGGATCACCGTGACGGCCACCAACCTGTGCCCGTCCAACTACGCGCTGCCGAACGGCGGGTGGTGCGGCCCGGGCCGCCCACACTTTGACATGTCGCAGCCGGCATGGGAAAACATCGGCGTCTACAGCGGCGGCATCATCCCGGTGCAGTACCAGCAGGTCAAGTGCTGGCGCAGCGGCGGCGTGCGCTTCAGCATTGCCGGGAACTACTACTTCCTGCTCGTGAACATCCAGAACCTCGCCGGTAGTGGTTCTGTGGGCGCCGCCTGGGTGAAGGGCGAGAAGACGGGGTGGATCCAGATGTCCAGGAACTGGGGCGCCAACTGGCAGGCACTCGCAGGGCTCTGCGGCCAAGGGCTCAGCTTCGCCGTCACCAGTACCGGCGGGCAGTACATCCAGTTCTTGAATGTGGTGCCTGCATGGTGGCAGTTCGGCCAGACCTTCAACACAAACCAGAATTTTTACTACTAAATCCATCTTACAAGCCGCAGAGAATGAGTGAACCATCGATCTTCTTATAGCCATTTCTCATGTGGTACAGTGGAATGGAGAGAGTGTTTTGTGATCTCTCTGGCTTGATCTCCTCTTCGCAAATTAAGGTTGAAACATGGAAGATGGCCAGGGGATGCATGCAACTGACCTGAAGGCCTACATACGTACCATGCATGTTTCAACACTATGCGTTCTCAACACTATATATATATCAAGACGACAATGTGTAGACTTCCAAATTTGTGTAGACAATCAAATTATATCTGTCGCTCTATTCATATTTCTATCTGTTCTACAAGGATTTAAGCTTGAGTTGCACCACTCAAAAATATGCATGTATGTAACCTCAAGGGCAGGTTTAGCGATGCTCTTTTTTAAAATGGGAACAAAGTTCCAGTCTCTGCATCCACTGATGGTAGTATGGTATACAGCTGATAGTTGAGAATACAAAAAAAAGGCATAATATATGCACAACACAAGTAAAACAAACTTAGCTTCAGGCCAGCTAGTGAGCGCAGCAAATTAGGAAATAAACTAGTCCACAATAAGATTCCTAGTCCTTCAACCAAACTTCTCAAAGATTACAAATAACAACAACCGGCTTCTGCAGCCCATCCTGAATAGAGGTCGATCCTCCTTCCCATGCAGCCCATCTTTGATTTAGAGAGTAAGCTTCAGAAAGACTCTTAGAGATGCTCTAAAGTCTAAACACATATTATTTGGTTGGTGTTTTGTCTTTGGCCTGCATAGCTGGGCAACCAAAGCCAGTTTTTCCCACAATGCAATCTGAGCTTGTTTGATTAGGTAGCTTGCTTGCTCTCCTTCAACTTGAGCTATATCTTGTTTGCATTGGTTGGTTGGCCAAGGACTTCTTGGCACTCGGATAGCCAAATTGTAGTTTGTTTGGTTGTTTTTACAAGCTCAAGTCCGGTCACCCATTCTCCGAATCAGTAAAGTGCCTCACACTGTCTATGTCATATTTTTTCGAGAACATGTGTGGTGCACATATTTCATCAAGGAAAAGGTTTGGAATACAACAGTGCCGGACGTTACTGAAACATCCTCAAATTCCGCGAAGGGAATTTCACAGATTCGAGAGTAACACGACAGATAGAATCCATCATATTACAATAGTTCAGCTGATATCATTCCATACATCGTCTCAGGAAAATAAAATAGTACGGGTTTACAATAATTTATTACATCGCCGCATTGGCGGAATCAACTGAAAGTAAACATCCGGAACAGCTGAAGGTAGAAGCGGAAGCATCAACACGATCTCTGAACACTTGAGCGTAGGAACGACACCCACTAATCCTCATAGCTATCATCATCATAGTCGTACTCGTCCTCATCACCTGTTTATCCAAAGTATCGACAATTGTATGCGGCCACATTCCCACCCTATGCTTATTTGTGGAATTGGATGCAATAAAAGTAAATACGGGATATAACAAGGGAACCTATAAAGCCGGGGTTTCCTATGCACATAGTAACCAAGTTTAATATATAAAGTTGGTCAAATTTTATCCATTCCCAAAACCATCCTCCAACCCAACCATACCACACACCTCACACCACACACCCCTTCCACGCCACGCGTGGTCGACATGAACGACTCCCTCTCGTCATGCCTCAGCGGCCCACAACCTCCCAAGGTTCGCAGCCGGAATCCATCCCAACCACACGCACTCATCCGAAAGATAGAAGACTCCTCTCCTAGTCCAGCAAGCATCACACGGGACTTGGTCCATAGCCGACAAGTCGGCATATGTATCGATCGATCAACCATACACTCTGCGAGAGGTTTCACTAATCCACAAGATAGCCATCATCGATCCGATCATCATCTAGGCGAGATACCGATCGCCATAAGCCTAGAACGAATACCATCCCGCCACTCGGCCCCGGCCGCGAGGCTCGTGAGACATAGTACCAGGCCAAAGGGGTCACTATGTTGGTTAAGGAGGGTGTGAGCACTCTCGGCCCGTACCTCCCGACACATTCCGCTTACTTCCAACAGTAATGGCATTCGTCCTACCAGATGGTTAGACCGTCTCCCCTCCCATTGGAGAGCGAGTGGAAAGTAAGGCGTCCAATGATCCGGTTACTAGCCCTCAAGTCCTTAGGAATTGGCCGAACAGCGATATCTCCCCTGTATGGGCTAATCTTTACCGTGCTGCCACGGCACCCCCTTTCCAAGGCTCCACCCCAAGGAGCTCACACCAAGGACACCTCAATCCAAACCAGTTACCCGCCACAGGTACTCACAAGGCGGGGATACCCAGGCCGTATCCCCTGGCAAGACTCGCTCACAGCTCGTCGTGATCCCTGTTCAGCCGACTCAACCCTCACCACTCACCCAAGACTCACGCAGCACGCTCTCCATGATTAAACCACAATATCCCCCATATAATCTCCGTGTCCACCACGCCTCACATCACAGATATAAAGCGTAGTAGAAGTAACACGAGAGCAAAAGGTAGTAAGCGCAAGTCTAGCCTAACAGCGGTAGCAGGGTGATAGTCAAATCAAGGTAGGGCCGAACAAGTATAAATACTACCATGCAACCTATCACAGGAATATAAATGTATTGCAGAAAGTAAAGTGTATTGCAATGCGTAATGGGATCTAAGAAAGTGGATGGGATGTGGCACCTCCGCCGTCGTCGCCTAAGTCCTCCCGGTACTCGTAGTCGTCTGGTCAAACTCCCGCTCCTCGTCCGGCTCGAAACGGTTATTTAATAGTCGCGTCGCCGACTCCTATAGAGTTCACAAAGAGGCAAATAAAATATGGAAGAACCAAATGCACTCAAACATAGCTTCAAATTATTGTGCTCGATTTACTGAAAATTTCGGTACCTTGATTGTATTTTTCGGAGCTACGAGCAATTAGTTATGAATTTCTGAAGCTGAAACATATTAAGAAAAAGATTAAACAGGGATTAATTCAGGGGCTGACACGTGTCACACGAGGCATGGCGCGGAACGCGGCGTGCTCCTCCACCTCCGGCGGTGCTGCGGCGTGCAGCGGGCCGCGGCGCGGCTCGACGGCGCTCCCTCGGCAAGCGAGGTGGCCGGAACCGGCCGGCGCAAGGGCGCCACGGTGGCGTCCCCAGGACGCCCCGTGCGGCCTCAACCTCCGACGGCGAGGCAAGGTAGTGCGCTCGGGGGCATGTCTCGGGCCCGCGGCGTGCGCATGGGATGCGCCTCGTCGCGGCGGACATGGCCCTCGAGACCCGGTGTGTCAGGGCGGCTGGTGGCGGCCGGAACGGCGGCGCGCTCCGTGGCGTGGCATGGCCATGGCGCGGCGAACATGGCGGACGGAACGGCGGCGTATGGCGCCGCCGCACTCGGTTGGCTAGGGCTAGTCCGTGCTTGTGTCGTGCGTGAGTCCAAGGGGCCGGCAGTGGCCCTCGACCTCCGCGCCGAAGCGCCATGGTCGGAGAAGCAAGGGCAAGGTTGGATTGGGGGGCAGTGCGGTGCTCACCGGCGCGGGCGTGGACGTCGGGGTACGGCTCGGTGTCGTGGTACTGCGTGGCGACGGCAGCTCCTCCCGAACGGCGGCAGCTCGTCCCGGTCCGGCTCCTCCTCCGCCGACGGCGGCGGCACCGTCTCCTTCTCCGGCGGCGGCGGCTCCTCCCCACCTTCTTCTTCTCCTCCCCTCTTCCCGTTCTCCTTCTTGTCAATTGAGCTGTGGCTGGGGTTTTGGTGGAAGCCGCAAGCGGCGGCGCGGTTGGAGGAACCCTACGGGGCCGGGCTTGGCTTATATAGGCGGCGGCGCGAGGCTATGTGCGCGGGGCGTTCATCCTCGGCGTCCGTGCCAATCGGACGGCCGAGGGGGCGTCGGGGCGCCCGTGGGGTCGGTTGGCAGGGAGAGCAGCGCTGGCGTGCTCCACTTCGCCTTCGCGGCCAAGGAACCGAGGGGAGATCGTGGGGGACAGCAAGGACGGTGTCGGGCGTGGCCGTTGCGCGCGGGAGAGCGAAGTTGCCCACGCGCGGCGGCGCGTCAGCGACAGCTGTCGGGTCCAGCCGCTCCGTGGCGACGTGGACGCTCCCCGGCCTAGCGTTTGAGTCCAAAGAATCCGAGGCGGAGAGCATTGGCACGGCGGCGGCGATGTCCTCCCGCTCGGGCGAAAGCGGAGGAAGGGGAGGAAGCGGTACGGAACATATGACAAGTGGGGCCGAGTCGTCAGCGAGTGCGGCGGTGGCGTCGCCTTCACGCGCAAGCTGAGCGGGCCGCGCGCTGCTGGGCTGGGCCGGCGCGAAGAGGAAGGCGAGGCAGGCCGGCTCGGGTGGAAAGGGAGGGAAAGGAGAAGAATGGGCCGGCGCAGAAAAATAAAAAGGAAGAGGAGAGATGGGCCGGCTCGGTTTGCTGAGAAAAGAAAAAAAAGGAGGGAGAGGAATAGACAGGCCGCACGGGCCGGCTGCGGTTTGGTCATGGGCCAAATTGGCTTCTCCTTTAGTTTTTCCTTTTTCTTTTCCCTTTTCTTTTCTGGTTTCTTTCTTTGGTGTTTGAACTTGTAATTTTCATACCTTGCTACTTGTGTAGAATTTCCATGGAGGACATAGGTGGTCATAGGCTTAGTTGGGATATTATTTCCCATAACATATGTAGATGATTTCATATTTATTTATGATGCAATAAATAAATATGATCTTGGGTTGATTTAATTAAACAATACAAAAGAACCAAATAAACTCCAAATCACAACTTGAATTAAATTGCATGATGAAAGTAACAACTAATGCAAACTCCGGGTTAATCTAGGTGGGGGTTTTTTTTTGGGTTGCAACTACATGGCACATCACCACTCATGGGTTTTTGGCAAAAAATTTTGTAACTCAGATTTTTGGGATGTTACAGTCCTACCCCCTTACGAGAATCTCGTCCTCGAGATTTAAAAAGTAACTCACCCGTCGAAAAGGTAGGGGTATATGGCACGAAGTTCTGACTCCTTCTCCCATGTGGCTTCTCTTTCTGTGTGGTTGCTCCACTGCACCTTGCACATAGGAATGGACTTGCTTCTGGTTTCTTTGGTGTCCCATCCCAGAATCTTGATCGGGTGTTCTTTGTACTCAAGTGAGTCTTGCACATCTAGCACGTCGGTGGTCACGTGTTGTTGTTCTGGCAGCTTCAGACACTTGCGTAGTTGTGACACATGGAAGACGGGATGCACTCCCGCCAACTCTGGAGGTAGTTCAAGCCTGTATGCAAGCTTCCCAATTCTCTCAATGATCGGGTAGGGGCCTATGTATCTTGGAGCAAGTTTCCCTTTCACGTGGAACCGGACAGTACCACGGAGCGGAGACACTTTGAGGTAGACGGGGTCTCCCACTTCAAATTCAAGGTCTCTACGCCTTTTGTCAGCGTAACTCTTCTGCCGGCTCTGAGCGGCTTTCAGATTGGCTTGAACTTGAGCAACACCCTCTTCGGCTTGTTTGATCTTGTCGGCTCCATGAAAAACTCTTTCACCAGGTTGTGACCACATAAGCGGAGTGTTGCAAGGTCTCCCATACAAAGCTTCAAATGGTGGCATCTTAATGCTGGCTTGGTAGCTATTGTTGTAGGAGAATTCTGCATGTGGTAGGCTCTTCTCCCAATCAGTCCCATGTTGCAGGACACAGGCTCTAAGCATATCTTCCAGAATTTGGTTCACCCTTTCTGTCTGGCCATCGGTCTGAGGATGGTAAGCTGTACTATAATCAAGCTTAGTCCCGATGGATCTATGTATCTGTTGCCAGAAACGGGACATGAACAAGGATCCGCGATCAGATACGATGCTTTTAGGGGCACCATGTAAGCGGAGAATTTCCTTGATGTAGAGATCAGCTAACTGTTCCGCTCGGATCGTCTCTTTGACAGGCAAGAAATGAGCGACTTTAGTCAAGCGATTAACTATCACCAATATGGCATTGTTTCCATGCGTGGAGCGAGGCAACCCTACAATGAAATCCATGGATATGTCTTCCCACTTCCATTCAGGAACATCAAGGGGCTTTAGCAAACCCGCGGGTCTTTTGTGTTTGGCCTTGACTCGTTGCGAGATGTCACATCGGGCCACATGTCCCGCAATGTCTGCTTTCATGCTCTTCCACCAGAAGTGCTTCCTGAGGTCACGATACATCTTCACGCAACCAGGGTGAATGCAGTATTTGGAATCATGTGCTTCTGATAGAATCTCCTTTCGCAAAGCTGGATCGGAGGGCACACAAATTCTGTCATTGCACCAGAGGGCTCCTTGTTCGTCTTCTCTGAATTCGGGGTTATACCCACGCTCCATCAGACCACGGATGCGCTGCAGGTCCTTACATTCTTTTTGGGCTTCCCGGATGCGATCAGTGAGATTGTACTGGATGCGGAGCTCATTTAGCAGGCCATGAGGTACTATTTCAAGCTGAAAGTCCTCAAGCTCCTGTTTAAGCTCAGGTGGCACGGATTCTGAGATCAGGGTGTGGCAGTAGCTCTTGCGACTGAGAGCATCGGCAACTACATTGGCTTTCCCCGGATGGTAGTGTATTTCGAGGTCATAGTCTTTGATGAGCTCTAACCATCGGCGCTGCCTCATGTTCAAGTCTTCTTGGGTAAAGAAGTACTTCAAGCTCTTGTGATCAGTATAGATATCACACTTGTTGCCAATCAAGTAATGCCTCCAGATCTTCAGAGCATGAACGACAGCGGCTAGCTCGAGATCATGGGTAGGATAACGTTGTTCGTGGTCTTTCAGCTGGCGAGAGGCATAAGCAATGACCTTACCGTTCTGCATCAGCACGCAACCGAGTCCTTGACGGGAGGCGTCACAATAGACTACAAAGTCCTTGCTGATATCCGGTAATGCTAGCACGGGGTGGTGGTCAACCTTTCTTTCGAGTTTGGAAGCTTTGTTCGCACTCAGCGTCCACTCAAACTCCTTGGTCTTCTTCAAGAGGTTGGTCATAGGGCGAGCTATCTTGGAGAAGTTCTCTATGAATCGGCGATAATATCCAGCCAATCCCAAGAAACTCCTGACTTCGGTCACAGAACGGGGTTGTTCCCATTCTTTCACGGCTTCAATCTTGGCAGGGTCTACAGCAACACCATGAGCTGAAAGCACATGACCCAAAAAGGCAACTTCCTCGAGCCAGAATTCACACTTGCTAAACTTGGCGTATAGCTGATGTAGACTCAATCTCTCGAGCACTGTTCTCAGATGTTCTTCATGCTCTTCAGCAGTGGCAGAGTAGATAAGGATGTCATCAATGAATACCACGACGAACTTGTCGAGTACATCCATGAATTCCTTATTCATCATGTTCATGAAGTAGGCGGGGAGCATTTGTGAGTCCGAAGGACACCACCGTGCACTCATACCGGCCATATCGGGTGACAAAGGCGTCTTAGGAATGTCTTCCTCCCGGATCTTCATCGGTGATAGCCTCGATCGAGATCAATCTTGGAGAAGTACTTGGCACCTCTCAACCGATCCAAGCAAATCATCTATCCTTGGCGGGGGTACTTGTTCTTGATGGTGACGGCATTCGATTACGATAATCGATGCACATCCTCATTGAGCCATCTTTCTTCTTCACGAACAAGACGGGAGATCCCCAGGGAGAAGCACTGGGTCGAATGTAGCCTTTATCAGAGAGCTCCTTCAACTGCTTCTTGAGCTCATCTAGCTCATCTACTGACATGCGGTAGGGTCGCTTAGCAATGGGACCCGTGCCAGGCATGAGGTCGATGACGAATTCCACATCACGATCAGGGGGCATTCCTGGTAATTCCTCAGGGAAAACATCAGCATAGTCCCTCACCACGGGCACATCATCTACTGTCTTGGGTTCTGTTTTGGCTTCAGGTTTGGTTGCTAGGGCACATAGGAGGTTGGCTAAGCGTGCATGCGGGGTAGGCATCTAACGGCTTGGCCACTAGGATGGGTTATCTGTACGTATCGGGTGAGCAAGATATGACTCCTCGGTGTTTGGTTAACCAATCCATCCCTAGGATAACATCTAGACCGGGTGGAGGGTAGCGGGGGTGAGGTTGGCTAGAAAGGTAAGACCCTCAATGGTGAGTTTCACTCCCTTGCATAGGTGGGTACTCTTGAGTTCTCCTAGGGGCGAGCCGGTAATGATAGGTTCTCTACGGGGAGTAACTAGTATGTTATGCTCTCTAGCGTACTTAGCGAGATATGTAAGAACAAGTAGCTCCGGAATCAAAAAGTACGGAAGCTTTTGCACCATGTACTAAAAACATACCGTACACCACGTCTGGGGCAGCCTGAGCATCTTCTGCGGTCAGGTGAGTGAGACGACCTCGCGGGGCAGAAGCACGGTGCTGAGTGTTCTGAGCTCCAGGGGTAGCAGCCTTCTGGGGACAGTCCATGACCTTGTGACCCGGCTGTCCGCAACCATAGAAAGTAGGGCCCATACCGCGCGCTTGTTGGGGTTGTCGCGGGAGCCCTCCAATTGCTGTTGTTCGGCGCGGGACGACCAGGCGCAGAGCGGTTCCCCGCGGGGCGGTTCACCACTGGGTTGTTCTGGCGAGGGTAGTTGTTGGTGTAGTTACCCCCACCACGACCAGCTGCAGGCGCAAAGTTCTGAGTGTTGCGGTAGCGGCCTTGCACAGGGGCCTCTCTGCGGCGCTTCTGAGGGGGAGCGCGAGAGGATCCTTCAGGACGACGCTTCCTCTCTTTCTTGTCACGCAGAGCGTCTGCTTCTATGCGATCCTTCTCAATGTTCATGCAACGGTCAATGAGCTCTCTCAGTGTACGGCTCTCTGGTGCACCAGAGAGGGCCAGCTTGATGCGGGTACTCAGACCTTCACGGTAGTAGTACATCTTCTCATTCTCATCAGTAGCACACGCGGGTGGGGCATAGCGCAGCAGGTTGGTAAAGCGGTTGGTGTACTCATGAACCATCTCATTGTGGATCATAGTGACGTTGCGGAACTCCTTCTCCTTGGCCTTCATGGCGCCCTTAGGGATGAAGAATTCGCGGAACTCCTCCACGAACTCATCCCACGAGATGTTGGCAGGGTCCTCGTGGGATTCGCAGTAGCTGTCCCACCACGAGCGACCTCCACCTACAAGCTGGTGGGCAGCAATCCCAACGCACTCCTCATCGGTGCAGGTAGTGAGATCAAGCTTCTTCTCGATTTCCTTCAGCCAATCATCAGCAACCATTGGGTCCGCATTCAGACCATCAAAGGTGGGGGACGCGGCTTCGTAAATCCCTCCGGCTTCCGCCGAAAGTCCTCGGGCGGCCCACCATAGCGGCGGTTGGCACCATTGACCGTGAGCGGCAAGAAGCCGAGTCCCGCTGCGCCATGACCTCAGCTAGGTTCGGCGGTGGTGGTGGTGGAGCATTGCCGCCTCCACCTCCAGGGGGAACCTCCTGCCCACCTCCTCCACCTGGCACTTCCTCTCCGCCTCCTCCAGGCGCATTCTCAGCTGGAACTTCTTCACCCTCATTGTTGACAAGTGGCGGGGTCACTTCACGACGGTCATCACCGCCCAGGTTGAGATTGCGGCCGCGACCACGCCCACGACCACGACCACGTCCACGGGCACGACCACGGGCACCACGTCCCAGGGCTGGCCCGGGGGACGGTGGGCGGCGCTCAAGGCGAGCTGAACGACGGGTTGACATCTGTGACACGGCCATAAGAGTTTAGTACCCATAGTACATTATTATATAGTTCAATAGAATTAAATGATTTCAACAATTTAAGGGAAAAACATTTATTTTATCCAACACTCATGCAAAGAAGCAATAAAAACCATAAGAAGCGATAAAATCCGATCACTCATTACATGGGTGGAATAAAAATATTATGACATAGTAATAATAGTGCTGACAGGGTTCGTTCTACGCATGGTAACTCATGGGGGTACATCTTAACTCATACTACTCATGGGGGGTACATCATGACAACTCACGTCTCACACGACTCATGACTGGTGACTACTCAGCTATGATAGAATATGATACTTGACCACGCAGGGTCTGACACACTCACACCTACTCCTGGTGGTGAACTGCTGATGGAACGCGCTCGCCAGAAACTCTTATCTCTGTCCTGGTCTTGCGCAGGCGCCTGACGTAGGCGAGAGCCTCGGCGTGCTCATCAGTGGGCTTCACTCCAGCAGCTGCAGGGCAGTCCTTGAAGTTCAGAGTCGACTCGCAGAGCTTGAACGTCTCCTTGTGAGGCTGCACGCGCTTGTGTGGGGGCAACTGCTTCTGAACTTCTTCGAGCTCCCTGAGTCGCTTCTTGTCCGACATGGCCCAAGCTTCTTCGGTCAACTTGAGCTTCTCGCGGAGAAACTCGTTCATCCTCATAGTGTTGATGAGGTGACCCCGGTTCCTCACGGCCTTGACCTTCGCTCCTTGAGCTCTCTCTTTGGTCGGGTTCCGTTGCCGAGGGTGTGCATCTCGCACTCCATAGCTCCTTGATCGCTCTCGTGCACCGGCTAAGGCCGCACTCCTATCCCGGGAGGTCTCTCGTAGCTCTAGGACCTTGCAATCTAGGTACACATTCCCATTGCCGATGTCGGCGGTCTTGTTCTGGAGGTCAGCTATTTCATCCTTGTGTTTGCTAGCTTGGCAGGCGAGGCGGTCTTGCAGTCTAGCCACTGTCTCTCGCAGCTTGGCATTTTCCTCGATTCCCTTGGCTAGCCACTCCTGGTGATCCCGCAAGAGACCACGGTAGCTACGGTTCCTCTTCTCCAGTCCCTCAATGTACTGATCCTGGTTCACCAAGTGGTAACCAGAGGCACGAAGACAGGGGTCCACCTCATAGCTGGCTCTGGTGAAGGCCTCGACGACTTGCGCTTCAGGGGCAAGCTCAAGGCGGAGGGCCTGAGGGAGTAGGCGAAACTCTGTCGCCTGCAGGTAGAGGTAGTGGTCTCGCAGTGCGCGGCGGAGAGCTTTGTGGGCAACTGCTTGAATCCCCTCCTCACAAGTCTCGTCCACCGACATCTCAGTGAAGGCAGTCACCGAGGGCAGGATCAGACTTGCAGGTACTTCCACACTGGTGACGACGTGGCCCTTAATTCCTCCATCTTCCCCTGGCTGTCCTGAGCAGACGTACTTGATCTCATCAACAGGGACGTCTAGGGTCTTCAGCACTCGGTAGAGGGTTAGGGAGAAACCACCAGGCATCCTCCCCATGTAGGTCAGCTTGAGAGTGGGGTAGGGTGGTAAAGGCCCGACTGGAGGGTTTTCTAGGCTTGTCATCTGCAGGTTTCAAGGGAATCTGGTCAGCAAGTCAGATATAAAGATAAGCCATGCATAAAAGAGGTGCAATGGTCGGTGATATAACCGAAAGAAGGTCTGGCTCTTATACTAGTCGTCCAATCCTAAGGGTCTCGTCCTAGGGTCAAGCCTGGAGCTGATACCAACTGAAACATCCTCAAATTCCGCGAAGGGAATTTCACAGATTCGAGAGTAACACGACAGATAGAATCCATCATATTACAATAGTTCAGCTGATATCATTCCATACATCATCTCAGGAAAATAAAATAGTACGGGTTTACAATAATTTATTACATCGCCGCATTGGCGGAATCAATCGAAAGTAAACATCCGGAACATTTGAAGGTAGAAGCGGAAGCATCAACACGATCTCTGAACACTTAAGCGTAGGAACGACACCCACTAATCCTCATAGCTATCATCATCATAGTCGTACTCGTCCTCATCACCTGTTTATCCAAAGTATCAGTACGAATTGTACTGGCCACATTCCCACCCTATGCTTATTTGTGGAATTGGATGCAATAAAAGTAAATACAGGATATAACAAGGGAACCTATAAAGCCGGGGTTTCCTATGCACATAGTAACCAAGTTTAATATATAAAGTTGGTCAAATTTTATCCATTCCCAAAACCATCCTCCAACCCAACCATACCACACACCTCACACCACACACCACTTCCACGCCACGCGTGGTCGACATGAACGACTCCCTCTCGTCATGCCTCAGCGGCCCACAACCTCCCAAGGTTCGCAGCCGGAATCCATCCCAACCACACGCACTCATCCAGAAAGATAGAAGACTCCTCTCCTAGTCCAGCAAGCATCACACGGGACTTGGTCCATAGCCGACAAGTCGGCATATGTATCGATCGATCAACCATACACTCTGCAGAGGTTTCACTAATCCACAAGATAGCCATCATCGATGCTGATCATCATCTAGGCAGATACCGATCGCCATAAGCCTAGAACGAATACCATCCTGCCACTCGGCCCTGGCCGCCGAGACTGTGAGACATAGTACCAGGCCAAAGGGGTCACTATGTTGGTTAAGGAGGGTGTGAGCACTCTCGGCCCGTACCTCCCGACACATTCCGCTTACTTCCAACAGTAATGGCATTCGTCCTACCAGATGGTTAGACCGTCTCCCCTCCCATTGGAGAGCGAGTGGAAAGTAAGGCGTCCAATGATCCGGTTACTAGCCCTCAAGTCCTTAGGAATTGGCCGAACAGCGATATCTCCCCTGTATGGGCTAATCTTTACCGTGCCGCCACGGCACCCCTTTCCAAGGCTCCACCCCAAGGAGCTCACACCAAGGACACCTCAATCCAAACCAGTTACCCGCCACGGTACTCACAAGGCGGGGATACCGTGCCGTATCCCTCGGCAAGACTCGCACACGGCTCGTTGTGATCCCTGTTCGGCCGACTCAACCCTCACCACTCACCCAAGACTCACGCAGCACGCTCTCCATGATTAAACCACAATATCCCCCATATAATCTCCGTGTCCACCACGCCTCACATCACAGATATAAAGCGTAGTAGAAGTAACACGAGAGCAAAAGGTAGTAAGCGCAAGTCTAGCCTAACAGCGGTAGCAGGGTGATAGTCAAATCAAGGTAGGGCCGAACAAGTATAAATACTACCATGCAACCTATCACAGGAATATAAATGTATTGCAGAAAGTAAAGTGTATTGCAATGCGTAATGGGATCTAAGAAAGTGGATGGGATGTGGCACCTCCGTCGTCGTCGCCTAAGTCCTCCTGGTACTCGTAGTCGTCCTGGTCAAACTCCTGCTCCTCGTCCGGCTCTGAAACGGTTATTTAATAGTCGCGTCAGCGACTCCTATAGAGTTCACAAAGAGGCAAATAAAATATGGAAGAACCAAATGCACTCAAACATAGCTTCAAATTATTGTGCTCGATTTACTGAAAATTTTGGTACCTTGATTGTATTTTTCGGAGCTACGAGCAATTAGTTATGAATTTACGAAAGTTTGAAACATATTAAGAAAAAGATTAAACAGGGATTAATTCAGGGGCTGACACGTGGCATCATAGGGGCCCGCCACGTGTCGCACAGAGGGGCGGCTGACTGGGCAAGCAAGGCTGACGTGGCGCTGATGTGGCTGCTGACGTCAGCGTTGACCAAGGCAACGGCCCAATGGGCCGGAGATGGGCCGCAGATGGGCCGAAAATGGGCCGACACGGGCCAATGGGCCGGACTGGGCCGGGCCGGGCCCAACACGTGGCGGCACCAGAGCTTGCCACGTCACTCCACTGGGTTCGAAACCGGGCTTGGGTGTACGGCTCGGTCCACGGTGGACTGGCGTCAGCGGGACCCGCTGTCAGCGGCTCGGTCCACCGGGACCAGGTTCACGGAAATCAGCAAGGGTTCTCCGGTCCACGGGGCTGGTGCACGGTGGACGGATTCGCCTGGGACCCTCCTCGAGCGGCGCGGTTCACCTGGACTGTGTCCACACACCAGGCGCCCGCTTCCCATCCTCATCTTCATCCCCTTTGCTCCGGCGCGCGCGGCCAAGGGTGACCGGCGGCGGCATGGCGGCGCGTCTACGCGCTGGGGCGGTGCTCCGGCCTTGGCGGCGAGCGCTTCAGCTCCGCGACGCTTAGGCGGGCCCGTAGGTTAGGGTTTTGGCGGCTCGGCGTGTCCCTCGTGGCCGGCGGCGAGTGCGGCCAGACCACGGCGGTGGCGCTCCACGGTGACATCAAAGGAGCCGCCTTGAGCTCGATTCGGTGCGCAAATGCGAGTGGCGCATCAGGGCGCTGTCTTGACTTGGCGAGGTGAGTAGAATCGCACGGCGGCGCATCCTTCCATGACGGCGGCGCGCGGCGGCGCACAGCGGCGGCATGGCGCGGAACGCGGCGTGCTCCTCCACCTCCGGCGGTGCTGCGGCGTGCAGCGGGCCGCGGCGCGGCTCGACGGCGCTCCCTCGGCAAGCGAGGTGGCCGGAACCGGCCGGCGCAAGGGCGCCACGGTGGCGTCCCCAGGACGCCCCGTGCGGCCTCAACCTCCGACGGCGAGGCAAGGTAGTGCGCTCGGGGGCATGTCTCGGGCCCACGGTGTGCGCATGGGATGCGCCTCGTCGCGGCGGACATGGCCCTCGAGACCCGGTGTGTCAGGGCGGCTGGTGGCGGCCGGAACGGCGGCGCGCTCCGTGGCGTGGCATGGCCATGGCGCGGCGAACATGGCGGACGGAACGGCGGCGTATGGTGGCGCCGCACTCGGTTGGCTAGGGCTAGTCCGTGCTTGTGTCGTGCGTGAGTCCAAGGGGCCGGCAGTGGCCCTCGACCTCCGCGCCGAAGCGCCATGGTCGGAGAAGCAAGGGCAAGGTTGGATTGGGGGGCAGTGCGGTGCTCACCGGCGCGGGCGTGGACGTCGGGGTATGGCTCGGTGTCGTGGTGCTCGCGTGGCGACGGCAGCTCCTCCCGAACGGCGGCAGCTCGTCCCGGTCCGGCTCCTCCTCCGCCGACGGCGGCGGCACCGTCTCCTTCTCCGGCGGCGGCGGCTCCTCCCCACCTTCTTCTTCTCCTCCCCTCTTCCCCTTCTCCTTCTTGTCAATTGAGCTGTGGCTGGGGTTTTGGTGGAAGCCGCAAGCGGCGGCGCGGTTGGAGGAACCCTACGGGGCCGGGCTTGGCTTATATAGGCGGCGGCGCGAGGCTATGTGCGCGGGGCGTTCATCCTCGGCGTCCGTGCCAATCGGACGGCCGAGGGGGCGTCGGGGCGCCCGTGGGGTCGGTTGGCAGTGAGAGCAGCGCTGGCGTGCTCCACTTCGCCTTCGCGGCCAAGGAACCGAGGGGGAGATCGTGGGGGACAGCAAGGACGGTGTCAGGGCGTGGCCGTTGCGCGCGGGAGAGCGAGTTGCCCACGGCGCGGCGCGTCACTGACAGGCCTGTCGGGTCCAGCTGCTCCGTGGCGACGTGGACGCTCCCCGGCCTAGCGTTTGAGTCCAAAGAATCCGAGGCGGAGCGGATTGGCGCGGCGGCGGCGATGTCCTCCCGCTCGGGCAAAAACAAAGGAAGGGGAGGAAGCGGTACGGAACATATGACAAGTGGGGCCGAGTCGTCGGCGAGTGCGGCGGTGGCGTCGCCTTCACGCGCAAGCTGAGCGGGCCGCGCGCTGCTGGGCCGGGCCGCGCGAAGAAGGAAGGCGAGGCGAGGCAGGCCGGCTCGGGTGGAAAGGAGGGAAAGGAGAAGAATGGGCCGGCGCGAGAAAAATAAAAAGGAAGAGGAGAGATGGGCGGCTCGGTTTGCCGAGAAAAGAAAAAAAAAAGGAGGGAGAGGAATAGACAGCCGCACGGGCCGGCTGCGGTTTGGTCATGGGCCAAATTGGCTTCTCCTTTAGTTTTTCCTTTTTCTTTTCCCTTTTCTTTTTCGGTTTCTTTCTTTGGTGTTTGAACTTGTAATTTTCATACCTTGCTACTTGTGTAGAATTTCCATGGAGGACATAGGTGGTCATAGGCTTAGTTGGGATATTATTTCCCATAACATATGTAGATGATTTCATATTTATTTATGATGCAATAAATAAATATGATCTTGGGTTGATTTAATTAAACAATACAAAAGAACCAAATAAACTCCAAATCACAACTTGAATTAAATTGCATGATGAAAGTAACAACTAATGCAAACTCCGGGTTAATCTAGGTGGGGTTTTTTTTGGGTTGCAACTACATGGCACATCACCACTCATGGGTTTTTGGCAAAAAATTTTGTAACTCAGATTTTTGGGATGTTACAGGAACCCATAGCGCTGGTTCCAGAACCACAGAGCAGTGGTTCGAAACCATCTGGCAACAAAACAGAAAGAAAGGTGAAGGGAGAGGCCCTCCACCACAGACCTAATAAACTGGACCGCAAACAAAAAATCAAACTACACAAGGCCGCCAACGAAGATGAAGCCGCAGTGGCAAAGCATCCACTCGAGCACCATGATGGCACAATGTTGACGGTCGTAATCCGGAGGAGAGTTCTTGTTTGAACGCATGTGTACTTTTGAGGTGCCAATTTTTACCATCAACTAGACAGTGCCAATTTTTACCATCAACTAGACATGAAAAAGGACCTAAACATAATTACCTTCTAGATATAGGGCTTACACTAATGGAATTCCACGAGTTTTGGTAAATGTCTGTTTTGCAGGGACTAAACTGGAAAAGTACCAGAATCATCAAATGGAAGTATGTCAAATGATGGAATAAAGTGCACCATTGCATAGAGCTCATCGAGACACATGAAATAGAGTTTTGGTTCACCCAAATCAGAGTCCAGACGACAAAGTTACGCCATCCGGAAGATTGCAATTGTGCTCCAAGAGCTGTCCGGAGTAAAACGGGCATATCTCCCTCATACGAACTCCGATTTAGGTGATCCACGCGGCGAATCGAAGCTAACGAAGAGATCCATCAGCCCACAAAATATGAGCCCATTTGGGCCCAGCCAAGGGTCGGCCGACTCCCACCCTTGGTCGGCCGACTCGTGACCTGGACCAATCAGCATCAGCCTCGCGGATCCCTGTTCCACCGCCTTTGAGGATGAATAATAATCGTCCGTTTAGGTCGGTTTGATCCGAGGGCTGTGGTGTATCCTAGAGGGCTATATAAACAGGGCCCCTGGCCCCTGGAGGAGGCATCCCTTAAACCCTAATTCATTATCTCCCAGCGGGATCAGAGTTGTAGAGGCGTCCCTTGAATGGATGACTTCTCTTCTCTAGAGAATTAGAGCTAGACACTCCAATGTAGTAGATTAGATCTAGATGAGAGTTAGGAGAGCGGAGCTACGCTCCGGTTCGAGAAGTCTTCAGAGATTTGGTATGTCTTTGTATCTACTCTTGTAAGACTTATGCTTCAATATATTTATCTTCTCTATCTACTTTATTCCTTTCATATGTATGCTTAGTATAGTTGTTACATTCTAGCATGGGATCTTCGCTCGTATTGAGTGCTCTAGTTATCTTAAGTGATTAGAGTAGTAATCGATAGTGTAGGCATGGTGTCTAGACTATAGGTTACCTGAGGTTGCGCCCAATCCCACGGATAGTTGTGGTAGCCCCAGAGGTGACAGCTCTGTCAGGCCTTTGTATTCCACCACGTTCGGGTTGGTGTTTCGTAGAGCTTTTTGGCAGCCTTCCCCCGACTACTCTTTACCCAGTCTTCTTCGAGAGTCGGAAAGGTACTTGTTGCTCCAAAGTGCTATTGTGTGATCGTTATACTTATCCATCCCCCGTTATTATAGAACCAAAGTAGTAGAGAAGAACATAGGAACCTAGATCTCTCCCGTTGTCCTCCCACTATATCTAGCTACTCATTTATCAGTTAATTCTCATACTTGTGCTTATACATATATCCTATCATATATATTTTACCCCTGCTTTAGTCTAGTTGGTTTACTAAGTTAGTAGATACATGATGGTGATTTATTAGATTCTTTAACCCTTGCTTCCCTGTGGTAAAATATAAATAACGATACCTGGTTTACTCCCGGTAAAATGCTACAATGGTATGTTCTGTGCGCTTGCGGAATTCTTCTTATTTTAGTTGCACTTAGCAAATACCAACAAGCATTTTTGGCGCCGTTGCCGGGGAAGCAATCGGTGTTAAGTTTTTGATAATGATCTTGATGTCTGCTAGTTTAGTGTACCACTAGCTTTAGTAGGATTACCTCTTGTTTTGTTAAGTGTGGAATAGACAGGACAAAAGAAGCCGTTTTGACCTTCCGGCAAGTTTCCACAAGAAAAGAAAAGACATTGAAGAGCCCAGGGTCCCTCAACATTCAACATTCATCATTGGAACCCTGCCACCTCACAGGTTTGCGTATACATATATATTTTCTAACCATGTGTAGATTGGAGAAAAGGTCATCGTCACAAGAATTTCGAATCACATCTCAAGTGACGAACATAGATGCTGCACCACTCACAAATTTCATCATGTGAGTTATGGTAAGTATGATCAAGAATGGTGAGACAGTCTTGCTCATGGACTTTAAAATTAGTGAGTAGTTATCTTTTAAATTTGTGCATCTCCCTACATGTTTACTTTTAACAATTCATGCATCCACTACCATTTAGCTTGTTTATGTTTGCTTATCCATTGCATGTTTGGTTTCTTAGATTCATCCATGTGTTTTGCATCTAAAAAAAAAAACCCTCACCAATGATCATGCTCTTTCATCCCTAGTTGAGTAAATCTCTGTTGTGCTCTCATGCTACCTTTGTTTGCTATAGTATGCGTTGGTTTGGAGGTGCTTCATATTGCAATATGGGTACTTCTAAAGGCTTTTAAATTAAGCGTGGTGCTTAGGTTGAAAAGTCTTCCTTAATTAAATTAGACATGGAGTCTAGTTTGGTTATTGAACTAAAATGTGCTTTAGTAGATATTGGTTATTTTGTTAGACTAACCCCTGAGAGAACTCTCAAATCCAATTCGGGTAAGTCAAGAGATGAACTCACTTCATAGATGAAGCAGGCATATGATGAATTCCAACAACTTTGTGCAAAGACAACACTCATTCATCATCCAAGGAAGAATTGTAAGTATCAAATATCATTCACATTGTCTTTTGTTGCAAGTTACCTTTGCCTTGAACCATGTTAGAGTGCCAAAAAAAAAAAAGAAAGTTGCTAGAAAACATGATAAATAAATCCTATGCTAAGGTAACTCAAAAACCATCTTTTTTGTTAGCATAGATGAATTTCAAATAGATAGTGGATATATAGCCCATAGTTTGATTTGTTGCAATCCTTCGGGTATGTGTCTACTAACGTTTTCTAGGAAAGAATCCATGATGTGCCTATCCATGGTTTGTCACAAACCTGCCAAATCACCACTTCAGTGATGGAACAAAGGAGAAGACAAGAGTTCCACAAGAAGGATCATCATTTGAACTTACTCAAAGAAGTGGATGAACAAGGCGACAAGCTATGAGCAACATTGAAGACAACATAGCATTGGGCCCAAAACTCGAGCTAGGATGCCAATGAGGAGTATGGTGTAACTCAGCTCATTTTGGCCAATCAAAGACCTGCCCTCGTTGTTCTTGAAGACACCATCTTGCACGTCGGCAG
This sequence comes from Themeda triandra, assembly GCA_018135685.1. Lineage (NCBI taxonomy): Eukaryota > Viridiplantae > Streptophyta > Magnoliopsida > Poales > Poaceae > Themeda > Themeda triandra. Next base: position 263,710 of record JAENPR010000575.1, read on the forward strand.
CAAGGACAAGGATGGCATGGCATACATCCTTGTGTTAACCAATCATCATCAAGGGTTGACTACTGACCAAACCCAAGAAGACTAGGAACAACCACATTTGCAAGATGATGTCTCTAAGCCATTGGAGATGAAGACCCTTCCTTGATCATCAAGACGGATGGCGTATCATTAATTGCGACTCTTCGCCATGCCGCTAAAAGACAAAGACCATCAAGGAAGAACTCGAGTCTACATCTCCAATGAACATCAATGCGTCAACCAAGACTCAATGAAAATCAAGAATGGTTGATGAAAGAAGATCATACAACCTGCTCTGCCTGTCTCCTCATCCCGGATTGGATAGTCCAAACAAAAGCGAGAATGCAAAGGAGAGATCTCTACTCAACAGACCTATAATCGAAGTCCCTCTCGATACATGAAGGCTTACAAACAGAGGACAAACAGTGTCTGAGGACATAGGAGTACAACACACTCTGAGGGATGACTCAACACTCGTATTTGGTTTCACGTGGCGAGCGACAACAAGGTCAAGCTTGGGGGAGGAAGGCCGATGACTCTTCAAACATTGATCCAAAGCAATGCTCTTCCTCTTTTCAAGCCCCGTCGCTCTAGCACGCCGAGAAGAAACAATGAGTGGAGCACAAGGTCTAGGCATAAGAAAAAAAAAAGAGGAAGAAAAAAAAAAAGGAGTGAAATTTTAGAAGACAAGATGCTCAAGGAGAGAGGTCAATCAAGCAAGGCAAACTCCAAGAAGAAGTAAAGGACCACTAGAAGCATCTACTCTTCATCACAAGGTACTCCAGTGATAAAGACTGCTGGACAAGAAAGAACATGGGTGACCCCTTTCCTAGAGTTACCATCTCAAGAGGTGCAGTTCTCAAGGTCTCTACCTTTGGGATCAAATGATGCACTGAAGGAGTGACATGACAAGAAGTCCTGTTCAGAGGACTTAAATCATTGAACCCTCGCCAAGGAGGTAACTTGGTATTTATCAGCATTTCCTTTCACAGCATTGCATTTTCCTTTAAGAATATTTATTTTCCCTACATGCATCTTAATTGCATCTTCGCTTTACTATCTCTGCACTAGAAAAAGAAAATAAAGATGTTGTGTATTTGCATCCAGAAAACTACTAAGCCCCATGTGAACAATCATTCACTGTGGTGGCATAAAAATAATTTTTCAGCATATCTATTTTCTCTGTCTGCATCCCTTAATTATAAAAAGATAAAAATATTTCTTGAGATCGTGTTAGAATAAGTTTGAGTTAAGAAAGTTCTAGACAACCAAGGCCTAGAGGTTTTTATCACTAACGCTTAATTAGTTCCATAAGCTTTGTTGTCTATTTGAGCTTCACGTAACATCGAGGATCAAGAAGAGCTAACAGGCAGAGGGACATCCAGTTCCCTGTCGGAGTGCTGCCCGCAACATTCAAGTGCTGTCTCCAACAGCAACTATCTACGACACTCCAGGAGGACTAGAACGTCTTCATTGCCTGTCGGCAACATCAGCAGACTATGTCAACATCCAGCTTGGGGGAGAGCATCCCCCGTGTATCAAGCTAAGTGTTCCAACTTGTCTTTTTATAGAGCTTGCTAAACAACTAAAAAAAGATGCATAACCTTAGAAACCCAGAAAGATTTCCTTATTTATCTTTTCTACTTTTGGAGAGCTCTTATTAACTGTCTTAAAAGTGATCCCTAGAATAAACTCTACATGGAGATGATGAATAGTTGCTCGCCGTAATTCCTTTCAAGTACCTAGTTTTCAACCTTGCACTCTCCCGAGTTTTGGACACAACTTGTTTAGATTTGAGATTTGCTCTGAACCTGAAACTTGTGGGTAGCAAACACTTGATCTAAGTCTAGGTGGTTGACGGGTATGATATGGGAAGGTTTTGAGCTGCTGTCCATCTTGTTCCTAGAGATGCTAGAGTTTTGGAAAATTTATTTACGAAAATATTAAATTCCTGCATGATGAGTTCCTTTATGATGAGAGTTCAAATTCCTACCACAGCCATATATTCATGCTTACTAGATTAGGAAAGACCCATCTGTTTATATAGACCATATTGTAGGCTTGAGTGTAGTATTTTTAGGCATTGAGTGTGGTTATGCTGTGGACCCATAAGGAATCGTCATGCAATTAAAGTCAATACTATGTGCTCTCCATCCATTGATCTATGCTACTTCGTCCTCGAAGCTTGCACTCATCTTATAACTACTACATTCATTTCGTGCTACTTCGTCCCTAGAAGTACCACCCACATATAGATCCACATCCACCACATAATGTGCTCTCTCTATCCCGGAGATACGCACATATCTTTGCTCCTACCCCGGGAGTACGCATCCATCCATCCATCCACATATACATACGCCATTCATTTCACTTCATCCAGAAAGGGTTCTACTCCTATCCTGGAGTGAACATCTAGAAATAATCATCACCGTTCCAATTGCCTACATAAAAGCTCCAGTCATTATCATTTCAAGTTATACACTCCCGTTGTTAAAGTTTCGTTTCCAGAGGATTGGTTGCTCTATCAAAAAAAAAAAAAAAAGAGAGAAAAAAAGAAAAGAAAAGAAAAAAAAAAAGAAGAAAGAAAAAGAGTAGCCAAGTCTTTCCTTCAAGAAGTTTCAAAGTTTTCGAATAAAGGGAGTCATGTTATCCCCAAAGGAGCAAGTGTAGAAGTAGATGTTCACCAAGTGATCACCCCTCATAATCATTTCCTTATCATCATCATCTTATCATCCATCCCATTTCCTCATTCACATGCACATATGACTTTATTATTATTTTAGTTCCTATTGGATCCATAGTTTAACTGTGCAATATATGCAAGTGAGTTTGAGTGTCTCCCCACCTATGCGCTCCACATAAGCCTATTAGAAAGTAGGGTGAGAGAGAGAAGGCACTTTCCACTATGCCTTAGTTCCACAAATACCACATATTTTGAGAGAAGAGAGAAGGCATACACTACTCATGCCTTGGAGAGGATCCAAAAATATCACAAATGAGAGACCTGAAAGGTTCATACAAGGAACTCGAGTTTTATTTGAAAATCTTGCAAAAACTCCGAATAATAGTTGATCAAAGAGCGAGAAACATAGCGCTTGACTTGACCGTTCGTCTTTCAACCGCTCAAGACCCAAGTGACGGTTACAAGCCCCATGGTGAAAGGTAATATGAGTAAGTTTTGAGTCGAATCGTTCACTCTAATCCGGAGGAGAGTTCTTGTTTGAACGCATGTGTACTTTTGAGGCATGAAAGCATTGTAGCAACTCCTGATCCACACTGAGTTTATCTTTGCTCAGGGACGAGCAAAAGGTAAGCTTGGGGGAGTTGTTGACGGTCGTTAAGTGCCAATTTTTACCATCAACTAGACATGAAAAAGGACCTAAACATAATTACCTTCTAGATATAGGGCTTACACTAATGGAATTCCACGAGTTTTGGTAAATGTCTGTTTTTGCAGGACTAAACTGGAAAAGTACCAGAATCATCAAATGGAAGTATGTCAAATGATGGAATAAAGTGCACCATTGCATAGAGCTCATCGAGACACATGAAATAGAGTTTTGGTTCACCCAAATCGAGTCCGACGACAAAGTTACGCCATCCGGAAGATTGCAATTGTGCTCCAAGAGCCGTCCGGAGTAAAACGGGCATATCTCCCTCATACGAACTCCGATTTAGGTGATCCACGCGGCGAATCGAAGCTAACGAAGAGATCCATCAGCCCACAAAATATGAGCCCATTTGGGCCCAGCCAAGGGTCGGCCGACTCCCACCCTTGGTCGGCCGACTCGTGACTGGACCAATCAAGCATCGCCTCGCGGATCCCCGTTCCACCGCCTTTGAGGATGAATAATAATCGTCCGTTTAGGTCGGTTTGATCCGAGGGCTGTGGTGTATCCTAGAGGGCTATATAAACAGGGCCCCTGGCCCCTGGAGGAGGCATCCCTTAAACCCTAATTCATTATCTCCCAGCGGGATCAGAGTTGTAGAGGCGTCCCTTGAATGGATGACTTCTCTTCTCTAGAGAATTAGAGCTAGACACTCCAATGTAGTAGATTAGATCTAGATGAGAGTTAGGGAGAGCGGAGCTACGCTCCGGTTCTGGAGAAGTCTTCAGAGATTTGGTATGTCTTTGTATCTACTTTTGTAAGACTTATGCTTCAATATATTTATCTTCTCTATCTACTTTATTCCTTTCATATGTATGCTTAGTATAGTTGTTACATTCTAGCATGGGATCTTCGCTCGTATTGAGTGCTCTAGTTATCTTAAGTGATTAGAGTAGTAATCGATAGTGTAGGCATGGTGTCTAGACTATAGGTTACCTGAGGTTGCGCCCAATCCCACGGATAGTTGTGGTAGCCCCGGAGGTGACGGCTGCTGTCGGGCCTTTGTATTCCACCACGTTCGGGTTGGTGTTTCGTAGAGCTTTTTGGCAGCCTTCCCCGACTACTCTTTACCCGTCTTCTTCGAGAGTCGGAAAGGTACCTGTTGCTCCAAAGTGCTATTGTGTGATCGTTATACTTATCCATCCCCCGTTATTATAGAACCAAAGTAGTAGAGAAGAACATAGGAACCTAGATCTCTCCCGTTGTCCTCCCACTATATCTAGCTACTCATTTATCGTTAATTCTCATACTTGTGCTTATACATATATCCTATCATATATATTTTACCCTCGCTTTAGTCTAGTTGGTTTACTAAGTTAGTAGATACATGATGGTGATTTATTAGATTCTTTAACCCTTGCTTCCCTGTGGTAAAATATAAATAACGATACCTGGTTTACTCCCGGTAAAATGCTACAATGGTATGTTCTGTGCGCTTGCGGAATTCTTCTTATTTTAGTTGCACTTAGCAAATACCAACACACAACATCTGCTAGAACCTATGTGTTAAAGCATCTACAAAAGAGGGCACACGCTTGGCAACAAATGTCATAGGGGTATCCCAGAAGAGACGTCGGTGACCAAGAATCCGCCTGAGCAGCAAAGATGACAAAGCATCCGCCAAAGTAGAAGAGCGACTGTGGGGGGTATAAATCCGGTATACCACCATAGACAGTTCCAGGGCTGTTCGGCAAGATGGCCCAGATCAGACAAGACCCGGCCCATTACCGATCAGGCTGGTGGGCCGGACCACAAGACGATGGCGTGGTCCACAACCGACCAGGAGGTGGATCGCGCACAAGGATACTTGTCCCGCAAGTAGACTTAGTCGGTTAGGTCAGATGGAGTCCTCCTAGGGCATGACTTGATGTAACCGACCACCTCACGTGTACCCTTGGCTGCTCGGCTATATAAAGCGGCCAAGAACCCCCCTAGAACGCAGGCTATTCTCTGGCATCCTAGATCTAGAGAGCTTAGCGCTTCATTGTACTCTGATACTTGATCATACAACATAACACGAGAAGCAGGACGTAGGGTATTACGCTTCCGAGCAGCCTGAACCTGGGTAAACCTGGTTGTCCTTGGTTCGTTTTGTTTCTCAACGTCCAGATCGCAGATCGTAACGTGCCCTTGCCGAAACTCACCGCCGTGGGATACCCCGTGGTGGACTGCCGGTTATCCGTAATCGACAGTGGCGCGCCAGGTAGGGGGTGGGGTTTTCGATCTCGAGGCGATCCAGATGGTTTCCTTCCCCGCTTCCATGAATCTCGAGGCCAGCAGTGCCTTCACCTTCGGATCGGTCACCTGGACCACCAAGATGATGGCGCCCCTCACTTCCACGGGAGCATCCGGGCCGGTCCCAGCACCGCCCGTAGGGCATACGGTCTCAGCACCGCCCGCCGAGCAGATGGTCCCAGCACCGTCCGCTCACCCGGCCACTGCGCCAACCACCTCGCCGCCGGTCACAGCACCCGCCGCGCAGGATTCCCCGTTGCCCTCGGCAACGGCGGACACGACGGATCTTCGAGCACTCGTAGATCGGCTCCCTTGCTATCAAAGGAAGCCGATCGACAACTCAGATCTAATCGAACTCATTGACCAGCAGGGTCGCGGGTTGGCCGAGATCACGAAACTAGTTGAGGCTACTCAGGAGTTGATCCGTAAAGGCCCAGACTTCTCTGATTTCACACCCGTCCGACCACGTCGGCGAAGTTCTGTTCGTCGCAGCAATGCAGATCTCACTGGCGATCATCAGCCTGTCGCTCGACCAGCTGCCCCCAGATCAGCTAGAAGTCCTCGTTGGTTAGATCCCAACCAGGACGGCCACCTGATTCCATCTGGGCAGGTCCGGCGCAGTACAAACGTTCCCCCTCTCCCTAGGCTGAACGAGTTTATCGATGCACAGCGAAGCCGCCGAGCACCGGCCCGGCAGCAACAAGAAGGCCGTGCTCCACCGGGCAAGTTTCCTGCAGCAGATCCACCTGCTCCGCCGCACGATTCAGCCTTCCTCTCCTTCAGATTGGACAATGCGGCGTCGACGTACGCAAGGGACATCCAACAACAGTTCGACGCACTCCTGATCGAGGATACAGTCCCAAGGAGTCCCGCTCATGTGATCAGGATGGTGGAGATTCGAGAACTAGGGGATGCGTCTCAGGACACCGACCCGGTCTCTCCAACCTTTTCCGATCTACTCGCACAGTATTCTCCCGGATACACGGATTACCTGTCCTCGGATGATGATTACCCGATGGCCGAGGACACGATAATCACTCCCGACCACCGGACGGAAACACCCAGCAGCGCGCTGGACTTCCCCAAGTATCCGCCTGGTTTCGGGCCAACGATATTGATGGTTAGCAACGATGAGCCTCCGGCTCCAAACGAGACGGACGCCCAACGGCAGGCAAGGGAAGACCGCAACGAAGGGCGAGCCCGACGTCGTGTCGCGAGCAGGGTCGTCCTCACGCTGGCGCCGGACCACGACACCGACCCTGGCGTCACAACCTCAACCCTGAGTTTGACGGTGTTGGCGACCCAGTGGTCCATGAAACTCCCACGGCAAACATCGCCGTAGCCATGGAGAAGTTGAAGCAGCTCCCCCCCGAGACCCCTGGGCTCAACGAGATCCAGGAATTCCTCGTGGCAGCCGAGGACCAAGTGAACGACCTTTGTTCCATGGGCTCAATAGCCAGTTCTTACCGGTCCCGTCGTTCTCGGAACCGGAACCGGCGAGGGCCGCGAATGGAAAGTGGAGGGGACAACTCATCCCACAACGGCAGATATTCCTATGAAGACGGCGGGGATTACGACGATCGTGTCGAGCAACCAGGTCGGGCTCCACGACGTGAGCGTCCTCAGAACAGTCGTCGGCGCCCTAACCGCCAGCGAGGCAACCAGGGCCGACAAGAGGACGAAGTACTCCAACCCGAGCGCAGGGACCTCCGAGAACGGATCGACGAGCACCTCCGAGCACGCAGAAACATCGGGGGCATTCCGCCCTTCTCCGAGGAGCTCAAGGCTGTCATATGGCCTAAAAATTTCCGTACCTCGGAAATCCGGACATATGATGGTAAGGCAGACCCAGCGCATTGGATATTGCTCTACGAGGTTGCCGTCCGAGCAGCAGGAGGTGATGAGTACGTTATGGCGAACTATCTCCCCATCGTGCTCGGCAACACAGTCACCACCTGGCTGCTCCGGCAACAACCCGGATCAATTCACAGCTGGGCACAGCTCCGCCAGATTTTCGTCGACCACTTTAGGTCTACTTGTGTCCAACTAGGGACCAAGTATGCGTTAAAGCAGGTTCGCCTTCGCCCAAAGGAGTCGCTACGAGGATTCACTCGGCGCTTTTCGGATGCATGGAATCGCGTGCCTGAGATCTCTCAGGAGACCGCCGTCGAGGCATTCATTGACGGCTTGGTCCAACCACGTGGTCGGGACCTCCAAAAGGCTCTTCTCTTGAAGCAGCCGAAAACCATGGAGGAACTGCTCCGGATCGCGCACGACTACTCACTCCTGGGTGACGGCCTAAACCAAGGCGGTGATGGCCCATCAAACCGCAACTACCGCCGGGATGATAACTCTGACGACGAAAGCGGCGCCGACCGACCACCACGCCGCCAAGATGGACGCCGCCAGAACCAACGTTTCATCCATGGACCCGGCCCTCGTGACAGCGAACCTAATTTCAGGCGCCGGGGCCAGGACAACTATGGTGGTGGCAAACGCAACCGAAACCGCAATGACAATGACGTCAATGCGGTCAAGGGACAGAAGCCAGTCGGGGATGAGGTGCTTGACAAAATCTTTGCCTAGGACTGTCCTCGGCATCCTGGCAAAGGTCACACCATGGGCGAGTGCCGAGTCTTGTCGGACGCTCTTATCAAGTTCGCTGCTAAAAGACCACGCCCCAACCCTAAGGCCAAAAGCAAGCCTGCCGACAAGCCAGAAGAAGAAGAAGAGAACGAGACACAAGACATCAACCCTCGTCATGCTTTCAAGGAAGCCGAGCGGAATTTCGCTGGCGTAATCTTCGGCGGAAAGGTCGGGCTTGAAACTAGTCGCGATAGAAAGTTGCTGACTCGCGCTATCATTGCAATGCAAGAACCCGATGGCCTCGTTGCCGATGTGAAGCTACCAGCATGGACCGAGCAGCCCATATCTTTCAGTCGAAAAGATATGTGGGCACGCATCCCAGATGCCGGACGCTTCCCACTGGTCCTTGATCCAGTGATATCTAACATCCGCTTCGAGAAGGTGCTCGTCGACGGCGGTAGTGCTCTGAACATCATGTTCTACCCAGCCTTCAAGGCACTCGGCATCCCGCAGGAGAAACTACAGCCGTACGACACACCTTTCTGGGGCATCATGCCTAGAAAGCCTTCCTACCCACTCGGGCAGATCACCCTCGACGTACAGTTTGGAACCAAGCAGCACATCCGTACCGAGCACATCACCTTCATCGTGGCCGACTTCGAGGGGACCTACCATGCCATCTTGGGCCGCCCTGGCATCGCCAAGTTCATGGCTGTCCCCCACTACGGTTACCCGGTGTTGAAGATGCCCACCGAGCAGGGAACATTGTCCCTATGTGGCAATGTCTTCATGGCTCGAGAGTGCGAGACCGCCGCCTACGCCGCGGCAGAATTCCAAGACCTACAACAGGCTCTGCAGCATACCAGCCTGGGTGTCGACGACTTACCACCAGCAGAGCTCGAGGCACCTGTTGGAAGTGGTCAGCGCCCGTCCAACAAGGTGAAGAGCTCAAAGACGGTCAGCCTCTCCGACGACGACCCTTCCAAGGTCACCAAGGTCGGAGCTGAGCTCGACCCCAAATAGGAAGACGCGCTCGTCCAGTTCCTTCAGGACAACATCAGCATATTTGCGTGGAAGCCCTCCGATATGCCTGGTGTTCCCAGGGAAAAGGCCGAGCACTACCTCGACGCCAAGACGATCGCAAGCGTCCGCCGATTTAAGATGCGCGGTTCGCCCGCGACCGCAAGGAGCTTATTAGAATAGAAGTAGCCAAGCTTTTAGCAGCTGGTTTTATCAAAGAAGTGTACCACCCGGAGTGGTTAGCCAATCCGGTGCTTGTTCAAAAGAAGAATAAAGAGTGGAGGATGTGCGTTGATTATACAGATCTCAACAAACACTGCCCCAAGCAGGCATTCAATCTCCCTCGAATCGACGAGGTCGTAGATTCCACCGCCGGCTGCGAGTTGTTCTCGTTTCTTGACTGTTACTCCGGGTATCACCAGATAGCCCTCAAAAAGGAGGACCAAGAAAAAACCGCTTTCATTACCCCTTCGGTGCTTCTTGTTACACGACCATGGCTTTCGGTCTCAAAAACGCCGGAGCTACGTACCAACTGGCTATCCAGTCCTGCCTCAAAAAGGAGATCGCAGACGATCTCATAGAGGCTTACGTAGATGACGTGGTAATAAAATCAAGAACGGCAGATGCCCTGATCACAAACTTCGAACGCACCTTCAAGAAACTCAATGAGTTCCAATGGAAACTTAACCCAAACAAGTGCGTTTTTGGAGTACCGTCGGATATCCTGCTCGGCCACCTGGTCAGCCAGGAAGGCATCAAGCCCAATCCCGAGAAGGTAGCCGATGTCTTCAAATTACGACCACCCCGGTGCGTCAAGGACATCCAAAAACTTACTGGCTGCTTAGCCGCCCTGAGCAGATACATCTCCCGAATGGGCGAAAAAGGACTCCCCTTTTTAAAATTACTCAAGGCAAAAGAAAAGTTTGAGTGGACAGAGGAGGCCGACCAGGCCTTTAAATAGCTCAAAGCCTACCTCACTTCCCCCTCACTCCTAACAGTCCCAAAGCAGGACGAGGAGTTGCTCCTATACATAGCCGCGACAACCAACGTGGTCAGCACTGTGCTAGTAGTCGAGCGAGAGGAGGAAGGACACGTCTATGGAGTCCAGCGGCCCATATATTATATAAGCGAAGTGCTCAGCGAGTCCAAGCAGTGGTACAACCAAGTACAAAAGCTCTTGTATGCCCTCCTGATCACCAAACGCAAGCTGCTCCATTACTTTCAAGCCTTCAAAATCACAGTCGTTACTGATGTACCACTCGGCGATATCCTCCGCAACCGAGACGCTAGTGGTCGGATCGTGAAATACGCGCTAGAACTGTCTGAGTACAGCCTCCAGTTTCGCGCCAGACGAACGGTGAAGTCACAGGCCTTGCCTGATTTCATCGTGGAGTGGACGGACATCAGTCTACCCCTTGCCGATTCAAACGCCGAGTACTGGACGATGTACTTTGACGGCTCCCTAAACATCGACGGTGCTGGGGCTGGTGTCTACTTTATCTGCCCTTCCAAAGACACGATAAAGTACGTCTTGCGTATCCACTTCAAAGCATCCAACAACGTAGCTGAGTACGAAGCGGCCCTACACGGCCTTCGTATCGCCGTTGAACTTGGCATCAAAAGACTCATGGTTTATGGGGACTCTGCTTTGGTCATCAAGTAGGTCAACAAAGATTGGGACACAGTCCATGAGAAGATGGATGCCTACGTCGCCGAAATTCGCAAACTTGAGAACAAGTTTTACGGTGTGGAATTCATCCACGTTCGCCGCGAAAAGAACGTAGGAGCCGACGAGCTGTCCAAGCTGGGCTCATCCCGTGCCAAGTTACCTCCCGGCGTTTTTGTTCAAGATTTAATCAAGCCTTCGATCCCCGATCAGGTAGAACATACACCGGAACCTACTTCGGTGGTCAGCTACCTGACCACACTGCTCAGTAACGCCAACGTCGAGGACGATGATGGTCTCCTCAGCCGGCAGGCAGATGATGAGGGTACAGAGTCAGCCAACAAGGCGACGCCTCTCCAGGACGACTGGAGAGAGCCCTTTGTCAGATACCTGAATGACCACCTCGTCCCGGAGGACAAACTTGCTGCCCAACAGCTGGTCCGCAGAGCCAAGGCCTATGCTATGGTCAATGGCGAGTTGATGCGCAAGGCACCCAAGTCCATCATATTCCAGAAGTGTATTACTCGGGAAGCAGGGATAGAGCTCCTCAAAGCCATCCACGAGGGTACTTGTGGTAACCATGCAGTGTCCCGGACACTGGTCAGCAAAGCCTACCGGGCAGGATTCTACTGGCCTACGGCCGTAACTGACGCTGAAGACTACGTACGGCGGTGTGTTAACTGCCAAATGTTTGCCAAGCAGATTCATGTCCTAGCACATGATTTACAAACAATCCCAGCTGCTTGGCCCTTCTCATGCTGGGGACTAGACATGATCGGCCCTTTCAAACCAGCTCCTGGTGGCCATACAAACGTCTTCATGCTCATTGACAAGTTCTCCAAATGGATCGAATACAAACCAGTCAAAAAAGCCACAGCCGAGAAGGCAGTCCAGTTCCTCGACGAGGTCGTCCATAGATTTGGTGTCCCGAACACCATAATCACTGATCTAGGTTCACAAATCACGAGCGACGCGTTTTTCAACTATTGTGATGATAACCTAATCAAAGTCAAGTACGTTTCCATCGCTCACCCACGAGCTAACGGACAAGTTGAACGTGCTAATGGAATGATCCTCGACGCACTCAAGAAGCGAGTCTTCCAGGTTGACACCAAGCTCAAACCTGGTCGGTGGCTCAACGAGTTGTCTACTGTGGTCTGGGGACTTCGTACCCAGTCCAGTCGTAATACCGGAGTCTCACCATACTTCATGGTGTATGGCTCAGAGGCTGTCATACCAGCCGAGGTCGCTTTCCAGTCACCACGGGTAGCCTACTGTTGACGGTCGTTAAGTGCCAATTTTTACCGTCAACTAGACATGAGAAAGGACCTAAATATAATTACCATCTAGATATAGGGCTTACACTAATGGAATTCCACGAGTTTTGGTGAATGTCTGTTTCTGCAGGGTGTCAGCTGAAAATACCCAAGGAAGGCCCACATGTCAGGTTTACATAGAGATAATCGGGAACCGGTGAAAATTCTGTAATCTGGAAGGTTCGAGAAGGCTATGGACCAAACGGGAGCCCGAACGGGCTCGGTGGGGAGTCGGCCGACTCCCCCCCTTGGGCGGCCGACTGGCCAGTTCAACCAATCAGAAACAGCCTCGCGGATCCCTGTTCCACCGCCTTTGAGGATGAATAATAATCGTCCATTTAGGTCGGTTTGATCCAAGGGCTGCGGTGCATCCTAGGGGGCTATATAAACAGGGCCCCTGGCCCCTGGAGGAGGCATCCCTTGAAACCCTAATTCATTATTTCTAGAGAGGATCAGGTGAGAGAGGTCCCTTGAATAGATCTCCTCCCTAGAGCCTAGCATTCAAGATAGATAGAGAGAGTATAGGGTGGAGGTAGAGTTGGAGGAAGCCCGGCATGTCAATGTCTCCTCTCCGGTTGTACCTGCGGGATCAAGTCTCCTAACCCGAGGCTTGGTTCTAGGATCATTCCCGCAATTCAACTTCGATACTAGTAAGTTCTTGTTATTATTGCTCTTTGGTTTACGAGTTTATTTTATTCGCTTCCGGTTGGGAATAGAGTAATCGTTCGTAGCGTAAGCGTGGTGCTTGGGCTAGGTTCACTCGTAGATGCTCCCTATCCGGCCGGAACCGTGGTAGTATCGAGGGAAGTGACAATCCCTTTGTTACCTTTGTAATCCACTTCCGTCGTAGGTAAGGTAGGTCCAAAAGTGCTAGGTTAAGCATCCTCTCGTGGTGTCTTTTCTTAGGTGCTCCCATAGAGTAGTAGTTGCAAAGCTTGCCATAGGTTGGAAGAAGACTGTGGTAGTAATCCTCTCTATATCGCACATTACCTTGTCTCGTAGCTCGGGGTTAAGTATAGACTTGGGTTAGTCGGATGCACGTTTTCTCCTAGCGGATAAATAAATAACGATACTGGAATATCTCCCGGGTGAAGTGCTCACCGATATCCGTGCGCTTGCGGATTATTTCTCTTTGATTCTTTCGTGTGCGTATCTAGTATCAACAAGCATTTCTGGCGCCGTTGCCAGGGAGAAAGACGGTCTGCTGAGATAACCTTAAGTCATGCTTAGCCTTGTATTATACTTTTATCTTTTTCTTGTTTTCTTTTGCCTTTTTATTTTCTATCCTTATAGATAACCCAAATTCCACGCCTATCCACCAATATCTTGCACCCATGAGCACATGCTTAGAGCCTCTAAAACCCATGATTTTCACATCTAGCTATGAGCTACACCAATCTGTGGTTGCAATAGGTCAAAGCCAACCCTTTTCTACAGCTAGAGTCCTATCTTCTAATCAAGAGTGTATTGTACCCAAGGTCCTATCCTCAACCGGTGAGGGTAATGAACCCAAAGTCCTATCCTCTGATCAAGTAGGTAATGAACTTTTGGTTACACTTAGGGAATCTTCTAATTTTCATATAAACTTAGGTTTAGACCTAGCCTTACAAGACCATGTTCTTATTCAACATCTATATGTGGGTCTTGATAATATCGCCTTTGGAGGAGTTTTCCTTTCTTTACCCATTAGTGAAGTGAGGTTTGTCCTTATTAGTGGACACACTCCTTGCACTAGCCTTCATGATAACATCCTAGAGGTAGAGAAGGAATCATCCCCCAAACTAGAAGAGGAAGTTTCCATAGCCACTTTGCAAACATTCCAATCCCATGATTTGGCTACCCATCCCAAACTAGTAGTACTCCAAAGTCCCCTAAGAGAAGAAGTAATTCTACCCTTAGAGATTCTCTTTGATAATGATTTTGGGAGGAGTTTTAACTTCCTGCTTCATAAGAGATCTTTTAGTGCATACATTGCCAATCTTCTCAAGAAGAGGTCTCTTAGAAAGCGTCTCAAATCCAATCCCTTTGAAGGACGCTTAGAAAGACTCAAGGATGGCATATCAAGTGATGCCATGGAAGGAGAGCGTAGCCATTTAGAAACCACCTTCGTCTTCTCTCCTTTTATGACCACATCAAATATAGAATATGAACCTACCTTTAAACCCATCCTTGACCCCTATGACTCGTTCTATGCTCTTTCTCCCAAACCTCCCGACGATCCTAGAAATCCGTGTACATATCCCATGCATAGGAATCATCGAGAACATATAGAGGATCTTGAAGAGCAACATCCATGGCTAGAGAGCATTAAAAACCTATGTGCTATTGAATGGATGGATAAGGCCTTAGATGAGATCATTTCGATAGACGATCCAGGGGGAATTTCGGACATTTATGCCGAGTCACCCTTGGAAGTGGAAGATGACGGAGGCTTCAATGAGCAAAGTAGTTACTTCTTAAACACCCCATCAAGACCTTGCTCATATGAAAAATCTCCTGATTCAATTAGTCTCTCCAACATTACCACACACGAGATCTTCAACCCCATCATGCTCCTTGTTTCTAAAGACATTGAAAGGGTGGTTGTAGATGCATATGTTTTCCATAAACATTACAGATCTCGTCATGTTGAATCTTGAGATAGTATACATAGACTGGTGTTGGAGGGGGAACCACTTCACCAATTCACATCTTGAAGGTTTCCCAAGGACAAGCTTAGTGTCCTAAAACAAGCACTGTTTAGACCATGACATGAGTGTTCACCTTTCTACTGTGCTGTCCTTGTTAAATGAGCATAGAGTTATAATTATGAAAATATTCCTTCGGGTATTCTTGCCACTAACCTTTCTAGGTTCAAAGCAAAAAGATAGAAGGAACAACAAATGCAAGGTATGTCCAACCAATCATTATGCAACATTGAATTACTTTCACCCAATCTTGATTTCTGCCAAATTCAAGCATGGGGGATATACTTCCATAAATAGATTCCTTACCATGTTGCTACTCTGTCTTGGTTGTTCCTACCTTTAAGGCATGCTCAGTTTGCTAAACATTAATCATGCCCTGCCATCACTGTTTGAGTAAATCTCTGTAGTGCTCTCATGCTGCCTTTGTTTGTTATAGTATGCTTTAGTTTAGAGGTGCTTCATAATTGCAATATGGGTACTTCTAAAGGCTTTTAAATTAAGCGTGGTGCTTAGGTTAAATTGCCTTCCTTAACTAGATTAGACATGGAGTCTAGTTTGGTTATTGAACTAAAATTGTGCTGTAGTAGATATTGGTATATTTTGTTGGACTAACCCCTGCAGAAAAACTTCCAAATCCAAATCGGGTAAGTCAAGAGATGAAATCACATACGAGATGAAGCAAGGCATATGATGAACTCCAACAACTTTGCATAGAAGACGTAGCTCTTTCATCATCCAAGAAAGAATTGAAAGAATTTATGGTGTGCCTATTCATGGTGAACCTGCCAAATCATCACTTCAGTGATGGAACAAAGGAAGAGACATGAGTGCCACAAGATGGACTACATCAATAGCACTCACCCAAAGGAAGTGGATGAACAAGGCGACAAGCTATGAGCAACCTTGAAGACATCATAACATTGAGCCCCCAATGAGAAGCTGGGAGAAACTCACCTCATTTTGGCCAATCAAAGACCTGCTCTTGTTATTCTTGAAGACACCATCTTGCACGTCGGCAGTAAGGACAAGCATGTCATGATAGCATGCATCCTTGTGTCAACCAATCACCATCAAGGGTTGACTACCGACCAAGCCCAAGAAGACCATGAACAACTACATTTGCAAGATGATGTCCCTATGCCATTGGAGATGAAGCCTGCATACAATTAATGATGTCCCTTCCTTGATCATCAAGACGGATGGCGTATCATTAACTGCAACTCTTTGCCATGCTACTAGAAGACAAAGACCATCAAGGAAGAACTCGAGTCTACATCTCCAATGAACATCAATTAGTCGACCAAGGCTCAGCAAAAATCAAGAATGGTTGACAAAAGAAGATCATGCAACTGTCCGTCCTAGATTGGATAGTCCAAAGAAAAGAAGAATGCAAAGGAGAGATCTTTGCTCAATGGACCTAGAATCAAGATCCCTCTCCGACAGACTTCAGAACAGAGGATGGACAATGTCTAAAGAACATGGAGTTACAACACACTTTGAGGGATGATTCAACACAACACACTTGGCTCCCAGTGATGAGCAACAACAAGTTTGGGGGAGGAAGGCCGCCGACTCCTCTAATAATGATCCAGCAACACTCTTCCTCTTCTCAAGCCCTCGTCGTTCTAGCCCGCTGGTTTGCAATCCCTCCATTCGCAATTACTTCCTCTCTATAAGTTTGAGTGTTTTCTATAGATTTCATACACCAATCAAACTTAAGACAAAGTAAAATCAATCTTTAAGATAAGAAGTAATGTTGAGTAAATGTTCTATGCTAATTAAAATTTTCAACCCAACTTTTTTGTAGCATAGAATATGATCTTAGCTCTATGACAAATCTACCCTTGTTATTATATTCCTTCGGGTATGTGTTGTCCACTAATCCTCTACAGAGAAGAAACAATAAGTGGAGCACAAGGTCAAGAGAGAGGCCCACTAGAAGCATCTACTCTTCATCCCAGGGTGCTCCAGTGATAAAGTTCTGAACCTGCAACATGCACACTAAACAAGATGCTGCTAGCATCACAATTAAAGGTTCACTTCAAACCGTTGGACAAGGAAAGAACATGGGTGACATCTTCCTCAAGAGATATCAACTCAAGAGATGTAGTTCTCAAGGTCTCTACCTTTGAGATCAAATAAAGCACCGAAGGATTGAACACGACAAGAAGTCCTATTCAGAGGGCTTAAAACACCGAACCCTTGCCAAGGAGGTAACTTGGTAGTTATCCATATTTCCCACTTCAGCATTGCATAAGTTTTTCCTTTAGCATATTTACTTTTTGCATAATCAGTTCTTGTTGCATATTTACTTTGCCGCATCCGCATTAGAAAAGAAAATAATTTTGTCTTGCATTGCATCTAGAAAATGCTAAGCCCCATGTGAATAATTTTGTGGTGCGACGGCCCACAAAGATATCCACCGTGGTGGCATAAAAATAAGTTTTAATCTTAGTTGCATTTTTTTTCGTCTACATACCATAAAATATAAAATTGCAAAAATATTAAGATCCTGCTAAAAAGATTTTTGTGTTAAGAAGGTTCTAGACATTCAAGGCTTAGAGGTTTATCACTAATGCTTAATCGGTTCCACAAGCTTTCTTTGTCTATTTGAGCCTCACGAATTTAAAGGATCAAGAAGAGCTAACATGCGAAGGACGTCATGTCCCCCGTCGGAGTGCTACCCGCGACACTTGAATCTTTGTCTCCAACAAGCAACCATCTACAACACTCCGGGAGGACTAGAACGTCTTCACTACCGTCGGCAACATCACGACTACGTGAATATCCGGCTTGGGGAAAGCACCCCCTTGTATCCAGCTAAGTATCACTAGCTTATCTATCTATCTATTTGTTAAGTTTGCTAAATAAAATAGAGGAGAGTATGTGAAAAGTCGCCCTTTGCTAAAATGAACCCTACTGAGAATAAGCTCTTATATGGAAATGATGAATAGTTGCTCTGCCGTAATTCCTTTCAAGTACCTAGTTTTCAACCTTGCACTCTCCCGAGTTTTGGACACAACTTGTTTAGATTTGAGATTTACTCGAACTCCGAAACTTGTGGGTAGCGAATGCTTGATCTAAGTCTAGGTAGTTGACGGATATGATATGGGAAAGTTTTGAGCTGTCTTGTCCATCTTGTTCCTAGAGATGCTAGAGTTCGGAGAGTTTATCTTTTAAAATCTTAAAATTTCTGCATGATGAGTTTCGTATGACGAGAGTTAAAAATTCCTACCACAGCCATACATTCATGCTTGCTAGATTAGCAAAACCCATCTATTTATATAGATCATATTGTAGGCTTGAGTGTAGTCTTTATAGGCATTGAGTGTGGTTATCTTTGTGGACCCATAAGGAACCAGTCATGCGGTTAAAGTCAATACTATGTGCTCTCCATCCATTGATCTATGCTACTTCGTCCTCGAAGCATGCACCCATTTTATAAATACTACATTCATTACGTGCTACTTCGTCCCTAGAAGTACCACCCACATATAGATCCATATCCACTACATATTGTGCTATCTCTACCCCGGAGATACGCACCTATGCTTTGCTCCTACCTTGGGAGTACGCATTCCCCCACATATTGTGCTTGTCTCTACCCCGGAGATACGCGCTTATCTGCTCCTACCCCGGGAGTACGCATCCATCCATCCATCCATCCATCCACAAAATACATACGCCACTCATTTCACTTCATCCGAAAAGGTTCTACTCCTATCCCGGGAGTGAACATCTAGAAATAATCATCGCCGTTCCATTTGCCTACATAAAAGCTCCAGTCATTATCATTTCAAGTTATACACTCCCCGTTGCTAAAATTTCGTTTTCAGAGGATTGGTTGCTCCAAAAAAAAAAAAAGAAAAAAAAAGAGAAAGAGAAAGAAAGAAAGAAAGAAAGAGTAGCCAAGTCCTTCCCTTCAAGAAGTTTCAAGGTTTCCGAATAAAGGGAGTCATGTTATCCCCAAAGGAGCAAGTGTAGAAGTAGATGTTCGCCAAGTGATCACCCCTCATAATCATTTCCTTATCATCATCATCTTATCATTCATCCCATTTCCTCCTTCACATGCACATATGACTTTATTATTATTTTAGTTCCTATTGGATCCATGGTTTAACTGTGCAATATATGCAAGTGAGTTTGAGTGTCTCCCCCACCTATAGCTCCACATAAGCCTATTAGAAAGTAAGGTGAGAGAGAGAAGGCACTTTCCACTATGCCTTAATTCCAAAAATATCACATATTCTGAGAGAAGAGAGAAGGCATACGCAACACATGCCTTGGAGAGGATCCAGAAATACCACAAATGAGAGACCTGAGAGGGTCATACATGGAAACTCTGAGTTTTATTTGAAAATTTTGCAAAAACTCCGGAATAATAGTTGATCAAAGAGTGAGAAACATAGCGCTTGACTTGACCGTTCTGTCTTTCAACTGCTCAAGACCCAAGTGACGGCTACAAGCCCCATGGTGAAAGGTAATATGAGTAAGTTTTGAGTCGAATAGTTCACTCTAATCCGGAGGAGAGTTCTTGTTTGAACGCATGTGTACTTCGAGGCGTGAAAGCATTGTAGCAACTCCCGATCCATCATCGAGTTTATCTTTGCTCGAGACGAGCAAAGGGTAAGCTTGGGGGAGTTGTTGACGGTCGTTAAGTGCCAATTTTTATCGTCAACTAGACATGAGAAAGGACCTAAATATAATTACCATCTAGATATAGGGCTTACACTAATGGAATTCCATGAGTTTTGGTGAATGTCTCTGTTTACGCAGGTGTCGGCTGAAAATACCCAAGGAAGGCCCACATGTCAGGTTTACATAGAGATAATCGGGAACCGGTGAAAATTCTGTAATCTGGAAGGTTCGAGAAGGCTCTGGACCAAACGGGAGCCCAAACGGGCTCGGTGGGGAGTCGGCCGACTCCCCCCCTTGGGCGGCCGACTGGCCAGTTCAACCAATCAGAAACAGCCTCGCGGATCCCTGTTCCACCGCCTTTGAGGATGAATAATAATCGTCCATTTAGGTCGGTTTGATCCAAGGGCTGCGGTGCATCCTATGGGGCTATATAAACGGGGCCCCGGCCCCCGGAGGAGGCATCCCTTGAAACCCTAATTCATTATTTCCGAGAGAGGATCGGGTGAGAGAGGTCCCTTGAATGGATCTCCTCCCTAGAGCCTAGCATTCAAGATAGATAGAGAGAGTATAGGATGGAGGTAGAGTTGGAGGAAGCCCGGCATGTCGGTGTCTCCTCTCCGGTTGTACCTGCGGGATCAAGTCTCCTAACCCGAGGCTTGGTTCTAGGATCATTCTGCAATTCAACTTCTGATACTAGTAAGTTCTTGTTATTATTGCTCTTTGGTTTACGAGTTTATTTTATTCGCTTCCGGTTGGGAATAGAGTAATCGTTCATAGCGTAAGCGTGGTGCTTGGGCTAGGTTCACTCGTAGATGCTCCCTATCTAGCCGGAACCGTGGTAGTATCGAGGGAAGTGACAATCCCTTTGTTACCTTTGTAATCCACTTCCCGTCAGTAGGTAAGGTAGGTCCAAAAGTGCTAGGTTAAGCATCCTCGTGGTGTCTTTTCTTAGGTGCTCCCATAGAGTAGTAGTTGCAAAGCTTGCCATAGGTTGGAAGAAGACTGTGGTAGTAATCCTCTCTATATCGCTCATTACCTTGTCTGTAGCTCAGGGGTTAAGTATAGACTTGGGTTAGTCAGATGCACGTTTTCTCCTAGCGGATAAATAAATAACGATACTCTGGAATATCTCCCGGGTGAAGTGCTCACCGATATCCGTGCGCTTGCGGATTATTTCTCTTTGATTCTTTTGTGTGCATATCTAGTATCAACACCTACCACGATGAGACCATCTCTGATGAGGCCAGAGAGGTAGACATCATCGCTAAGGAAGAACAGGTCCTCGAGTCATGTGCTCGGACTGAAAAGTACTTAGCCATGGTACGAGGACGTTTGTTCATGGTCGGCGATCTCGTGCTCCGTCGTATCCAGAACACGGATGGCCTCCACAAGCTATCACCAAGGTGGGAATGTCGATTACGGATAACCGGTAGTCCACCACGGGGTATCCCACGGCTGTGAGTTTCGGCAAGGGCACGTTACGATCTGCGATCTGGACGTTGAGAAACAAGACAAACCAAGGACAACCAGGTTTACCCAGGTTCAGGCTGCTCGGAAGCGTAATACCCTACGTCCTGCTTCTCATGTTATGCTGTATGATCAAGTGTCGGATTACAATGAAGCGCTAAGCTCTCTAGGTTAGGATGCCAGAGAATAGCCTGCCTTCTAGGGGGGTCCTTGGCCGCTTTATATAGCCGAGCAGCCAAGGGTACACGTGAGGTGGTCGGTTACATCAAGTCGTGCCCTAGGAGGACTCTATCTGACCTAACCGACTAAGTCTACTTGCGGGACAAGTATCCTTATGCGCGATCCACCTCCTGGTCGGTTGCGGACCATGTAATTGTCTTGAAGTCCGGCCCACCAGCCTGGTCGGTAATGGGCCGGGTCTTTGTCTGGTCCGGGCCGTTTCGCCGAGCAGCCCTGGAACTGTCTATGGTGGTATATCGGATTTATACCCCCCACAGCTAGTCCCCGAGCACCATGTATTTTGAGGGCAGTTCACCATTTTGACCTGTGCTGAGCAGTGTAGATGCAGACCACGTTGAGCGCTGATGATGATGTGCCGAGCACGTAGTACTGACAATGCATAGTAGTGCCAACCACGTACAGTACTGTCCACACATCGACCACGTGCAACGCTGACCACACGTAGTGCCGACCACGTGCAGCGCTGACCACACGTAGTTGCCAACCTCACTCATCCGAGCAGGTTCCCGAGCAGCCTATGTCCGACCACTGCTATGTCAAGGAACTGTTGATCTTGTCGAAAGATGCATGGTGCTCAAAAAGAAAAAAGAATTTTTTCTTTTTATTGCCCTGAGACGTGGGCCCACGTTGACACGTGACAGAATTGTCAGGGCAGTGTGCAACGTAAGCCACCAAGAAGAAAATCAACCAGAACTGTTTGGAAACAGTAGGCCCTAAGTCACTGCGAGGTGACGTGGGCCCACGTAGTCCCCAAGTTCGATGGAAGATAGTATATGTTTCATCGAACTTTTTAAAAAAAAAGTCCAAAAAATAATACCTACGGCCCTCTGCTTAGGAAACAGAATAGGAAAAAATCCCAAGGACCAAAGATATAAGTGCGCGTAAAAAAGGACTCCCAGGGAGCTGGCGGGGCAGTCCCCAAGAGAAAGGCGAGGCCCACGTGCCACCCCAAGGGAACTGGGCCTGTTTAAAAATTTACTGAAACAGTAAAAATCGGGCAATCGCACGTGGAAAGTACGGCCCATGGGATCGCGGCCCACTAGGGTAAAAAATGGGGCGGTCCACTTGAGTCAGAGGTGGTCCAACCCTAGAAGTCAACCGGACGTCATCCGGAGACTATAAATATCGGGCGCCGCCGGGGGTAGACGGTTCCGCACTCATTGCACTCGCAGTCAGACAGTTTCTCGAGCTCTCCGCATTCCTGCGCTCTAGAGAGAAACCGCCGCCGCCGCCGCCGCCACCGCCCATTTCGCCGCCAGATCCACCACGCAGCCAGCACCAGCAGGAGCAACCGACGAGATCCGGTCGCCTGCACTTGCGCCGGAGCCGCTGCAGTAGTTAGATCTAGCCACCACCACCGCGCAGCCCGCTAGGGTTTCGCCGCCGCCGCATCGAACCGCCGCCGCCGGAGACGATGACGAAGCCGCGGGCGACGAAGAAGGGCGCGAAGGGGGCGGAGCCGGCAAGGCGCGGGCCGGAGTGGGTCCAGTCCACCTCCACCCGTGAGTCGGCGCTGGCGGGCAAGGGATTCCTTCCGCCATGGGAGATGGAGGTATGGAGGGAGCCACGGGGCGAGGACGAGCCGAAGCCTAGGGAAGGTGAGTTCGTCGTCTTCGAGGATTTTGTTGTCCGTGGGTTGGGGCAACCGGTGCATTGGTTCCTCCGGGATCTTTGCATATGGTGGGCTATCTCCATATGCAACCTGGACCCCAACTTCATCCTCACTGTGTCCATTTTTATCGCGTACTGCGAAATGTTCTTGGGCATCCCCCCCATTTCAATTTGTTCCGCCACTTCTTCGTGCTCCGGAAGAAGGGGGTGGAGACCGGGGGATCCCAAGTGGCTGGGGGATGCTACATCCGGCTCCGGGATGGGATGGCCGCATCTTGGTTGGGTAGCAAATTCGCATCGGCCCCCAAGAAATGGAACAGAAGCTGGTTTTATATGAGCCAGGATGTTACCATTAGGAGAAAAGTGCCGTACGATGTCCACCAAATCCCGGAAGCCAATCCCAGGTGGGGAGAAGGGCCGCCTGTTGGAGATGTTCAGGTGGCGGAGCTGCTGGAGTTGATTGACAATCAAAAGGTGAACGGGGCGCTCGTGGCTGGAATGTGGCTGGTCCGCCGTGTCCAACCGTGCAAGGAGAGGGCCAACCCACTGTGGTTGTACAGTGGTGTGAAGGACCCAGCACGGGATACAGACGAGAAGGCCGACAAGGCCACCGTACACCATCTGCTGTCGGTCTTGTTTGAGAGGTACAATATCAACACTTCTCTGCCGACCACCAAGCAGTTGCCCTACCGTCTCAGCAACCCACCACCGGAGGTAATGTGCCAGGAAGTTTTACTTTGTGCAACATGATATTATGCTGACCAGTGACATAGTGCTGAACACCGTATCTTTATCATGTGGGTAGGGATGAAGTGAGCAATATTTTTCAGCTGTACCAGTTGAGAACTGGCCAGAGGGCGATGCCCTTCGTGGTCAGCGGCATCCATCGAAGACTGCCGACCAGGGCGAGGTCGAGGACCTTAGCCCTTCAGATGAAGATGAAGATGTCATTGTGGGGGAACGACCACCAGGGGGCAGCGGCGCGCTGTGAGGAAGCGCCCAGCGGCCGATGAGGCCCCCAAAGAGAAAAAATCGGCCGGCCTTGGCACCGGGGGTAAGTTGAACCTCGGCAAGGAGGCCGGTGTCGAGGTCGGCAGCAAGAGGCCGGCCCCTGAAAGCCCGGTGTCATCCGACTCCGACGACACCATCACCCTGGCGGAGCACCAGCGCAAGCGCCAGGCGTGCGCCGGCGAGGGAAGTGGCGGCTCTAAGGCACCCCAAGCAGTGCCGAGGAGGTCCCCAAGGAACCGCGGGCCGACTCCTGCTCCTCCAAAGCCGAAGCCTGCCGTCGCCCCGTCTACACCGGCATCCGGGCGGCGGCCGGGCGGGCGCCGAGCGATCCGGGGGCGGGGGGAGGTACCACCCAAGGCAGTCCCCAAGCCCGGAGCAGGTGCGGGGGGAGCGGGCCCCGAGGAGCGGCGGTGCGCCCAAGTTCAAGGGCGGCTTTTGCCGGTAAGTGGCCATGTGATGTCAGTCATGACTGCTTGTTTGAGAATCAGGTGTGACGCTGGTATGCCAATGTACTTTGTAGGTGGGCAGGCACTGGCCCCACCCAGAGCTCCACTGGGACCGCAGCGACACCACCAACAGCGGCTGCGGCGTCAAGCGCAGAGCCCCAGCAGGGCGAGGCGGATGCCACTAGTGCTCCGCCACATGTGGAGACGCCACAGGCCAAGGAGCCGGCGGAGCAGGAGATGGTCCCGTCGCCAGAGCCCGTCCGTCGCCCCACCGAGCCGAGTCCGGAGCCAACGCGGCCCACCCCAGGGCCGACCGCGCAGGCCACGCCGGAGCCAGCTGCCTAGCGGGAACCCGGGGTGACTGCTCAGCCCAGTCCCCCATCCTCTCCTGTGGAAGAGATCCACAGGGAGCCCCCTCAGGCACCCGCCACCTCCGTTCCTCCGAATCGTATCATGATTTCGAGGATGGTGGGGAAGGAGTGGGTCTCATATGATGAGGTGCCTGAGGAGGTGATGGAGGAGGGCATTAGGGAGGCCCTGGAGACGCTCACCTCCCGGATCCAGGTATGATTGTTTTGGTATTTGTGATGAATTGACGTGCGGAGCACATGCTGACTGTATTGTTGTCTATAGACCCTGCAGACCACCAACGCACAACGTGCGCGGACCATTGAAAGGTTTGCGCCGATTGAT
The DNA here is from genome assembly GCA_018135685.1 of Themeda triandra. Lineage (NCBI taxonomy): Eukaryota > Viridiplantae > Streptophyta > Magnoliopsida > Poales > Poaceae > Themeda > Themeda triandra. The sequence goes on from JAENPR010000575.1 coordinate 288,736, forward strand.
GAAGAGTGCAGGAGTCTCCGGAAGGAGAAGGCCGACATGCTGGCACAGGCGCGGGTCTACGAGGCCCGGCTCACCGAGAAGGAGGCTGCTCGGCTGGCGCTGGAGCAACAGGTGGCGGTGCTGGAGGAGGGCCAACGAGGTATGTGACCGTATCCTTTGAAACCAGGCTAAGCACGGTTCTGTTGTCATGAAAAATGTGATAACATCTGCCTCTGCATCAGGGCTGGAGGAGAAGGCTGCTGCCTTGGAGCGGGAGAAAACCGCTCTGGCCAAGCAGTTGGAGGCCGCCCAGGAGCAGGCCAAGGCGGATGCTGCGCAGATCGCGGAGCTGACCGGTAAGTTGTACAACTTAGATTGATTGCATAGGTTGTCTGCCATGTGCTGGGTCTAACGGCACATGCTAACCACGTTGGTGCCGGCTGCAGATGTTAAGGATTGGCACACTGCGCAGTTCCAGTGCCTGCGGGAGACATGCGCCTATCTCCAGAAGAAGATTGATCGGAGGATCGGGCACATCAAGCCGGTTCTCCGTGCCGTCTTCCCGGAGGAGGTGCACCCGGCGGACCCGGTGGGCGAGGACACGGTGGTCGAAGACCAGTGTCAATGGCTGTGGCTGGCCCTGCAGGATCTCGTCTCGCGGGCGGGCACATATGCGGTGTCCACGGCGCTGGCGGTGGTCCGCTCGAGGGTGGCGGCGGCTGATCCGGCTACCGTTGCGCTTGGGATCGCGCCGGAACTCAGCGATGCAGACGCCGAGGAACTCCGGACCACCTTCGTCCCTATCGCTGAGCAGCTGGTCGGTGACATGACGCTGATCGAAGACCCTGCTGCGGAGAACGGTGGTCAGTAGGGCCTTAGTTTTAAACTTGTTTATTTAAAACTTGTATATAAGTGGTGCTGAGCACGGGGTGCTCGAAACAAAACTTAAGGCCGTGTTAAGATGCAGACAATGTAGGCATACTTAAGCGGGTGATAAGTATTTTGCCGTTTGTTAATTAGATCGTTATGCATAACTCGATGCAAAACGTTTTTTAGAAAAATTATGTCGACAAATAAGTTTTACGCTCACTCTTGAAGCGATTAGCTCTGTCAAGGTGACAAAGGGACGCACTTAGTGAACAGCGCGGTACGCCAGGATCACTAGGTACGATCCTAAGTACCTATTAGAGGGTGCCTGCCGGATCTCCTAGTGCCGTGTAGCGCGGAGCTGTAGCACATCGACAGAGGACCAAGACGCAGGACCTTTTCGAATCGTTCTCGGCGAGTGAAACGCAAAGTTAGATGTGACCTATGCAGGGCGCATGTATGCAAGGTGGTACGGAATTTCGTAGAAGAAATTGCAACAGGACGAAAAAAGAGACAACAAAAAGAGGAACTTTGTTAATGAAAAATCATGAGTACAAGATACATATCTTTATGGGTAAAAGCGTATGAGCATCTCTATATGCCAAGAGTTTGGCTCTTCGACTCCATCTAGTGTCTCCAACCGGTACGACGTCGGGCGTGTAACAGCTTTGACTTTGTATGGTCCTTCCCACCGTGGTGATAATTTGTGGAGGCCATCCGTGTTCTGGACACGACGGAGCACGAGATCGCCGACCACGAACAATCGTCCTCGGACGTTGCGGTTGTAGTAGCGTCGTACGGTGGCTAAGTACTTCTCAGTCCGAGCACATGACTCGAGGACCTGCTCTTCCTTAGCGATGATGTCTACCTCCCTGGCTTCGTCGGAGGTGGTCTCATCGTGGTAGGCTACCCGTGGTGACTGGAAAGTGACCTCGGCTGGTATGACAGCCTCTGAGCCGTACACCATAAAGTATGGTGAGACTCCGGTATTGCGACTGGACTGGGTACGGAGTCCCCAGACCACGGCAGATAACTCGTTGAGCCACCTACTAGGTTTGAGCTTTTTGTCAACCTGGAAGACTCGCTTCTTAAGTGCGTCGAGGATCATTCCATTAGCACGTTCAACTTGTTTGTTAGCTCGTGGGTGAGCGATGGAGACGTACTTGACCTTGATTAGGCTATCATCACAGTAGTTGAAAAACGCAAGGTGATTAGACCTTGTTTGTACTCGATCCATTTGGAGAATTTGTCAATAAGCACGAAGTCGTTTGTATAGCCACCAGGAGCTGGCTTGAAAGGGCCGATCATGTCCAGTCCCCAGCATGAGAAGGGCCAAGCAGCTGGGATTGTTTGTAAATCATGTGCTGGGACATGAATCTGCTTGGCGAACATTTGGCAGTTTACGCACCGTCGTATGTAATCTTCGGCGTCAGTAACGGCAGTTGGCCAGTAGAAACCTGCCCGGTAGGCTTTGCCGACCAGTGTCCGGGACGCTGCATGGTTACCACAAGTACCTTCATGGATGGCTTTGAGAAGCTCGATCCTAGCTTCCCGAGTGATACACTTCTAGAAGATGATGGACTTGGGTGCCTTGCGCATCAGCTCGCCATTGACCATAGCATAGGCCTTGGCTCTGCGGACCAGCTGTTGGGCAGCAAGTTTGTCCTCTGGGACAAGGTGGTCATTCAGGTATTTGATAAAGGGCTCTCTCCAGTCTTCCTGAGGAGGCGTCGCCTGGTCGGCTGACTCTGTACCCTCATCATCTGCCTGCCGACTGAGGAGACATCGTCGTCCTCGACGTTGGCGTTACTGAGCAGTGTGGTCAGGTAGCTGACCACCGATGTAGACTCTGGTGTGTGTTCTACCTGATCGGGGATCGAAGGTTTGATTAAGTCTTGAACAAAAACACCAGAGGGTAACTTGGCACGGGATGAGCCCAGCTTGGACAACTCGTCGGCTCCTACGTTCTTTTCACGGCGGACATGGATGAATTCCAGGCCGTAAAACTTGTTCTCAAGTTTGCGAATTTCGGCAACGTAGGCGTCCATCTTTTTGTGGACTGTATCCCAATCTTTGTTGACCTGCTTGATGACTAAAGCAGAGTCCCCATAGACCATGAGTCACTTGATGCCAAGTTCAACGGCGATGCGAAGGCCGTGTAAAGCTGCTTCGTACTCGGCTACGTTGTTGGATGCTTTGAAGTGGATACGCAAGACGTACTTTATCGTGTCCTTGGAAGGAGAGATAAAGTAGACACCAGCCCCAGCACCATTGATGTTTAGGGAGCCATCAAAGTACATTGTCCAATACTCGGCGTTTGAATCGGCGAGGGGCAGGCTGATGTCCGTCCACTCCACGATGAAATCCGGCAAGGCCTGTGACTTCACCGTTCTGCGGGCGCGAAACTGGAGGGTGTACTCGGACAGTTCTAGCGCGTATTTCATGATCCGACCACTAGCGTCTCGGTTGCGAAGGATGTCGCCGAGTGGTACGTCAGTGAGACCATGATTTTGAAAGCTTTAAAGTAATGGAGCAGCTTGCGTTTGGTGATCAGGAGTGCATACAAGAGCTTTTGTACTTGGTTGTACCGCTGCTTGGACTCGCTGAGCACTTCGCTTATGTAGTATATAGGGCGCTGGACTCCATAGACGTGTCCTTCCTCCTCACGCTCGACTACTAGCACAGTGCTGACCACGTTGGTCGTTGCAGCTATGTATAGGAGCAACTCCTCGTCCTGCTTGGGGACTGTCAGGAGTGAAGGAGAGGTGAGGTAGGCTTTAAGCTGTTTAAAAGCTTGGTCGGCCTCCTCGGTCCATTCAAACTTTTCTTTGGCTTTGAGCAGTTTGAAAAAGGGGAGTCCTTTTTCACCCATCCGGGAGATGTATCTGCTCAGGGCGGCTGTGGAGGTATAAACTCCATATACCCTCACGGCCTAGTTTGGGCCGACATGCTATCACCAGGCCGGCCCATCAAGCTCCAAGACCGATCGGCTCAGGCTGGTCGGACAGCCTAAAACGGGCAATTATATCGAAGACCGACAAGGAGGACAAGACCTAGCTGAGATAGGAAAGTTTAGACTTGTAAAGTATGTAAACTTAGTACCAGATAGGCTAGATCCGACTTTTAACCTTGCTCCCCGTGATATATAAGGAGAGCAAGGACCCCCATGCCGAAGGACGGAATCGGCATAACGCACGTACTCATACATCCACATCATAATCGAAACAGAGAGCGGGACGTAGGGTATTACGCTTCATAGCGGCCCGAACACGGGTAAACCTTGTGTGATTGCTCCCTGTTTACATCTTGCTCGCAACCTCGGTGCGCCTTCCCGCCAATCCATTACCGGTCGGGGCATACCCCGGGTCGGACTATCGCCGATATTTCGTCGACGGTGGCGCGCCGTGCAGGGGGTGCGCACCGAGATTTTACGTCGATCAAGATGGTTTCCTTCCCGGCTTCCATGACTTTCGAAGCCGGCCTCACCTTCAACTTCGGAACGTTCACCTGGACTTCCAACTCAGCAACCGCTACTACGACTCTTACGCCTCCGGCTATCACGCCGACAATGGCACCAACAATGGTGGCTGCGCCAAATCAGATCCAATTCATCCCGGTGACCGCCATTGCAGTCCCAACCAATCCACTACTGATAGTTGACGGCACGGTGTCAACACCTCCGGCCGGTCCCAACCAAAGGAGACATGTCAGCAACACGGATATACTCCATTTGATCCATCAACAAGACATGAGGTTGATCGAAACCCATGACAACTTCGAGTCGCTCCGACGACGCGTTAGGCGCGATCTACAACTCGCGCGACAACAAATCCCTAATCCGTTGACACGAAGGCAGAACAACCATCGTAGAGTCACTTTCGGACGCCCCGAGCGGCCACGTTTGCAGCCGGTGAATCTACAACGACGAGTTCCAACAAATCCTCGTGGCAACCATACACGGCCAGATGGTGGCAGAAACTCACAGCAGCTCCGACCACGGTCGATCATCATGCGCGGTGGTCGGAGAGGCCAGCCGAGCAACATACGGCAGAGAATCCTGGCCGATATACAAGATCTGAGAGAGAGGACTTCACAGCAAGCCTCACGAGGCAATAGCAGTCCAGATCAGACAACACAAACTACCCGACACGATGTACCCAGTCGGAGTTATGTGTCAACAGTACAGCGCAGAAACGCCCGTCGCAACGAACGACGGCGACGTCAGCGAGAAATCCGACGAACTGGTCGGAACCCGCCAGCTGCGCCTACTACGGCAACGCAGCAAGAACGATCCCCACAAAACAATACATCCAACGCCCGGTTGTTCGCAGAACGCACCGAGTTAGCTGCCGCCTTTCGTCGTGATGAACAACGAAGGGAAAGGCGACGACAAGAGGCATTGGCTACCATGGCAAACACAACAAAGCAAAGAGCTGAACGACCACGAGCACGTTCAACTCAATCCCCTTCAATGACAATGGCATCAGCACGCAGGGCCAGGGCACTTGCTGACCGACACCAAGATGTAGAAAGAAAACGAAGGGAAGCACATCAGAAACACATGGCAGCAATCTGAGAGAATCGCCGCAGAACCGGCAAGAGCCCATTAAGGGAAGATACAAGGGACTCGCCCGACATTGACGAGCCTCATGGTTGCACCCAGCAGCCAACTCAGACGACTACTGCATACAAACGTGCTCGGAGCCCTCCTCCTAGACGAATGGTTCCGTCTGTTCAAACAAACCGTAATGGATTCATCACTCCCTTCTTGGACAATTTGCAGACCAGAGAACCAAACTGGAGACTCCCTAGTCCAACTCCTCCTGAAGACGGGATACCGCCGCACACCGAGCACATACTCCCTAATCCAATGAACCCAGCCAACCTTCGGCGCAACAGAACAGTTAGGTCACCAGGACGCAAAACATCCGAAGGCATGTTCATAAACGGCGAGTGGTATGAGGTAGTAGAACAAGGAAGCCAGTTTGAGAAGAATTCAAGCTCCTTAGATTCTTTTACAGATGTACCTTTTCCAAAAAAGGACAATCTCAATACTACTCGGAACGGGATAACTATATCCGACCACACCCGACGCCGCGACGATCAAATCCTGGACGATGACGACCTACTGCTCTGCACCGAAGAAGATCCGGTCATGATTCACGACTTGGAAAAAGGAGAAGCAGAGCCGGAAAACTAAAAAGATTGAGAGATACGTCCTCCTCCTTTATCAGCACAAATTATCTTTTTTAGGTGATTTCCCTTTCAAGGTTTAAGTTAGCGTCAGTCGTACACATCGTTGTAAGTCATTCCAAATGACAAAAGCAATCTAATGTGTACTATTTTATAAATAAGAATTCAAGTTTTCGTGTCAAAACACTTGAGCACATGAATTTTTCTTGCCATTCAAAGGAAAATCATTCCTCAGATCTGACGCATTACGACATTCTCCAAACAGAGGATTCCAAATCCACAAATAAAATCCTACGGCATAAACGTGACAAAGTCATAAAACGGATCAAAACAACGAGATAAATAAACGGAATCTCGAAGGATTCCGGCACAGGACACATCTCAAAGGATCCACTTCTTTTCATTAAAAATATAAAATTTTTTACAAACGGGGGACTGATTGCATCTACAGCAATCTAGTCATCCCCGAACAACTTGCCGACCACCAGGTCGACAGGAGTCGCGACGACGACGGCCTCCGCCGCCCCGGTGAACTCGACGGCGCCGCCCTCCATGGCGTCATGCGCCGCCACCGACAGCTCCATGCCACGGATGTCAACGCCCGAGATGGCATCGACGGTGGCATAAGCGCGAGGCACCATGGCGAACGCCATGAACCGCCACCGCGGCCACTTGGCCGGGATCGCCGCCCCGCGCGATGACATCGCCGCCCGGGCGTTCACCGCGTCCGCCGCGGCATGGGCGGCCTCGCGCGGGCTGCTCCGGCTGCTCCGTCGCTCCGCAAAAACAGTACATTTTAGAACAACAAGCACAATCCGGGCGTATAAACAATGAAGAAATAAACACTCACCGCCGACCCCGATGTCGGCGGCCTCGCGCCGCCGGGCGGCGTGTCCACGGACCTTGCGGGCCAGCCTCTCGTCCGCCGCCTCATTGACGGCGGCGTTCGCCTCGGCGTCGAAGTCGGCGGCCCGCTGCTTCTCCGCCTCCAGCTCCTCCTGGGCGGAGGAGAGTGCGTTCAGGAACAGGTCGGCGTTCGCCTCCGCCTGTCCCAGCTGCTTGGTGGCCTCCGAGTAGAGGTCCCTGATGCACTCCAGCTCCGCCCGACAGCGGTCGAGCACAGACGCCAGGGAGTTCACCGAGGCACTGCTCAGTGAACGCGGCGTGGAGACACTAGCCGCCGCCGCCTCCTCCTCAGCCGCCGCCGCCTCTGCCACGACAGGAGCCACCTGCTCCGCCGCCGCAACAATGGCCCCGGCCTCCACGACCGGAGCCACCTGCTCTGGGGCCACAGCCCCCGGCGCCACCCGCGGCTCCTCCGCCGCCCTCCTCGCCGCCTCGGCGGCGCCTGCAGCGGAGGTGCCCGCCGCACCTCCAATGGTCAGCAAGGTGTACCTACATTGTGAACGACAAATTGCGGTTACACCAAAAGACGAAAACCACAAAATCAATCAAAGGAAAATCCCCTTTCGAAGCTCACCTCCTCCACGGCCTCACCTCCCGAGGGGAGTTTACCGACTCCTCCTCCCCCGCCGGGCGCTTACCGTGACGGCGATCCATCTTGATGGCGGCGGCGCGAGCAAATGCGATCTAAAACCCTAGGTTTTTGAGAGCAAGGAAGAGAAGAGCAGGAACAGAAAATGCGCGGCGTGTACAGAACTCCCAGCGCACGCCACGATTTATAGAAGTGCCCGGAGGACTCGAGAAGGCAACCGACGAAATCGTGGGTAATCAAAACCGCGCGGCCCTCTCGTTCCCCAAGAACACGAAGCGACGAAAACCGCTCCACTCAGGCGACGTGCATTTATACCTTCCCTCGCATCGGGAACCCCGAGCGCTCGGCCGACGCACGACGTCGGGGAGGTGGAGCGATTGAGACACCGACACAATGGACCCACCACATCGCGAAGAACCGACTTGACCAAAGACAAAAAACCGTACGCCGGTTTGACGTGACAACCCGATCGCGATGTACGGTTGCATCGCAACCGAATATTTTCGCCCTGCGCGCAATCATGACGAGCCACGACGGACAAAAGATAAGTACCCAACATCTCTAAGAATTTTTTTTTTTTTGGTTCACCCGTTTCAAAAGACCACATTTTAGAAAAACCAGTTTTCACAAATTTCTTACCTCAAACACGAAGCAAACCGGGGAATGCACCGTCTCTCGGTCCCACTCGCTACGTGTTCACGGCTACAACGCTATACAACACGAGTGATCCAGCGGTCGCTCCCAAAGGAAAAGGGCTCCAAACATTCCGGCACCGCGCTGTTTGTTTAGGATCATCTAATCCCCAAGGCCTGGTCGGCTCTTGAATGAGAAAGAGACTAGTGTAGCTGGCAATTTTTTCTTCCAAACTTGTAATAAGCATGACCTACCTTCTGTATAACAGAATTTTATATACCTTATGACCATTCTTTCAGGACAGAAGAGGCATGATCAAAGTCCACATTGGGAAGGCAGTGGCCTACAGCAAAATACAGATAAGTGCTCTCCTAACCTAACATACATGCCTTCTCTGATCCTTTTTCACAAAAGATTTCTTTATACGAACTACTTCAAAGTACGTTCGAAAAACTCTTTACAAAGATAAAAACACCTTTTTCTTTGTATCAAATGGCCAAGTACGTCACCCCTCCAACAGAAAACAATCAGCGTGCACTGTCTCTGATCAACCTCGCTACGTGTTCACAGCTCCAACGCTATACAACACAGGGGTGTCAGCGGTCGCCTCCAATGGAAATAGGGCCCTAAGTGATTCGGCCAAACGCGCTATTCACTATAGGTCACCTACACACCTGCGGACTGATTAACTCTAAGGAGAGGCGATTACTAAAAACCATTTTCAAACACAACGTTTTGATGCAATTCTATGTCGTAGATTATATCAAACCAATACGATTCAGAATACATCATCAAAACATTCACTCATACCAAATTTTTTTTGCAGCAACAACTCGAAGAACTGATTCACAAGTTACAGTATAGCAGCAAAATATCATCAACATTTCAACCCACACAATCCGACAGCTGAGCTGGGATTTTTTGGCCAATGATATCGGTTATTCTGGCGCACAAATAGCTAAGCTATTTTCATGGGTTTAGATTCAAAACCATGGTCTCACGGCCTGGGGAGGCGAGTTAAGTAGCAAAGCTATCTTAACTTAATCATGACAAAGTCATGGCATGGTTCAAACCGACCAGCCCAAATGAAATTTGGCTGCTCGGTCTCACTCAAAGAGTGGTCGGAAACACATAGAGCACGACACAATGATCAGTTTGTCTTCTTTTTTAGACCCTGACATAACGTGTTCCACCTCATCTCAGGCTCGGGGACTACGTGGGCCCACGTCATCTAAGAAATGACATGGGCTAGATCCTTCTTTTAGAGCTTGCTGCAACATATACTATCTTACAGCAACCTCGGGGACTACGTGGGCCCACGTCATTTGCATGACTCGGCCTGATCCTTTCTCTTCACAAAGAGTTTAGTTTCAAAACTAAGCTAAGGCAACGACCAATCACGGCGGATACCATGTGATGGCAGGCATCACACACTAACGAGGGCCCATGTCTCTAGATTTGGGACCCTTTCAAAATTCTTTTTTCTTTTCAGGAGCATCATAAATCTTTCGGTCAAAACCAACAACGTCAACCAAGTGCAAGCAAAGTGTGGTCGGAAGCACTAGACGGTCCTCCAGCCCTGCTCGGATCATATGTCGAACGTGTGTCCGACCACCCTTTCTCACTCAACCTAGCAAGACGGTGTTTTCTCCCTCAAGATTCATGATGCTCGGGGACTAGCTGTGGAGGTATAAACTCCATATACCCTCACGGCCTAGTTTGGGCCGACATGCTATCACCAGGCCGGCCCATCAAGCTCCAAGACCGATCGGCTCAGGCTGGTCGGACAGCCTAAAACGGGCAATTATATCGAAGACCGACAAGGAGGACAAGACCTAGCTGAGATAGGAAAGTTTAGACTTGTAAAGTATGTAAACTTAGTACCGAGATAGGCTAGATCCGACTTGTAACCTTGCTCCCGTGATATATAAGGAGAGCAAGGACCCCCATGCCGAAGGACGGAATCGGCATAACGCATGAACTCATACATCCACATCATAATCGAAACAGAGAGAGAGCGGGACGTAGGGTATTACGCTTCATAGCGGCCCGAACCTGGGTAAACCTTGTGTGATTGCTCCCTGTTTACATCTTGCTCGCAACCTCGGTGCGCCTTCCGCCAATCCATTACCGGTCAGGGCATACCCCTGGTCGGACTATCGCCGATATTTCGTCGACAGCGGCTAAGCAGCCGGTGTGTTTTTGTATGTCCTTGACGCACCGGGGTGGTCGTAGTTTCAGGACGTCAGTTATCTTCTCGGGGTTGGGCTTGATGCCTTCCTGACTGACCAGGTGGCCGAGCAGGATACCCGATGGTACTTCAAAAACACATTTGTTTGGGTTGAGTTTCCATTGGAACTCGTTGAGTTTCTTGAAGGTGCGCTCCAGATTTGTGATCAGGGAGTCCGCCGTTCTTGATTTTATCACCACGTCATCTACATAGGCCTCTACAAGATCATCGGCGATCTCTTTTTCGAGGCAGGACTGGATAGCCCGTTGGTACGTTGCTCCAGCGTTTTTGAGACTGAAAGCCATGGTCGTGTAACAAAAAGCACCGAAGGGGTGATGAAAGCGGTTTTTTCTTGGTCCTCCTTTTTTAGGGCTATCTGGTGATACCCGGAGTAACAGTCAAGAAACGAGAGCAACTCGCAGTCGGCGGTGGAGTCTACGACCTCGTCGATCCGAGGGAGATTGAATGCCTGCTTGGGGCAATGTTTGTTGAGATCTGTATAATCAACGCACATCCTCCACTCTTTATTCTTCTTTTGAACAAGCACCGGGTTGGCTCACCAATCCGGGTGGTATACTTCTTTGATAAAGCCAGCAGCTAAGAGCTTGGCTACTTCTATTCTAATAAGCTCCTTGCGGTCGCGGGCGAACCGGCGCATCTTCTGTCTGACTGGCTTAGCAGTCGTCTTGACGTCGAGGTAGTGCTCGGCCTTTTCCCTGGGAACACCAGGCATATAGGAGGGTTTCCACGCGAATATGCTGATGTTGTCCCGAAGGAATTGGATGAGCGCGTCTTCCTATTTGGGGTCGAGCTCTGCTCCGATCTTGGTGACCTTGGAAGGGTCGTCGTCGGAGAGGCGGACCGTCTTCGCGCTCTTCACCTTGTTGGATGGGCGCCGACCAGATCCAACAGGTTGCTCAAGCTCTGCGGGCGGAACGTCGTCGACGCCCAAACTGGTATGCTGCAAAGCGTATTGCAGGTCTTGGAATTCTGCCGCGGCGTAGGCGGCAGTCTCGCACTCTCGAGCCATAAAGACGTTGCCACGTAGGGAAAGCGTTCCCTGCTCGGTGGGCATCTTCAACACCAAGTAGCCATAGTGGGGGACAGCCATGAACTTGGCAATACCAGGGCGGCCCAAGATGGCGTGGTAGGTCCCTTCAAAGTCGGCCACGATGAAGGTGATGTGCTCGGTACGGAAGTGCTGCTTGGTCCCAAACTGCACGTCGAGGGTGATCTGCCCGAGTGGGTAAGATGGCTTTCCGGGCATGATGCCCCAGAACGGTGTGTCGTACGGCTGTAGTTGCTCCTGCGGTATGCCGAGTGCCTTGAAGGCTGGGTAGAATATGATGTTCAGAGCACTGCCGCCGTCGACCAGCACCTTCTCGAAGCGGGTGTTGGCTATCACTGGGTCGAGGACCAGTGGAAATCATCCGGCGTCTGGGATGCGTGCCCACATATCTTTGCGGCTGAAAGATATGGGCTGCTCGGACCATGCCGATAGCTTGACATCAGCAACAAGGCCATCGGGCTCTTGCATCGCGATGATGGCGCGAGTCAACAACTTTCTGTCGCGACTTGTTTCGAGCCCGACTTTGCCGCCAAAGATCATGGCAGTGAAGTTCCGCTCAGGTTCCTTGAACGCGTGGCGAGGGTTGACATCTCGTGTCTCGTCCTCTTCTTCTTCTTCTGGCTTATCAGCGGGCTTGCTTTTGGCCTTGGGGTTGGGTCGAGGCCTCTTGGAAGCGGACTTGATGAGAGCGTCCGTCAAAACTCGGCACTCGCCCATGGTGTGACCTTTGCCAGGATGCCGAGGACAGTCCTGGGCAAAAATTTTGTCGAGCACCTCATCCCCGACTGGCTTTTGCCCCTTAACGGCATCCTGGCAAAGGTCACACCATGGGCGAGTGCCGAGTTTTGACGGACGCTCTCATCAAGTCCGCTTCCAAGAGGCCTCGACCCAACCCCAAGGCCAAAAGCAAGCCCGCTGATAAGCCAGAAGAAGAAGAAGAGGACGAGACACGAGATGTCAACCCTCGCCACGCGTTCAAGGAACCTGAGCGGAACTTCACTGCCATGATCTTTGGCGGCAAAGTCGGGCTCGAAACAAGTCGCGACAGAAAGTTGTTGACTCGCGCCATCATCGCGATGCAAGAGCCCGATGGCCTTGTTGCTGATGTCAAGCTACCGGCGTGGTCCGAGCAGCCCATATCTTTCAGCCGCAAAGATATGTGGGCACGCATCCCAGACGCCGGACGATTTCCACTGGTCCTCGACCCAGTGATAGCCAACACCCGCTTCGAGAAGGTGCTGGTCGACGGCGGCAGTGCTCTGAACATCATATTCTACCCAGCCTTCAAGGCACTCGGCATACCGCAGGAGCAACTACAGCCGTACGACACACCGTTCTGGGGCATCATGCCCGGAAAGCCATCTTACCCACTCGGGCAGATCACCCTCGATGTGCAGTTTGGGACCAAGCAGCACTTCCGTACCGAGCACATCACCTTCATCGTGGCCGACTTCGAAGGGACCTACCACGCCATCTTGGGCCGCCCTGGTATTGCCAAGTTCATGGCTGTCCCCCACTATGGCTACTTGGTGTTGAAGATGCCCACCGAGCAGGGAACCCTTTCCCTACGTGGCAACGTCTTTATGGCTCGAGAGTGCGAGACTGCCGCCTACGCCGCGGCAGAATTCCAAGACCTGCAATACGCTTTGCAGCATACCAGTTTGGGCATCGACGACGTTCCGCCCGCAGAGCTTGAGCAACCTGTTGGATCTGGTCGGTGCCCATCCAACAAGGTGAAGAGCGCGAAGACGGTCTGCCTCTCCGACGACGACCCTTCCAAGGTCACCAAGATCGGAGCAGAGCTCGACCCCAAATAGGAAGACGCGCTCGTCCAGTTCCTTCGGGACAACATCAACATATTTGCGTGGAAACCCTCCGATATGCCTGGTGTTCCCAGGGAAAAGGCCGTGCTCTACCTCGACGTCAAGACGACTGCTAAGCCAGTCAGACAGAAGATGCGCCGGTTCGCCCGCGACCGCAAGGAGCTTATTAGAATAGAAGTAGCCAAGCTCTTAGCTGCTGGCTTTATCAAAGAAGTGTACCACCCGGATTGGTTAGCCAACCCGGTGCTTGTTCAAAAGAAGAATAAAGAGTGGAGGATGTGCGTTGATTACACAGATCTCAACAAACATTGCCCCAAGCAGGCATTCAATCTCCCTCGGATCGACGAGGTCATAGACTCCACCGCCGGCTGCGAGTTGCTCTCGTTTCTTGACTGTTACTCCGGGTATCACCAGATAGCCCTCAAAAAGGAGGACCAAGAAAAAACCGCTTTCATCACCCCCTTCGGTGCTTTTTGTTACACGACCATGGCTTTCGGTCTCAAAAACACTGGAGCAACGTACCAACGGGCTATCCAATCCTGTCTCGAAAAAGAGATCGCCGATGATCTTGTAGAGGCCTATGTAGATGACGTGGTGACAAAATCAAGAACGGCGGACTCCCTGATCACAAATCTGGAGTGCACCTTCAAGAAACTCAACGAGTTCCAATGGAAACTCAACCCAAACAAATGTGTTTTTGGAGTACCATCGGGTATCCTGCTCGGCCACCTGGTCAGTCAGGAAGGCATCAAGCCCAACCCCGAGAAGATAGCTGACGTCCTGAAACTACGACCACCCCGGTGCGTCAAGGACATACAAAAACTCACCGGCTGCTTAGCCGCCCTGAGCAGATACATCTCCCGGATGGGTGAAAAAGGACTCCCCTTTTTCATACTGCTCAAAGCCAAAGAAAAGTTTGAATGGACCGAGGAGGCTGACCAGGCTTTTAAACAGCTTAAAGCCTACCTCACCTCTCCTTCACTCCTGACAGTCCCCAAGCAGGACGAGGAGTTGCTCCTATACATAGCTGCAACGACCAACGTGGTCAGCACTGTGCTAGTAGTCGAGCGTGAGGAGGAAGGACACGTCTATGGAGTCCAGCGCCCTATATACTACATAAGCGAAGTGCTCAGCGAGTCCAAGCAGCGGTACAACCAAGTACAAAAGCTCTTGTATGCACTCCTGATCACCAAAGGCAAGCTGCTCCATTACTTTCAAGCTTTCAAAATCACGGTCGTCACTGACGTACCACTCGGCGACATCCTTCGCAACCGAGACGCTAGTGGTCGGATCGTGAAATATGCGCTAGAACTGTCCGAGTACACCCTCCAGTTTCGCGCCCGCAGAACGGTGAAGTCACAGGCCTTGCCGGATTTCATCGTGGAGTGGACGGACATCAGCCTACCCCTCGCCGATTCAAACGCCGAGTATTGGACAATGTACTTTGATGGCTCCGTAAACATCGATGGTGCTGGGGCTGGTGTCTACTTTATCTCTCCTTCCAAGGACACGATAAAGTACGTCTTGCGTATCCACTTCAAAGCATCCAACAACGTAGCCGAGTACGAAGCAGCTTTACACGGCCTTCGTATCGCCGTTGAACTTGGCATCAAGCGATTCATGGTCTATGGGGACTCTGTTTTAGTCATCAAGCAGGTCAACAAAGATTGGGATACAGTCCACGAAAAGATGGACGCCTACGTTGCCGAAATTCACAAACTTGAGAACAAGTTTTACGGCCTGGAATTCATCCACGTCCGCCGCGAAAAGAACATAGGAGCCGACGAGCTGTCCAAGCTGGGCTCATCCCGTGCCAAGTTACCCTCTGGTGTTTTTGTTCAAGACTTAATCAAACCTTCGATCCCCGATCAGGTAGAACACACACCAGAGCCTACTTTGGTGGTCAGCTACCTGACCACACTGCTCAGTAATGCCAACGTCGAGGACGACGATGGTCTCCTCAGCCGGCAGGCAGATGATGAGGGTACAGAGTCAGCCGACCAGGCGACGCCTCCTCAGGAAGACTGGAGAGAGCCCTTTATCAAATACTTAAATGACCACCTTGTCCCAGAGGACAAACTTGCTGCCCAACAGCTGGTCCGCAGAGCCAAGGCCTATGCTATGGTCAATGGCGAGCTGATGCGCAAGGCACCCAAGTCCATCATCTTCCAGAAGTGTATCACTCGGGAAGCTGGGATCGAGCTTCTCAAAGCCATCCACGAAGGTACTTGTGGTAACCATGCAGCGTCCCGGACACTGGTCGGCAAAGCCTACCGGGCAGGTTTCTACTGGCCAACTGCCATTATTGACGCCGAAGATTACGTACGACGGTGTGTAAACTGCCAAATGTTCGCCAAGCAGATTCATGTCCCAGCACATGATTTACAAACAATCCCAGCTGCTTGGCCCTTCTCATCTCGGGGAATTTGGACATGATCGGCCCTTTCAAGCCAGCTCCTGGTGGCTATACAAACGTCTTCGTGCTTATTGACAAATTCTCCAAATGGATCGAGTACAAACCAGTCAAAAAAGCCACAGCCGAGAAGGCAGTCCAGTTCCTCGACGAGGTTGTCCATAGATTTGGTGTCCCGAACACCATAATCACAAATCAAGGTCAAGTACGTCTCCATCGCTCACCCACGAGCTAACGGACAAGTTGAACGTGCTAATGGAATGATCCTCGACGAACTTAAGAAGCGAGTCTTCCAGGTTGACAAAAAGCTCAAACCTGGTAGGTGGCTCAACGAGTTATCTGCCGTGGTCTGGGGACTCCGTACCCAGTCCAGTCGCAATATCGGAGTCTCACCATACTTTATGGTGTACGGCTCAGAGGCTGTCATACCAGCCGAGGTCGCTTTCCAGTCACCACGGGTAGCCTACCACGATGAGACCACCTCCGACGAAGCCAGGGAGGTAGACATCATCGCTAAGGAAGAGCAGGTCCTTGAGTCATGTGCTCGGACTGAGAAGTACTTAGCCACCGTACGACGCTACTACAACTGCAACGTCCGAGGACGATTGTTCGTGGTCAGCGATCTCATGCTCCGTCGTGTCCAGAACACGGATGGCCTCCACAAATTATCACCACGGTGGGAAGGACCATACAAAGTCAAAGCTATTACACGCCCGACGTCGTACCGGTTGGAGACACTAGATGGAGTCGAAGAGCCAAACTCTTGGCATATAGAGATGCTCATACGCTTTTACCCATAAAGATATGTATCTTGTACTCATGATTTTTCATTAACAAAGTTCCTCTTTTTGTTGTCTCTTTTTTCGTCCTGTTGCAATTTCTTCTACGAAATTCCGCACCACCTTGCATACATGCGCCCTGCATAGGTCACATCTAACTTTGCGTTTCACTCACCGAGAACGATTTGAAAAGGTCCTGCGTCTCGGTCCTTTGTCGATGTGCTACAGCTCTGCGCTACACGGCACTAGGAGATCCGGCAGGCACCCTCTAATAGGTACTTAGGATCGTACCTAGTGATCCCGGCGTACCGCGCTGTTCACTAAGTGCGTCCCTTTGTCACCTTGACAGAGCTAATCGCTTCAAGAGTGAGCGTAAAACTTATTTGTCGACATAATTTTTCTAAAAAATGTTTTGCATCGAGTTATGCATAACGATCTAATTAACAAACGGCAAAATACTTATCACCCGCTTAAGTATGCCTACATTGTCTGCATCTTAACACGGCCTTAAGTTTTGTTTCGAGCACCCCGTGCTCAGCACCACTTATATACAAGTTTTAAATAAACAAGTTTAAAACTAAGGCCCTACTGACCACCGTTCTCCACTGCAGGGTCTTCGATCAGTGTCATGTCACCGACCAGCTGCTCAGCGACAGGGACGAAGGTGGTCCGGAGTTCCTCGGCGTCAGCATCGCTGAGTTCCGGCGCGATCCCAAGCGCAACGGTAGCCGGATCAGCCGCCGCCACCCTCGAGCGGACCACCGCCAGCGCCGTGGACACCGCATATGTGCCCGCCCGCGAGACGAGATCCTGCAGGGCCGGCCACAGCCGTTGACACTGGTCTTCGACCACCGTGTCCTCGCCCACCGGGTCCGCCGGGTGCACCTCCTCCGGGAAGACGGCACGGAGAACCGGCTTGATGTGCCCGATCCTCCGATCAATCTTCTTTTGGAGATAGGCGCATGTCTCCCGCAGGCACTGGAACTATGCAGTGTGCCGATCCTTAACATCTGCAGCCGGCACCAACGTGGTTAGCATGTGCCGTTAGACCCAGCACATGGCAGACAACCTATGCAATCAATCTAAGTTGTACAACTTACCGGTCAGCTCCGCGATCTGCGCAGCATCCGCCTTGGCCTGCTCCTGGGCGGCCTCCAACTGCTTGGCCAGAGCGGTTTTCTCCCGCTCCAAGGCAGCAGCCTTCTCCTCCAGCCCTGATGCAGAGGCAGATGTTATCACATTTTTCATGACAACAGAACCGTGCTTAGCCTGGTTTCAAAGGATACGGTCACATACCTCGTTGGCCCTCCTCCAGGACCGCCACTGTTGCTCCGAGCGCCGGCCCGAGCGGCCTCCTTCTCGGTGAGCCGGGTCTCGTAGACCCGCGCGTGCCGGCATGTCGGCCTTCTCCTTCCGGAGACTCTGCACTCTTCATAAATCGGCGCAAACCTTTCAATGGTCCGCGCACGTTGTGCGTTGGTGGTGCGGGGTCTATAGACAACAATACAGTCAGCATGTGCTCCGCACGTCAATTCATCACAAATACCAAAACAATCATACCTGGATCCGGGAGGTGAGCGTCTCCAGGGCCTCCCTAATGCCCTCCTCCATCACCTCCTCAGGCACCTCATCATATGAGACCCACTCCTTCCCCACCATCCTCGAAATCATGATACGATTCGGAGGAACGGAGGTGGCGGGTGCCTGAGGGGGCTCCCTGTGGATCTCTTCCACAGGAGAGGATGGGAGACTGGGCTGAGCAGTCGCCCCGGGTTCCCGCTGGGCGGCTGGCTCCGGCGTGGCCTGCGCGGTCGGCCCTGGGGGGCCCGCGTCGGCTCTGGACTCGGCTCAGTGGGGCGACGGACGGGCTCTGGCGACGGGACCATCTCCTGCTCCACCGGCTCCTTGGCCTGTGGCGTCTCCACATGTGGCGGAGCACTGATGGCATCCGCCTCACCCTGCTGGGGCTCTGCGCTTGACGCCGCAGCCGCTGTTGGTGGTGTCGCTGCGGTCCCAGTGGAGCTCTGGGTGGGGCCAGTGCCTGCCCACCTACAAAGTACATTGGCATACCAGCATCACACCTGATTCCCAAACAAGCAGTCATGACTGACATCACATGGCCACTTACCGGCAAAAGCCGCCCTTGAACTTGGGCGCACCGCCGCTCCTCGGGGCCCCGCTCCCAGACCCTGCTCTGGGCTTGGGGACTGCCTTGGGTGGTACCTCCTGCCCGCCCGGGGATTGCTCGGCGCCCCGCTGACCAGTCGCCCTGGATGCCGGTGTAGACGGGGCGGCAGCAGGCTTCGGCTTTGGAGGAGCAGGAGTCGGCCCGCGGTTCCTTGGGGACCTCCTCGGCACTGCTTGGGGCGCCTTAGAGCCGCCACTTCCCTCGCCGACGCACGCCTGGCGCTTGCGGTGGTGCTCCGCCAGGGTGATGGTGTCGTCGGAGTCGGACGACACCGGGCTTTCAGGGGCTGGCCTCTTGCTGCCGACCTTGACACCAGCCTCCTTGCCGAGGTTCAACTTACCCCCGGTGCCAAGGCCGGCCGATTTTTTCTCTTTGGGGGCCTCATCGGCCGCTGGGCGCTTCCTCACAGCGCGCCGCTGCCCCCTGGTGGTCGTTCCCACCACAATGACATCTTCATCTTCATCTGAAGGGCTAAGGTCCTCGACCTCGCCCTGGTCGGCAGTCTTCGATGGACGCCGCTGACCACGAAGGGCATCGCCCTCTGGCCAGTTCTCAACTGGTACAGCTGAAAAATATTGCTCACTTCGTCCCTACGCACATGATAAAGATACAGTGTTCAACACTATGTCACTGGTCAGCATAATATCATGTTGCACAAAGTAAAACTTCTTGGCACATTACCTCCGGTGGTGGGTTGCTGAGACGGTAGGGCAACTGCTTGGTGGTCGGCAGAGAAGTGTTGATATTGTACCTCTCAAACAAGACTGACAGCAGATGGTGTACGGCGGCCTCGTCGGCCTTCTCGTCTGTATCCCGTGCTGGGTCCTTCACACCACTGTACAACCACAGTGGGTTGGCCCTCTCCTTGCACGGTTGGACACGGCGGACCAGCCACATTCCAGCCACGAGCGCCCCGTTCACCTTCTGATTGTCAATCAACTCCAGCAGCTCCACCACCTGAACATCTCCAACAGGTGGCCCTTCTCCCCACCTGAGATTGGCTTCCGGGATTTGGTGGACATCGCACGGCACTTTTCTCCCAATGGTAACGTCCTGGCTCATATAGAACCAGCTTCTGTTCCATTTTTTGGGGGCCGATGCGAATTTGCTACCCAACCAAGATGCGGCCATCCCATACCGGAGCCGGATGTAGCATCCCCCAGCCACTTGGGATCCCCCGGTCTCCACCCCCTTCTTCCGGAGCACGAAGAAGTGGCGAAACAAATTGAAATGGGGGGGATGCCCAAGAACATTTCGTAGTACGCGATAAAAATGGACGCAGTGAGGATGGAGTTGGGGTCCAGGTTGCATATGGAGATAGCCCACCATATGCAAAGATCCCGGAGGAACCAATGCACCGGTTGCCCCAACCCACGGACAACAAAATCCTCGAAGACGACGAACTCACCTTCCCTAGGCTTCGGCTCGTCCTCGCCCCGTGGCTCCCTCCATACCTCCATCTCCCGTGGCGGAAGGAATCCCTTGCCCGCCAGCGCCTGGAGCGACTCGCGGGTGGAGGTGGACTGGACCCACTCCGGCCCGCGTCTTGCCGGCTCCGCCCCCTTCGCGCCCTTCTTCGTCGCCCGCGGCTTCGTCATCGTCTCCAGCGGCGGCGGTTCGATGCGGCGGCGGCGAAACCCTAGCGGGCTGCGCGGTGGTGGTGGCTAGATCTAACTACTGCAGCGGCTCCGGCGCAAGTGCAGGCGACCGGATCTCGTCGGTTGCTCCCGCGTGCCGGGCCGCGGTGGATCTGGCGGTGAAATGGGCGGCGGCGGCGGCGGCGGTTTCTCTCTAGAGCGCAGGAATGCGGAGAGCTCGAGAAACTGCCTGACTGCGAGTGCAATGAGTGCGGAACCGTCTACCCCCGGCGGCGCCCGATATTTATAGTCTCCGGATGACGTCCGGTTGACTTCTAGGGTTGGACCCCCTCTGACTCAAGTGGACCGCCCCATTTTTTACCCTAGTGGGCCGCGATCCCATGGGCCGTACTTTCCACGTGCGGTTGCCCGATTTTTTTACTGTTTCAGTAAATTTTTAAACAGGCCCAGTTCCCTTGGGGCGCCGAGCAATCCCCGGGTTGAGGTGGACTGGACCCACTCCGGCCCGTGCCTCGCTGGCTATGCCCCCTTCGCGCCCTTCTTGGTCGCCCGCTTCGTCATCTTCTCCGGCGGCGGCGGGTCGATGCGGTGGTGGTGAAACCCTAGCGGGAAGCGCGGCGGCGGTGGCTAGATCTATGCGATGCAGCGGCTCCGGCGCAAGCGCAGGCACCGGATCTTGTTGGTTGCCCCTGCTGGTGGTGGCTGTGTGGTGGATCTGGCGGTGAAATGGACGGCGGCGGCGGCGGTTTTCTCTAGAGCGCGGCGGCGAAATGCGAAGAGCTCGAGAAAACTGCTTGAGCGCGAGTGGCAACGAGTGCGGAACCGTCTCCATCCGGCGGCGGCCGCTATTTATAGTCTCCGGGTGATGTCCGGTTGACTTCTAGGGTTGGACCCCCTCTGTCTCGTGTGGACCACCCCATTTTTTACCCTAGTGGGCCGCGGTCACATAGGTCGTACGCCCCACGTGTGGCCGACTAAAAAATTACTGTTCCAGTAAATTTTTAAACGGGCCCAGTTCCCTTGGCGCAGCACGTGGGCTTTGTTTTTTATCTTGGGGACTGCTCAGTCAGTTCCCTGGGAGTCCTTTTTTATGCATGCCTGTATCTCCGGTCCTTGGGATCTTTTCCTGTTCTGCATCCTAAGCAAAGGGCCGTAGGTATTATTCTGGACTTTTTTCTTAAAAAAGTTCAATAAAACATATACTATCTTCCATCGAACTTGGGGACTACGTGGGCCCACGTCACCTCGCGGTGACTTAGGGCCTACTGTTTCTAATAGTTCTGGGCCCACGTATCAACTGGGCCCACGTCTCAGGACAATAAAAAGAAAAAATTCTTTTTTCTTTTTTGAGCACCATGCATCTTTCGACAAGATCAACAGCTCCCTGACATAATAGTGGTCGGACACAGACTGTTCGGGAAACCTGCTCGGCTGAACGTGGTCGGCACTATGTATGGTCAGCACTGTACGTGGTCGGCACTATGTGTGGTCGGCACTGTATGTGGTCAGTACTACGTGTGATCAGTACTACGTGCTCGGCACATCATTGCCAGCTCTCAACGTGGTCTGCATCTGCACCGCTCAGCACAGGTCAAGACGACGGACTTCCCTCAAGATACATGGTGCTCGAGGACTAGCTGTGGGGGGTATAAATCCGGTATACCACCATAGACAGTTCCAGGGCTGCTCGGCAAGATGGCCCAGATCAGACAAGACCCGGCCCATTACCGATCAGGCTGGTGGGCCGGACCACAAGACGATGGCGTGGTCCGCAACCGACCAGGAGGTGGATCGCGCACAAGGATACTTGTCCCGCAAGTAGACTTAGTCAGTTAGGTCAGATGGAGTCCTCCTAGGGCACGACTTGATGTAACCGACCACCTCACGTGTACCCTTGGCTGCTCAGCTACATAAAGCGGCCAAGAACCCCCCTAGAATGCAGGCTATTCTCTGGCATCCTAGATCTCGAGAGCTTAGCGCTTCATTGTACTCCGATACTTGATCGTACAACATAACACGAGAAGCAGGATGTAGGGTATTACGCTTCCGAGCGGCCTGAACCTGGGTAAACCTGGTTGTCCTTGGTTCGTTTTGTTTCTCAACGTCCAGATCACAGATCGTAACGTGCCCTTGCCGAAACTCACCGCCGTGGGATACCCCGTGGTGGACTGTCGGTTATCCATAATCGACAGCGACCAAACAACTATCTCAGGAAGGATAATGACATTAGCAGACGCCAACAACACTGGAACAGCACACAAGTAGGACTTTCATCCCTAGCTTGCCCTGGACGAACAGATCTTCGATGACGCCTTGAAGAAGGTAGGTGACGCATCATGTCCCACCGCCGCTAGCCGGGATGAATCAGGAAGGTTTTCACCCAGAGATGAGCGTCCACAGCACCAGAAAAGGCCACCATGTGTTAACAGGGAGAGGCCTTCCACACACCGGAAGGCAGGACTGGTTTTGGCCCCGCTGGAGGTCGTGAGCAAAGGCCACTGGTAGGAGGCGAGGGGTGCCTGCTGCCACAGACTGTGGGCCGGCCAGAACCATCCGCTAGCCACCGCTGCATAGTCCTAGGATGCCATGAAGCAGCATGGGAGAGATGCTTCCATGGCCCTAGCCACACAGGAGTGCAACACCATCACCAGAGGGAACCTCCATCGGCTAGAATCACCTACATGCATTCACTTTCCAGCCACGCGGATCAACAAGTACGAGTCTAGATCTATCCTAGGGTAATGTGGATAATGTGGATTTGGCCTGCTGGCCTGCGAGGTCATAGAAGAACTAGGCTGTGGGTCGGCCAAATCTGGTCGCTGTTGCACCTTCGCTGGGAACCACAGGGTGATGCCACGCCTAGGACCCGACTGCGCAAGAGCCTGACACCAGCACCAGGTGGTCTTTTCTGGCCAGATTCACCCCACAGGCAACCACTGCCTAGGCACCGGCCGCCTAGCCCGCATCACCACAGATCAATGAAATAGGAGGCCAGATCTGGCCGAGGTTAGCGTAGATCTGGCCTGCTAGCCGGCGAGCTTGCTGGAGAGCCACCTGGAAAAGGCCTAGTGGTGGAGGAGTGGGAGGAGATTAGGGGGGAGGAGGGAGAGACATATAGGTTTCAAAGTATGGTATTGTCTACCGTCATATAAAAATCCCTTGCACATCCAATTCACAACCCGCCTACCACCCACAATGGCCTCTTCTCTTTCTTCCTATTTCCAGCAAATCATCATCTCAATCACATTCTAGGAGGGTCGGGATGTGAACCTATGAATTAAATACCAGTAATGGTAGACAAATGAACACCTATGAAATTAAAAAAAATGTCAAGCTATTACATTGAACTCGTTGTACTGGATTAAACCGAGATCCTCGTTGATTCTTAGTCGCTCCTTTAGCTAAAAACACACAAATTACCCTAGAGACAGGGTGAATTATTGGTGTCTCTTGTGTGAGATGCCTAGGAGCAGTTATTTATGCATTCGTGGTTAAGCAGGAAACAGCGCTCATAGCAGCAGTAATAGCGGTAAAATATGCAATATGCTGGTGGCACCCTGTCCAAAATACAACAACAACATTATAGCAGTGCTTTAGCCACTATTTATAACATTGATTAAGCGATTTACCCCTTTTCTGGCAAGGACTATCTATTGACTCATTAGGTCACCACACTGGTGTTGGCATTTCTTAACGCGATCACCGAAAATGGCAATCACGCCAAGAAACGCCATGATGATCAGAACTTTATAGAATTTTTATCCGCAAGCGCACGGATCTATCATTGTAGCATTTCACCCGGAAGTATTCAGGGTATCGTTATTTATAATTTTCCAAAAGGAAGGCGAGGTGTAAAATAATCTCTAGCATGATCATGGTTTATGACTTCACATCATTGAAGTAAGGCCTTAGTACTATACAGGGATAAGATAAATGGATTTGTAGATAGTGGACGCACACTTGGGCCTATCTTAAAGGATAAAGAATAAATAAATCAAAGGTAAAATCTACGAGGAGCAAGTAGGTCGTACATAGCTATGCATAGAACAACTAATGCCACATGTTGTACAAGGTTAGAGATGAGTCAAGGCCTAGGGTAGAGGGAGACCCCCACAGCTGGTCTGCTAGCCGATAGAGGCATTTATGAACTCCTACATGATATGCGGACATGGGGATTACAGAGGACGGACAGGGCTGTGACCACCTGCCGCCTACCCCTCAACCATGGCATACCGTCATATTCGAAGGCTCCCTCGTATCCGAACACCACGTCCGCATACTAAGGAACTACCTACGTCCCCCCAGGACTCCCACCCTACGGATGGACAAGTAAGAACGTAGGCAAACCCGAAAGAACATCGAACTGCTATCTCATTCCTATCAGGACCTTTAATCTTATAAAACATATGAACAATGAAGAACAGATATGAACATGCTATGAAATGATTAGATGAACTTAGATCTAGCTCAAGCATATCAAGTATAGCATGATCATAACCAAACTCTAGTTCATAAGCAAGACTATATACAAGTATTGAGAACTTGACTAAGGAAGAACACTCCATAGTATATTACCAAGAGAGGTCGCTATTCTTCCAAGAGACAAGCTCTCCTTGGTAGCTTTCCTTGCTCCAAAATAATCTAAGTATCTAGCCGAGGAACAAGTGGGAGATGTGGTAGAGAGACTCCAAATGTTGTGTGTGTCCTCAATGAAGGGGGAGATGGCCTCCTTTTATAGGTTGAGAGGAGGAGGCTCCATGGAAAAGTGCCATCCCTACTTGGAAGGCTCCAAAACCGACCTCCATAGGACGGTTCGCACTTTGCATGTGGAAATCCCCACCGACCTTGGCCTCCAGGAGTCGACACGGGCGCGCCTGCGGGGGGCGCACACCTCTGGCGTGGCCGCGCCTGGTGGGTGGCCGGCTTGGCCTAGCTTCGGTGGTCGTGCTCCACTTGGTCTCCTGGGTTGGCCCATGTTCGGGATTTTTGTCCCAATGGGCTTTGAAGTCGACTTTATCCTTCTCTTTTGATTTTACTCCTTCCGAAAGCGTACTTTTATTATAAAATCCCTTGTGCTATATATATATTCCTGCAAATGACAATTTATCTAGCACAAGTGGAATTGGGTTAGTAGCAAAGGTATATGTGCAATAAAAATATTTATTTCTCCCTTTTTAGAGTCAAGTTAGCGGTTCAAATTTGTCGTTAAGGACCGCCAACAACTGGTTAGGAGCTAGATCGCTCGGTATACATACAAGAGGGCCAAGATCGACCTAGCCGACCCTCGAGTTGGCTGACACCTACAATGTACTCGTAGACAAACACTTTTTGTGGGTGCTCTAGCAATGAGCGCAATACACACGACATGTCACTGAACACGTCTCATTAGGAGTATGATATGCAGGACACATCTACGAGGTCTCTTGAAACCCGAAACGCCATACACACTGGAGAGGAGCTCGTCAGGGCGCATAGTGTCATTGGGCTATCCTAGCTAAGCTGCTTCATCATTGTCGATCCACTGCCCATGAAGCAACGATGTAGAACGAGGATAGGTAGTACATGCAAAAAGGGAAAAGGAGTAGTAGATGTCTTTTGGACAATGGGAAGTTCGATTCGTCAATCGACCATGATCCTCTCATACATTTATATAGTGGGAATGGACCCAGACTGACCGCCACCCCCTTAGCCTAGAACTCAAATTTCCTTCACCAGACATCTCCCAAGCATCCTCAATCACCTTCACACAATCCTCCACTTGCAACCAATTCGCCTCAAATCTGAACAAGTTACCCACCCCACGTTCTTGCTGCCGTGGTCGGTGGAAATCTGTATCAATAATTATAGACCGATGATCAGAGTGATATGGATCTCCATTCTTAACATGAACCAGTGGGAACATACCTCACCACTCCACATTCGTTACTCCTCTGTCAAGACGTTCTCTTATATATGAATCTCCAGTAGTCTGCTTATTTCGCCAAGTGAACACATGTCCCATGAATCCCAAATCATGAAGTTCACAGAAATCCAAAGACTCCCTGAATCAGTCCAAACAAACTTGCGACCTCTGTACACCACCTTCTTTCTCATGATGAAATAGAATCTCATTGAAATCCCCAGCACTCAACCATGGCTTGTGAATATGGTCCTGTGAGTGAAGATCTCTCAACAAATCCCACGTTCTATGCTTCTGGTCAGCATGAGAACCACCATAAATACCCGTAAATCTCCAAGTGCCATGCTCCTCCTCTGTCAGCTCGATATCGATATGGTTTTTGGATTTAGTCCACACAACCACATCGATTCCTCACCGCCAAAACACTACAAGACACACCCCCCCCCCGTTCCTTCACAATTCACCACCACCATTGTTCCCGTACTCAACTTTTGTTTGAAACTCACATTTTAGTAATGAAGAACTATACATTAGTTTATTATAACTTTACAACTACATATGTTTATATAATTTAGTACCTTTTTTACATTTGTGTTCTAAATTGCAAGCCCATACATATGCACAGGTTGATGGGCTATATGTTGCACACATATATCATTAATCATTGTTGTTCAGAAACTTCAAATTGATTTGGTTGTTGCTTCAATACAATCTACTCCCTCCGTTTCAAAATAAGTGTCGTTTTGGGTTTTCGTGCCACAAGTTTGACTCGATTTGTAGAAAATACGTGTAATATTTATATCTTCAAATAAATTTGGTAAAAACTAGACGTAAAGATCTTTCCGATGATACTAATTATTTAGCATAAATATTTATATATTTTAATATATAATTGCCGGCAAAGTTTTCTTGGAAAGCGAAAACGACACTTATTTTGAAACGGAGGGAATACCAAGGAACGTGTCAAAAAAAAACCTGTTGTAATGACTTTATGGGCATCAGCATATGCGTGTGACTCCTAGGCTTTGACTTGCGGTGCTAATGATTGATACTGATATCCCGGCCTTTCAAATCATTGCTCACCGAGTCTCCAACCCGCTTCCCCATACAAACTCGTGCTCAAACAGAGGCGTAAGCAGATGGTCTAAAAAGATATTGTGTAAAGTTTATACCATCTCACAAAAAATTTAGTCCACACAAGTGAGGGTAAACTGGTCTAATCCTCAACTTTAGCCACTAAACTATAGAATAGATAATCCAAACAGACCCTTAATCTATCCGGTGAACTGCTCCAGGATCTGATTAATCAATTAACAATGCTCCACGATGCTTAACGCTTTTCGGTTGGTTTAACCTCATAACTGACCTCGCAATTGACAATTACTGTACTTGAATATAGAGCAGCTAGAATTTCCTGACGAAGTCAGGAATAATATTGATGATGAGTTAGTTAAGCATTGCATGGTAGATTTGGAAAACAAATAGTCATGGCAATGTGCAAGTGAATTTCTGGACGGTGGTGGTTGTGATCGTTGGATTGAACAGGAAATATCCAGTGTCGTCGCAGAGGGTTGGATGTACTCCTCCAATTTAGGTTGTTAGTTTAGTTAATCAAGTGCTGAGTCAGCCATTGTCTTAGTCACCAGGTTAAACTGACAAGATCATGTGAGTTCAACTTATTAACCCAAGAAAAATCAAGGGGATCACGTACGTTCTGGTACAACGTGTCCTATGCTGTACACTAGTGGAATGGCGCGCACTTGCGCGCCCAGAGCGAAACGATCAAAGTTTCAATCATGGAGGAAAAATAGATATGACAAAAAATCATTAGAAGCACATGAATCATCAGACCAATCATTGAGGTTTAGTTACATATATTTCAGGGGAAAGAAAGCAACATAGATGAGGTCAACATCTCATCTACCTAATCTATAGAAATACAATCATCCTGTCAGCCTATCATAGGCGCACAACAATCGACAATACCATGTGAACACAATATCTAAGGTCTGTGCACTATCCTATATTAGATAATAAATAAACACACGTGTGTCAGGTAATTTCAAAGTTACACATTCTCATGTACAACTATTTCATACATATGAAGAAAATATGTATACATGATCATCAGGCTTGTACCCTCAATATTCTGAAGCCATATCTATAGGCCCTTCTGGTTAGTATTTATCTGCAACCTGCAATGAAACCAAGAATCAAGTTCACACGTGGCTACTAAAAATATGTGGGTTCATCAGAAGAAAAGGCAATGGCAAATGAAAAGGCACAACTTGAAGATGCTTTTACTATGTAGCTACAGTGATATGTCAACTATCATCACAGCCACAAAAATGATTACAATAGAAACTTCGAGATTTGTTTTCTTAATTTCAGAAAAGGATAAACCATAAATAGTGCTTGTTTGCATAAACCTTTTTGTTTTGACAAAGTGTTCTTTTTCATAAACTTCTGTGGAACCTCTATGCACCTAGCTGTGACATACAAGAGATTAAGAGGGAGGACTAAGCATTGGAACCTGGCTAATGCTTTCAAAAAAATGAAGAAAACACAGTAAATATTGATATGAAGCAACAAGCTACTTATACGTGCTGAGAAGCCTCTAAAGTCAGAACTCCAGCTTGTTTGTTTCTATCAGGTGGGTCATAATGTTCATAGAGAAGTGTAGGTAAGGTGTTTCTACTCCACTAATATGATATGCAATGAAGGCGGCCAAAGCAGCACATACTACAGGTAAAGGGCATGGAGATATGCACAGATGACATGAAAAGTGATACAAGGCTATATATGGTGACCTGGTATCTTCTAACCTAAATATTTACATGCCCATCCTTGCATATGTTTCTGCTAATAAGTCATACGCCTACTTTTCAGATATTCCTCCACAATGATCCTTCACTGGACAATCGTCCACTATGATCCTATATTCGAGAAGGTATAACTTGGATGTGTTTTAGCACGAAAGAGCAGGTGGAACTGATAGAGCAACCAACCAATTTTAGAATGGTAACAGAAACTCTACCAGCAGGGCCGGCCCTGAATTTTTAGAGGCCCGGGGCGAAACCGAGATTTAGGGGCCCTTATATACTCATGGGCTTAACACCTTTTTCTAAAAAAAAAGACCAAAGTTTCAGTCCCTACCATTCGGAAATTGTACTAACATGACCTAAACATTTATATAAAGTGTTAATGATAGCTACAATGCATATAACTTTGGAGAGATTTTATACAAAATATTAAAACCAAGAAAAAAGAAGCATGTTAAGCTTTGTCATATTCATATACACTTTGAAGAGGCAGGAAGATAGTGAAGGAAGCTAGCAAATTGCTCAAGCTTTCATGTCTTGTTTAATAGAAATATGAAGGAAGAAGCAAGCTAGTTAGCAGCGTAATGTGCTCTCTGAAGAATAATATATTTATTTTTGGCAAATAAAGCATAGTATATATGCTGGAGCCACAAGGGGCCCACCAGATAGCTCAGGGACGACGTATTGTGAAGCAAATACATACATGTGCATGCATATGCTCATGTGCTAGATACATAATCACGACTGTGAGCTGTTCCTTCGTGCGTTCAGTCAGTATGATTTGTTAATCTGGAGAGATGGTATTCTGCAGGCTAGCAAGTAGCAACGACACAACACAAGTATATGATATATATACTTGGGACGAGGCCCCATGGGATTGGAGGCCCGGGGCGGCCGCCCCGTCCGCCCGCCCTCAGGGCCGGCACTACTGTCTATCAGGTAGCTAGAACGAAGATGAATAATTGCCTTACTTATTTGAACAGGAAACCATAGGGCAAGGCACACACATGCTGACACTGTTCTGCAAAGTGGTATTCTATTGATCTATGTAGTGGTTACAGACCCACAGTCATATAACGATAGGTAACCTGAAAGACATAAACTGGAACTACAACACTCAAGAGTACCGTCCTATTGACTTGCATACTAACTAATCAGCTAGCAAATACACTAAAAATAGGTAAGGGAATCCTACTATGGCAACATGAAAACAATGGCTACCACTGATGTGGATGTCTTGTCCCTAACTACTGTGGTTCTCATCAACCGAAAAATAGCAGATAAAAATGTTTGTAGGATACCAGCTGCGATGCTATGATTCAATATCCATTTTATTTCACCAACAGTAACAGTAATGTACATCTATTTCAGTTTGCAAGCATTGTTTGTGGGAGACCCAAGAATCCAATACAGAAACAATGTTAAGGAGGGGGAGAAAAAGCAGGAGTCAAAACTCAAAAGAACAGTTCAGATTTGCGGAACAGTGAGTAAGATAGTGTCGAAACCCATTTAGATGGCTTCAGCTTCATATTGAACTTTTGAGTCAGGATAAGAAAACAGTACAAAGGATGACATTATAGACATTTAGTTTGTCTATCTGTCTAATTACCTTGCTATAACGGCGGCATTTCTCTTAGTATGTACCAAGCAACTACAGTTACCTGCATCACACCAATGTAATCAGTCTGTTACAAACCCAGATGACATTGCACCGGTGCTATTACATTAGAATACACTGGACAAACTGAATATGAAGATGACCAAAATTTGAGCAAATAGTATATGGCCTAATCAGGTCTGGTTTGGTTCAGAACCCATAGCTTTTGTATACTACATACATCCTAAACTTAGAAACAAACTGAACCTGGCGTATGTAATTGTACATAGTGTAAATATAATTTGAAGAATGCAGTGTTCAATATACCAGCTAACTACTGTTAAAAAAACTGATGGAAGACAATTTCCATTCATCTCGATGAAAACAAAAGAGTTCATGTACTGATCTTTATCTTCATCAAGATAGAAGGCATACCAATTTCGATCATCGTGGACGAAGAAGATATACAGAGCTTGACCGGTGTGAAGATAAAGAAAGAAAGAAATAAAGAAATTACTAAAGTATAGGCAACAACATGTTTGGTGGGAAAAAGCTAAATTCCTTGTGATCACTGCTAAAACAAATACCAAAAGAATATCTTTAAGGATATTTTCGAGCTTTAATAACTGGCATCATAGAGCAAGGATGCAGTATGTATGGAAAGAAGCAGGTGAGGTTTTCCCCCCTCCTTGTTTCCATCTGTTCTACACCCAGCATAATTAACTTGGTATAGGAAAACAACGTTGAAATTTTCTTTGGCAAACATTGTGAATTGCAGGTCGAGTATATTAGTTTGCTTTGTTGCTTCCAACAATGCTAAAACCAAAGGTAGATATACCACCCCCATACCTATGTTCTATAGTGATAATCAACCCATCTCAAATTTCCTTAGGAAGACATCTTCTGAATAGAAGAGGGACTCGAGTTACCTTCTTTGTTTCTGCAAGGAAAATTAGATCCATACTGAATCAAAATCCTCTAGGAACCATACACTGGGATGTAGTCTGCATCGAGCCATTAATCATTATGTCAAAAAGCAAAGCAAGTAGCGATAGAAAAAAATAGGAAATGACATCCATGTTCATATATCTTGCTGTGCTCGTCATTTTTTGTCACAAGGGAACTACTAAACTGAAGATAATGCATACATGTTCACCAGGCTTGTACCCAGGCTTGTACCCTCAGTATGCTTACTACTACAAATAAAGTAAAATATGATGGCGAACTAAGGGGACCACTAAATCCGCAACACACCAGAAAACCAATGATAGAATCAAATTAGTGTCAAGTTTTAGATACTGAAATGGTGTATCCCATAATCTATTTTCACAGACCTTGAATATGTAGCAGGGCTGGACCTGTAAGAACACGAGGCTGATGAAGAGCAAGGTCATGTTTCTCCACTACCGGCTACTAAACAGCAGAGCAGGACTAAGCATGGATTCATGGGGTGCTTTTGGTTTGGATCCTCCTCATCTTGGAAACCTCAGCAGTAGCAGCTAGCTCGTCCACTCCTGTGCATGCACAAAAGAATTAAATTCCCCAAAAAGGCCGAGTTGAAATTCATCCCCACTAAGTCGTAGGCATCAAAGGACCAAAATTTGTGACTAATTTCTTGGGCTGCACAAAAGAATCAATATGTACAAATATAGTACTTAACTATTGAAATTAATTCATCAGAAATAGTATGCTTGTTAGATTAATTCATCAGAAATAGTATGTTTTTTTAGATTAATTCATCACAATAGTAAATTGTGCCTAGATACATTAGAAAAGAAATCACCGCTGCGCTGCATCGCATCTCAGCAAGGGAGGAAATAACTGTAACAGAATCCATAATACATTAATATCCGACGATATTTCAAGAAGAACCAAACAACGAACTGCCACTATCCTATAAGCGTTAAAACATTCAGATCCAAGGCATCGATGGGAGGGGATGGGGGCGCTCATCAGCATGAGTTCGATGTGGGTGTTAAACGCAAGAGGAAGAAGAAAGATTTACCCTGACGATGAACCGGCACGAGCAGCGGCGACCCAGCACTGGAAGCAGACCGTCCGTGGCTGGGCAAGGTTTCCTCGGTGCAGCCGTCGTCGCTGGTGCCAATCGTTGTGGCAGCGTAGATAAGAAGTGGAGGAAGCTCGCCGCGCCGCCGCCAAGAAACCCTAGGTCACCGCCGTCATGGAACCCTAGGTTGCGGCCCCAGTCCGGGATCCTCCGCGAGGGAGAGGAAGAGAGGAGGGAGGCCGCCGACGGCGCCGCAGCTGCACCAGCGCAGCCAGGTCGCCCGCGTCGTGTCGCGTCTCCCCGACCGCACCGTGCCACACCGCGTCGCCGTCCTTCACCGCGCCGCCGTCCCGCGCCACGCTGCGCCACCTCGCCCTCGCCGGCTTGCGCCGCCGCAACGCGCCCGCACGGCCCTGCGCCCGTCCTCACCCCGGCCATGGCCGCATCGGGAGCAGGAGGACAGGGACACGGGATGTAGAAGAGAGACGGGAGGATGGGGATTTATTTTTGCTTGAAGGGGAGGGGCCAACCGGGGACGGCCTGCAGCGCCAGCGCCGCCCGCGCGACCGCGGGTCCCGTGGCGCACCGCCGCGCGCGCCCGCTCCGCCCCGCGGCCGCCGGGCGCCACGACGCCCGCGCGGCCGCGCTGCGCCGCCGCCAGTCGCGCGCCGCGGGGGCCCTCACCGCCGCCGCTCGCACGCTCCGGCCGCACCCCGCACCGGATCTGGAGAAGGTGGAGGAGGGGAGGGGAGGAGAGGGGATCGTTTTTTTTTTGCCTTCGGTGTAGGACTCAATTTATACGGAGGGAGGCGGCGGGGGGTTATGTGCAAAAGCTGCGGGTGGGCGGGTAAGCGTAAAAACGATGTGTTTTTGGAATTTTGTCTTCTTCGGGCGAAGGATTTTACTTTTACGGGGGTAAAAACAAAAAAAAACTACCGCTGCTACTGTTCATGGGGGATCTGGATGGAGCAGACCGTGATTTGGAGAAAACAGAGGGCCCTTTTTGCAAAATAATTTAGAACGACGTGGATAGCGCGAATGAATTTCGAGCGATGTGGCCGGCCTCCCCCTTCAGCAAACATCATAGAATGGATTGGTTTAATATCGGTGTGACCTAACCTCATCAGAGAAGGAGGATCCAAGCAGACGAATGAGATCGCGTGGCTGCATAGACCTTCCCTCTCAATGTGGGCCCTGTGTTAAAAAATAAAAATGTAAGTTCATATATATTTATAGTAGGGCCTTCAGATAAAAGAAATTATGGATCATGCATGCCAAATTCATGGCTTCCATGAACTCATGTCTGTATTGTATGGATCCTTGTCATTCATCAATCAATCTCTATTTTTTTTAGAAGAAACATGTATTCATCTTAGTACCTTACATCAGCCCTTTTACAGACTGAACTCCAAAGAAAAGGAAAATTATATAGAAGTTTACAACTCCTGTTCATTTTCCTCGAAGCCTTCAGAGATCCATCTGTCACAGCCATCGAAGCCGCATACCAATCGTCGTCAGGCACCAGAGCCAAACTCCACGGTGTGGAGGCCGCAGAGGAGGACTTACATCTGGGCGAATTAGCCGACGTTACCTCCCAGACGCATCGGCCAACTCCTGTACGCACAACGCATCCTTTGATTCCATCGCCAGCAACCCAAGCAGTGCTCAGGTTTTCACCAAACATGTTCTTCGAGATTAACAGGGTCAACAGCATCATCACCTGACGAAGACAACGATGCGCCGGCCCTCGACTCCAAGAGAGTTCTCCCCAGCCTCTCCGTTGACGTCAAAGTAGATCGGCATCGGAGAACGAAAGAGACTGGGAGAAATTATTCCGCTGCGCCGCCGCCGCTTCCTCATCGTTGGCGTCGGCGGGAAGACCAAGTCGCAAAGGAGCCACGCTCCTCCGACCAAACCTAACTCCGCCGCCGAACATCGACGGCGAGCAAACTCTAGGCCTAAGACTCGATTAAGACCCTATGAAAAACTGAAAATCGAGGCGGACCCCCGCTCCGCGTCACCGCCGGCAGCGAGGCCGGAGGCGAGGGAACGGGGGCCGCAGGTGGTGGTGGCGGCGGCGGCGCCCCTCGGTGGTGGTGTCGGCGGCGGCGCCCCCAAACCCTAACTTCCCTCACGCCACTAATTCTGCATCAATCAATCTCTATTAATCACGCTATGAAAGTCGTCTAATGAGGAAATCTATACTATAATTGAAATCTTGTAAAGGCGTAAGAAGTCTGAGACCTTACACCGGACCCACGGCCAGAGACTAGCCACGGCTCCAAATTCACCCCGCGCCCTTCCTCACCTTTCGTGCCCGCGTGGCCAGGGTTCGATTCCCATCTCGGTACCCCTTTTTTCTTCAATCAATTCTCTAAAAAATAAGAAACTTCGGGTCGCCGCCTTGGATGCCGCTGATTCCACCCCGCGCGTGGGATCCATCCCCGACGCGGGCTGCCACGTACCCCGCCGTGGCCATGGCCGGAGCGCCGGACTGTTGGAGGCGGGAGCCCATCCCTCGGGCTCTAGATCCGTCCACGGCGACGATGGATCCACTTGGGGAGCTAACGGCGACGGCAACTTCCCCATAGCGCCGCCCTCGATCCACCTCCCATAGGCGACGACGCGCCCCTGTGCCCACTGTTGGTATTTTTAACGCACACAGATAAATCCGCAAGCGCACGGATACCGTTGTAGCTTTCACCCGGAGGGTTTTAAATATCGTATCCACAGGGAAACGTGTGTGGGTCGCCAAACAACTAGTTTATCTATGGGTAGCAATCAAGGTTTAAGATATGATGGGTAAAGAGGATTCCTATGGTAATGATCCTATGCAAGGCAAGGTTATGAAGCAATTGTCCTTCTAATGTTCACTTCGGGACGCCACTAGACGGGAAAGCACCACAAAGGATAACTCTACCGACGTGACTACGGTCCTACTAATTTAAGAACCTACTCAATTCGGTGTGGACAGGGTTTTGTCACCTCCCGTAACTACCACACAACCGAGAGAATAGGGCGCAAACACGGGTAACCGACATGCCCTAAGCACCACGCTTATGCTAACAATTACTACTCTAATTCAGAGCGCTAACAAGAACTAGAGCAATCATAAGAACTGTGAACCAATGAACAAAAGAGTAAAATAAATACTTGAATAAAGATCAATTACCAGAAGTATCCCGGATGCAGGCTTGGAGAAGCCTGAATCCGCCGAAGTACAAGCCCGAGGGGGAGCACCGACATGCCGGCACCACCTCCAACTCTTCCCTCGCTCTCTATCTCTCTATTATGCTAAGACTAGATCCTAATGAGGACTAATCTTCTCTTGATGGCTAGGTTTAGCGAGGAGATCCATTCAAGGGACCCTCTCGGTGATCCCGGCTGGAGCAAATGAAATTAGGGTTTAAGGGATGCCTCCTCCAGGGGCCAGGGGCCCTGTTTATATAGCCCTCTAGGATGCACCACAGCCCTCGGATCAAACCGACCTAAACGGACGATTATTATTCATCCTCAAAGGCGGTGGAACAGGGATCCGCGAGGCTGATGCTGATTGGTCCAGGTCATGAGTCGGCCGACTCTAGGGGGGAGTCGGCCGACTCTCCACGAGCCCGTTCGGGCTCCCGTTTGGTCCGAGCCTTCTCGAACCTTCCAGATTATAGAATTTTCACCGGTTCCCGATTATCTCTATGTAAACGACATGTGGGCCTTCCTTGGGTATTTTGGTGACACCCGCGAAACAGACATTCACCAAAACTGTTTCGCTACTATGCTTTCACGAGTTTTGGTGAATGTCCGTTTTCGCAGGTGTCACCGAAAATACCCAAGGAAGGCCCACATGTCGTTTACATAGAGATAATTGGGAACCGGTGAAAATTTCCGTAATCCGGAAGGTTCGAGAAGGCTCGGACCAAACGGAGCCCGAACGGGCTCGTGGAGAGTCGGCCGACTCCCCTTGGGCGGCCGACCGGGCACCTCGGCCAATCGGCGTCGCCCTCGCGGATCCCTGTTCCACCGCCTTTGAGGATGAATAATAATCGTCCGTTTAGGTCGGTTTGATCCGAGGGCCGCGGTGCATCCTAGGGGCTATATAAGTGGCCCCCGGCCCCCGGAGGAGGCATCCCTTAAACCCTAATTCATTATCTCTCGCGGGATCGAGTTGTAGAGGCGTCCCTTGAATGGATGACTTCTCTTCTCTAGAGAATTAGAGCTAGACATTCCAATGTAGTAGATTAGATCTAGATGAGAGTTAGGGAGAGCGGAGCTGCGCTCCGGTTCGGAGAAGTCTTCGAGAGATTTGGTATGTCTTGTATCTACTCTTTGTAAGACTTATGCTTTAATATATTTATCTTCTCTATCTACTTTATGCCTTTCATATGTATGCTTAGTATAGTTGTTACATTCTAGCATGGATCTTCGCTCGTATTGAGTGCTCTAGTTATCATATGTAATTAGAGTAGTAATCGATAGTGTAGGCATGGTGTCTAGACTATAGGTTACCTGAGGTTGCGCCCAATCCCACGGATAGTTGTGGTAGCCCCAGAGGTGACAGCTCTGTCAGGCCTTTGTATTCCACCACGTTCGGGTTGGTGTCTCGTAGAGCTCTCGGCAGCCTTCTCCCAACTACTCTTTACCCAGTCTTCTTCGAGAGTTGGAAAGGACCCGCTGCTCCAAAGTGCTATTGTGTGATTGCTATATCTAACCATTCCCGTTATCATAGAACCAAAGTAATAGAGAAGTATATAGGAATCTTGATCTCTCCCGTTGTCCTCTCACTCTAGCTAGCTACTCATTTATTATTGAATTCTCATGTGTGCTTTTATTCTTATATCCTATCATATATCATTTACCCCTGCTTTAGTCTAGTTGGTTTACTAAGTTAGTAGATACATGATGGTGATTTATTAGATTCTTTAACCCTTGCTTCCCTGTGGTAAAATATAAATAACGATACCTGGTTTACTCCCGGTAAAATGCTACAATGGTATGTTCTGTGCGCTTGCGGAATCCTTCTTATTTTAGTTGCACTTAATTTATACCAACAAGCACCCGAAGTCCAATTTGGGGAGTGAATGCTATTACCTAAATTTATTTCGGGTAAATCGGGTAACATCCCCCCGGTACCCGAACAACTCGAAGTACCTGGAGCATGATTGTTGTCACTGGACTGGAGTATGGAGGACGTCTGAACCATCAATTTGTCTTCGTCTAAATTAGTGTTGAACAGCTAAACCTGTTGGGATTACTGTCTTCGTGATTGTGTTCTTGTCATGGTTTGCACTTGGTTGTATGTCGCATTCACACAAGACTATTTAGTATTATTGTGTTGGCAGTTTCGCACCTATAGTTGAAAACTTTTATAAGTTATAAAATATTCTATCGAATTCTAGTTCTATGTAAAAACATTTTGCTTTTTCAATGTTCACTGTCATATTATATACTTTGGGTAAATTGTGTATATCCAAACCTGAACCCGAAATTGCGGATACCCGAAATTACGGGTAGTGTTTTTTGGGCTCCAATGGAGTAACAATTCTCATTACCCGAATTTCTCAAAACCCAAATTACCCGACCCGAAGTTTTTGGTAACCCGAACGCCCAGCCTGAAAGCTCGTATCCATAGAATCTCATCCATGAACCATGATCCATTGATATAGTTTATGGTTATCTTCACTAGTTCATCAACCCATGCTCTCGCACGAGTTAGAACTTTAGGAGTAAATATTTACATTAATATTTACTTTTAAGTATCACGATGACATAGGTAATCAATAATTTTTAACTCTATACTATATCACTTAAGATTAATGGAGTTTAGTGTGAGATTATGATAGGAAGACGTAAACACCTATGGTATATACTTCATCCGTTCCAAATTATAAGCCGCTTTGACTTTCTTGTTAAAAAAAAGTCAACTGAATTACTCCATCAGTTCTAAATTATAAGAGTTCATCCTTGTTATGTATCTAGACATATTATTATATCTAGTTGTATAGAAAAATGAATATACTAAAAAAGTCAAATCGACTTATAATTCAGAACAGAGTGAGCATTACTGGAATGTAGGGAGTAATAATATCCTCACTTCTCAAGATATTTGGTTTTTGAGCAATGAAATTTTATGTATTAATGGTTATATTATCAATATAGATTTTAGTTAAAATATAAAAATATATATCTTAAGTGTGTGTGAGATAGATTTGCATGTTGGCACAATATGTATATTTACTATAATCAATTTTATTTATTAATTTTCATAAAATGAGTAATAGAGAAACATATTGTGCTTTTATTATTTTTTGATAAGCTAATAAAATAATTATAAGGTATAGATAATTTAGATACAAATCTAAATGTTACCATTTATTATTTTCCATAATTAGTAGAATGTATTAAATACGTTGTAAAATCCATATAGTCGGCCTTATTAATAACACCGTGTATCTTGGTCCTCAATATTTTTTATCATTATTAGCATATACACCGAAAGTAATCTAGCGACATGACAATCATAGTGGATCACATTGAGGCTTATTTGTTTGCTGCTATCAAGCAAGATTGCATCCATACTCCGATAACTCTTGGTTAATTTGTTTTTTCATAGTTCCTTTGTTGGCTTAATTAATCTCACTTAAAGTTTGCTGATCATCGTAGCACTAAAATTAAATAGTATAATAATGATGATATTAATTTATCTTTTATGGAAGTACTTTACAAAAATTGACACACACCAAGATCATGGTAGACTAAACAAATAGATTTCTGCTTTATTAATAATATACTAACCAACTAAACATGATAGATAGGATAATTTAATAATTTATCTTATACTCTATATTAACCAACTATGAAAAGAATATTTGTAATGTTGTCCAAGTTTTTTTGTAAAGCCAATTTTTTATTTTTCTTTAAAACTATCTTGTATATTGGTATATGTGGGTAATTTCTTACAAAATAAATAAATCCAATGTTTATGAATGGCTAGAGATTTAATTTAATGCCCACATGTTTATGATTAATATGAATTTTTCTAGTGTTATTTTGTAACACGCGTCTAGTGAGGATTGTCAATACAATGTTTTATATTAACTTATTTATAAATAATCATATATAGGCAGGTCATTGTTTTCTTGTATCTATATGACCAAATGTTTGCACTTTTTCTTTAAAAACTAATTTTATTATATAGTTATAAACGTGATGGCTACAATACAAATATTTATATTAATATTAAAATATATATTAACTAAATCAATGTGATACATAGGCCAATTTAATATTTTATACTAACCAACAATGAGGCATGCGGCGTCACATTTTTTTCTTTTTCTTGAAAATATATTTTATTTAGTATAGTGGCAGAGGTTAGTAATTTATATGCAAAATGAGTTGGTTTACTTTAAATATTTTCCATAATGCTAAAGGTGGGTAATTTTTTGTATAAATTACAATAGATCTAATGGCTATTATTGAAGATGATGATTAGAGTCTACAAAATTAGACGTTGGATGTTTCCGACTATTACGAGAATTTCTCAGATTTATCTTTTTTTTCCTAATGCATCTAGAGGGAGTTAACGTGGTGCCTCCATTAGAACCTCTAATTAGTAAAAGTATATAAGAGGCATGTGGCGTCATAATTTTTTCTTTTTCTTTTAGAAAATATATTTATTTAGTATAGTGGCAGAGGTGGGTAATTTATATGCAAAATGAGGTGGTTACTTTAAGTAATTTACATAATGGCAAAGGTGGGTAATTTTTTGTATAAATTATAATAGATCTGATGGCTATTATTGAATATGGTGATTAGAGTCTATAAAACTAAAGGTCAGATGTGGTTGTCAAAAAAAAAAAAAAAGTCGGATGTTTCGATTATTGTGAGAATTTTTGGATTTATTTTTTTCTAGATCTAGTGAAAGATAACGTGGTCTTTCCGTTGGAGTCTCTAATTAGTAATTATATCTTTTTTTTCTAGCCTCTACTATAATGGAATACTTGCCAAGGCTATTCTCTCATCAAAATCAAGGGTCTAAAATATCTCTAAACTAGATCTAAAGGCTACATGTATCCCGCTCTCTGCGATCACGGAATTAAAAAAAAAATAACGCCGGGTGTGGGCTCTCCCCTCCGGCCTCCCCAACGCCCCGCATCGGACTCGCGAGTCCTCTCTTCGCCCCCTGAGACGGAGAGCTACGGCAGGGCGCCGCGCCGCCGCCGCCGGCCACCAGGCCATGCCAGGACATCGGACTCCTCTTCCCCACGAGAGACTACGACTCCTCTCCCTCCCTTCCCACGCGCGCCTCCCCAGTCTCAAGACCTTAGCTCCGGCCGCCGGCGGTGCGACGGCAATGGTGCTGCTGCGTAGCTCTGACCGAGGATGAGGCTGGGTGACGCCTTCGCGGCCCTGGGGGATGCGGGGCATGGGAGTCACGGGCGCCAAGGTGAGGGAGCAAGCCGTGGAGGCCGCATACGGCGACTTCGACTCCTTCACCTCCCTACCCATTGCGCCGCGTACTCCGCTCTGCTCCACGCGCTCCCTGGGCTCGAACCCCCAACTCCGGGATCTGGTTTTGAGGCGACGATGGCTGTGGCGGCTCTCCGGCAGGAGGCTTTGAACCCCTCCGAAGTTTGTGGCCAAGTGGATCGAGTCCATGCTCTTCGGGAGGAAGAAATCATCATCGAGGTCCAGCCAGGGGTCTAGCTCTACCAAGGCCAAGGATTTATTGGTGCGTTCTTCTTCTTCTTTAGTAGTTTCATCAGAATCCTGTTACGATTTTGATTTTATGAGTGTGCATCAAGTCCATCTGAGTAGGGATTTTGTTTATTTCTGTATAATAGGTCTTGTAACCTGGTTAGCAAAAAACTCATTTTAATACGAATTCAAAACTTGCCAGTGGCTTTGTGACACAATGAAAAGGATAATAGGTCTTTTAAGATCTAATAAGCAATAGTTGAACTTGCTCAAACTTTAACAATTAACCCAGCAATGTACATAATTAACAAAAATTACAGAACCTTAAAAACATCACTAACTGGAAAATTTGCAGTGGTGCTCTCAAAGCCGCCAAGGGATATCTCTCGTTGCGTTCGTCTTCTGTGATTCCTATGCAGTCGTGCTCCTCCATCAATTGAGAATCTGTCGTAGGACTCATTTATTTCTATTGCACGAAGTCATCTGACCATGAAGAAGGGTGAAAAGGTCCTCCTTGCTGTCAAGATACAATGTAAGTCTTCAAGAAAGTCCAATTAGGCATTTCTTTTGTTTTATTTTGGAATCGGAAGCAACCATTGTTGATGTAGTTAATATATATGCTTGATGCACGTGTCTGCATGGGCATTGGGAGGTGGTTCAGATGTTTCTTCTTTTCGGATGCAATGTAAGACGTTGAGTAATATATAGTATTTTTGTCTTCTACAATTTTGGCAAAGCACAAGGTGGATGTTGACCTTTGTTTGTTTTTGACTGATTCGGTACTAGGGCAGATGACTTGAATAGTATAACCACACTAAATTTAGCAGATGATGGAGTCACGGCTCCAGCCTGCATTGAGCTTTTGGTTGCCTGCTGACTTTCAGAGTTCGGAGTTATCAAATGGTCGCTACTGCTATTGACAGAGTGATGGCTCCAGCCTCCACTGATCCATACGGCTGCTACTGGTACTCTACTTCATCTAGATCCATTGTAGTATGAAGAGTTCCAATGTTTTTCGTTCAGTAAGATTTCATTATGAGAAGTTAAAGCACACTTCCCTTTTGTTTCTGCATACTGACAAAATTTGTTTCTGCATACTTTACCATGACTTGTTTCTAACTAGAAATACCACTATTTTGGTTCTCTAGAATTTAGTAGCATTTTATTACTCCTGACTGCATTGACAACCCTTCTGCGTAACAATTTTGATGCTCAAGATTATGGGATCATGAAAGAGAGTCCAAAGTTTATTTTCTTGTGCTTTGGAAAAACAAATGATGCTTTCACTTGGTTTCAATCGAGAACTGATCCCTTTGTCTCTCCATGCAAGTTATTAATTATTCATCTGTAACCCTCAGCAAACACATGCATTTCTGGTCCCAAATTGCTATGAAAAGTTAAAAAGTTAACTACAAGGCCTGCACCCCTTCCCTGCTGGAGTGCCCCTACATGAGGTGGGTTTCTGAAATCACACATTTCTTGTTTTCCCAATTGAAAACCTACATATCTATGTTGATTTATTGATGTTTAGGATGTCTGAAGGCCTGGAAAATGTTGTAAAATTAACTCTCTGAATATGTAGAAGTGACTTCTCATCTTCCTTTAAAAAAATATAGCAGTTCAAAAAATCTTGATAGCAACTCAGGGTCAACACTTCAGTGCTTATTATTTCTTAAACAGGTCATGGTCACGATCTTGCTTTGCTAATGTGTGATTGCGATTTGGTTAAATAAAATTGGATATATACTCAAGTTCTGAAGCCAAATTATAGTCTATTGAGAGCAGTTTATTCTTGTTTGTGTATGTGAGCAGGAGATGTGTGCTTTGTAGAGAGCTTGCAAGGTGATGTCAAAAGAAAATGATAAACCTAAGGTAGCATCTTTGGTCGGTTTTCCTTTAAAAATGTACGCATTAGAGGACTAGGTTGCAGATCTGAATTTATGAGCTGATTGGCATTTGAGTATTCGTAGAAATTGATTTTTTGTCAATGGAGAAAAATCACATGCCACAAACATATGCTATGTTCCTCTAGACTAGACTATTTTTTTTATTTAACAGTTCTTTTAGATTAGAAGCATATTCTATCTACAAATGTCAGGAAACTATGGAAAAAGTAGCTGAAGATCGCATAAGCTAAAACCTTATATAGGTAAAGGGCAACGAAGATCTTTGATTCATAAAGAGAATATGGGAAATTTCAACTGAAATTGAACCAATATATTTCTGCAGGTAGAAGAAGAGAACAAGAAAGGTTGTGGCCACAAGAGGAAAACAAAGCCATTTGCCCATGCTTATATTGTACTTTACATTTTACCTGATTTAAATTTTTGAGAACATTTGTGACATGCCAACCTCTTGGAATAATTTAGGGAGGTAAATCTAACAGGAGACCAAGGATGTCCGCGTTCTAGAGGAGCTGCAAGTTGTTAAAGCATTTTAACAAGCACTACGACAAGCACTATTCTTGGATGAGCCATTGCCTGCAAGACAAAGCAAAGCAACTGTGGACTGATATGCTTTAGTGGCAGAGGAGTATTGCACTGATGCGATTGTGGAGGTTAGTGGCGGAGGAAGTAATTTGTTGGGTTAATTTGTTGCATCTCCAGATTCTATACCAATGTTTGTCGTCAATGCTTGGCACCACAGCCCAAACTTGTAAAAAAA
Source organism: Themeda triandra (assembly GCA_018135685.1). Taxonomy (NCBI): domain Eukaryota; kingdom Viridiplantae; phylum Streptophyta; class Magnoliopsida; order Poales; family Poaceae; genus Themeda; species Themeda triandra. The sequence goes on from JAENPR010000575.1 coordinate 332,684, forward strand.
TTTCTATGTGCCAGAATTCCTTGGTGGCACTTGTACCTGTCCTGAATACGGAGGTTGCCTTAATGCTGAAAAGGGACCATGACGTTATTTTTATGATTTTTTTTAGTTTCATGCTTTATCTAAACTCAATTTTTTAGACGCCACTCAAGTTAAATGGTGAGGTGAGACATAACTTTATTGTTGTTTTTATGTTCCATCTCTGAAATGAAACCGTAGCGTTAGCACGGGCACTATACTAGTGCATCTAGTGAGAGTTTGGAGCCTCTAAGCAGTAATAGTAAGATAGCATAACATAAAAATAATAGGAACTCGGATTACTAAAACTCTAAGAGCATATGAGGAAAAGCTGAATTATGCATGGATCAAATAACACACTATGGAAATGATTATTGGTTTATTGAAGAGAATTCCATATATACTTACCAGTCATATATAAAAGAATAAAGTATTGAACGAACTCTTTGCTTGGTGTTAAGGTAGGTAGGAACTTTTATAATAGGCATGGACTTTAAAACTCAGCTCCTGATGAGCAAGTTCCACTAATTAAGGAACTTATGACTAGCAAATAAATGAGCCACACTACCAACCTATGGTTTCAACGCCAATCAGTATGTGAAATATTTCGAAATCCATCAAGTCATTTCATTTCAAACAGAAGTGATCAACAACATCGATCTCATATGATTGATATCCGTTCTCGGCCGACATGGAGTTACAACTGGCACGTCGTTTGCCGGCATTTTGATTCTAATTTCGTGAACCATGCAACATGTAATCTTTCTGCATCGTCACTACGAATTCACATTTGGGAATTGGGATCGATCGGTTGGCCGGCCGGTGCTAGCTCTATCTTCTGAACCGCAGAACATGCAGCGAACAGGGTTTCGACTACTAATGTGGAAGGAATTCAGTTAGTTGATGGTTGGTTGCCTCAAAAATCTTTTAACAGATCGATCATTCTATCTGCTAGTATCAAACTGCGATCAACTAACACTGCATCCATGATTAGTTCCAACGCCAAAGTCAGAGGCCTATCTTGGAACACGCAATCGGTGCATCTGCAGCCATGTGCTTCGATGGAACACGGATTCTTGGCAATCAGGATGATCGACCATCATACCCCTAATCGCCACCTCCTGCGATTAATATAATAAACTCTTCCTCCTGAGGTTAGCCACGCCGTGCTTCTTTCTCTAGCTAGCTATTTAAGCACAGGCTTCCCAGACGCCTTGCATCCCATTCCATCCACAAGCTCAGCTCTCAGAAACGCATACGTCCATTGCACAGCTACTTCGATCGTCCACACGAACGACACATCCTCACCATTCTCTGCATTACCGACGACGTCCACAAGCATGGATACGTCGTCCATATCCCTGATCCTGTGCACAGTCGTCCTTGCAGCGTGCCTTAGGCTCGCCGCCGCAGGCTGGTCTCCGGGCACCGCGACGTTCTACGGCGATGCCGACGGCTCCGGCACCATGGGTATGTATGATGATATATATATTATAAGAGTATATATGTATAATATACTCGCATATGCTGCATTATACTGCTGTACAAGGGCTGTACGTGCACATTCTGTAGGTGATCTTACTCCATCCGCACACATGTGCATATGCAGGTGGCGCGTGCGGGTACGACAACCTGTACAACGCCGGGTACGGCATCAACAACGCGGCGCTGAGCCAGACGCTGTTCAACAACGGCGCGTCGTGCGGGCAGTGCTACCTCATCACGTGCGACAGGTCACGGAACGGCGGGCAGTGGTGCAAGCCGGGCACCTCCATCACGGTGTCCGCCACCAACCTGTGCCCGCCCAACTACGGGCTCCCCAACGGCGGCTGGTGCGGCCCGGGCCGTCCGCACTTCGACATGTCGCAGCCGGCGTGGGAGCACATCGGCGTCTCCCGGGGCGGCATCATCCCGGTGCTTTACCAGCAGGTCAAGTGCGCCCGCACTGGCGGCGTGCGCTTCAGCATCGCAGGCTCCCAGTACTTCCTGCTCGTCAACATCCAGAACGTCGGCGGCAGCGGCTCCGTGGGCGCCGCCTGGGTGAAGGGCGACAACACCGGGTGGATCCAGATGTCCAGAAACTGGGGCGCTAACTGGCAGGCGCTGTCCGGCCTCGTCGGCCAACGGCTCAGCTTCGCCGTCACCACCACCGGCGGCCAGTACCTTAAGTTCTTGTACGTCACGCCCGCGTGGTGGCAGTTCGGCCAGACCTACGGCACCAACAGCAATTTCTACTAAAACATGCATGCCAAGCATGCTTCGGTCGCCATTTCTTGCGGCTCGGTCAAACGTGGCGTGTGCGTGGCTGCGTGCTCGTGATTTTGACAGAGCAGCAGCGCTGCACCTGCCATGGCATCCTTGGTGGCCGCCTGATGATGGTTGGCGCTTCTCCCTACGTGATGCTCCGACTGCAGGAGGTGCGCGCCATGTATAACTTCAAACTTCGTCCTCTATATATGTATTTTGTTTTCTTCTCACAGACGTTTGTCGTCCTAATTTCATTTTTAAACATTGGGTTTTTTAGTCCTATATATAATTTTTTTTATATATAAGTGCATTGTGTGTAAACCTTATATATAAGTGTACATTAGTTGTGTAAACATTGTATGATTTTGAGATTTATTGTTATTGAGTCAAAAATCATTATAACTATACTTCAAAATATATCTTAATTACCTCCTACCCAATAGCAAAATAAACCACATTATTTTTCTTTGGAATTATATTTATAATAAGGCATATACACAGTAAAGTATAACATAGTATAAAACAATTTCAGCACACAAGTTAACAATGATTTGTATGCCGAATGAAGGCAGCATGCATGCAACATATATGAATAAATAAGTTTACAAATTTCATTGCAGCATTGAAAAAAGCCTATTTTTGTTAGAGTGAGTATGGAGTACGAGCTCACAAGGTTAATTACCGAAGATAAAGAGGAAGAAACTTTCCATGTACACGATAGCATCTCTCTATCAAATAGTTGTCCTTCTAGCCATTAATAAATATATGATAGGGTATGTGGACAGATCATTTGCACTGTAGCAACAATATCCTTGTAGCCTTATTTGGGATTGGACGATATACGTACTCCCTACGTTCTAAATTATAGGACATTTTGTTTTTTAGACACATAGCTTCTACAATGTGCCTAGATATACACAATGTTTAATACATGGTAAAAGTAATGTATCAAGCTAGGAAAACCACAAAACGCCTTATATAATTTGGTATGGAAAGTATATGACAATTTTGTGGTACATTATGTTATATAAATTTTGTATTGCCTGTACATAGTTAGACTTTGCAGATACCACCTTTCAATAAGTTTCAAGCATGTGTTCGTTCACAAAATCAAAATACCATTTTTTTTTCCTTCTAGAAGCTACAAGTTATATGAATTATGAAGTTTTATCAATGCAGTTTTCTGAGCAAAAATAAATAACACTAACTTATTTTATATCGTCTTGAACTGTAAACATGCATGTCAACGATAAATCCAATGGACCAAATATGTTCACACCCAAAGAAAATTGAATTGAAATTAACAACCCATACATGCTCATACCATGGAACTAACTACCTCGGTATATTATCATTTATAAGAAACTGCTCTGCTGTAACGTCACATGCTCACCCATCAGCATCTCTTGGAGAAATTCTGTTCGAGTTTATTAATTACTAATTATTATTAGTAGCCCGTTGTCGGACCTGATTCATCGCCCTTTGTTGGCTTCTGACTTTGAGTTGCGTGTGTCTGATGCCAGAGAGTGTAGTTTTAAAATTTATGGATTGATCATTGTTGGTTAATTAGTTTTTGAGTTGTAATTACATGTTGGTTTGTTAGTTGAATTTTAGCAAAGTCGAAAGGTGTTTTAGACAGGGATCTATCTAGTCCACACATAGGTGTATTGGGGCCTAGGGACCCGAAACACCCGATTTTTTTACCTTCGATTTTAGCATCCAACAGCTCATATCTCATCCCAAACTAGCGAACTCCACATGTTCTTCCTCTTCATTCTTCTTACCTCCCATTCATTTGTGGCATCTGCACCTTTGTCCCGCTTCCTTGTCCATCTGCTGCGGCTGATCCCCCGCCACCAAATTTGATGCGTCCCACACTACCACAGTAAGGCTCTATAGGGGCGGCTACTGTAGCACTGTAGGGGCGGTTACTGTAGCCGCCCCTACGCCCCCGATCTTACAGTAGGGGGGCACTGTAGGGGCGGCTCAACACCAACCGCCCTTACAGTGGGTTCACTGTAGGGGCGGCTGAATCACCAGCCGCCCTTACAGTGACATCCACTGTAAGGGCGGCTCAATCTAGAGCCGCCCCTACAGTGAATTTTCAGCACAAAAAAAAATAAAAATCACAATATTCAAATAGAGCAGCAGCACAGGATATAAATTATACCAAATCTGACCACATCACATCAGAAGCATCAAATTCAAGTTCCATCATCAAATTTACAAATTTAAAAGTTCCAAGTCCATCATCCAAAACCACAAGTCCAACAAGTTCACATTACATCATTGACAAAGTTGCAGCAGTAAATTGGCATCATGATAGTACAGACTTGACAGCAAATCAGCTATTACAGCAGCTATTTAGGTACACATCTTACACAAGAGCTATTACCTAACAGTTTGATCTAGACAACAACGACATTAAGCTGAACTAGTGAAAAAAATGACAATCTTACCATGTCATTTTCTTTTCCTGAAGCATGTCAAATGGTGCCATCTCTTCCTTTCACAACTTGTCACCCTCAAGTGCAGGTCTTCTCTGATGTGAAACTGAAACATCTAAAAAAACAGGAAGAATTAATGAAAAAAGAGACATACATCTACAAAAGAAATAACTTATGCTAAAATAAAAGAACAAAAAGCACAGAATTAATCTTACCAAGTAGCTTTCTTTTTTAGTTGTCCACCAGGAGAGCGAGTCTTGTTGTGGGTAACGGTGATGAGGAACCTTATGGCAACGGTGATTTCCATTGAGCAGCTCAGTGTCTGTGAAGGTGAGCTGACACTAAGTTACTACCAATGACAGTAAGGCAAAAATACCATGATAACAACTACAATAGACTTAAAATGAGAAGAATCAAACTATGAATTATGGACAGTGTGCTACCATATTCACATCTATAAAACACGAACTACATAACACTGAGCACTCAATTTACAGTGATTTAAAGGTTGACACAGTGCATTCATTGGTCAAGTGTGGCACACATAGAAACAAGCAATGTTAGGCATGTACTTTTCGGAGCCATTTGAGCTTCTCAAAACTCCCTCCTGAATTGCACAGAGAAAGATCATTATGTCAGGCGGATGAAAATGCAAAGGATTGAGTCTTTACCATAAAGATATGCAGAGTTAATAGTAACAAGAGTTATCTGTTGGATGTGTTGCACTCCCTGAAATGACAGTAAACTGAAATTACCTGACTCCAGAATGGCTGTCTTTTTTATTGCAGCCTTGCAATTTATACTAGTTTTTTAGCAATTAGCACAAACAAAATGCACCAACATTCAGCAGACAATTTATTCGTCAGTTGACAGATTCAGTAGACAATTTCACAGCAATATACTTGATTACAGTAAATCCTATAGGGACTAATTTTTAGAAGTAAATCTCCTTTGTTTTAATAGAATTACTAAGCCAACCAATCATAGCATCTTGCATGTGAAAAATTGCTAAGACCGGTACTGCAAAGTTAACCTGCAATTTAGCCTTCTAGTGTGAATCTGAATTTCTGAGCAAGCACGCAAATCTATCTACTAACGAACCTTAACAATCCAACCATGCTGCTGCCACTAGGCCTGGCCGGTTTCAGCCGTCATACCATCAATCGAAATAAAAGAGATGCATCCATATGCTTAACAAGCACACGTTTATTCACATTTTGATTCAGAAGCTTAACTGCAGTGGTCTATTACAGAACTAGTGTTCAATTAGTGCTAGCTTCATCATACTACTACTATACTATTGATATTATCCTGCAATACTATACCGCCGAAACGGGAACCATTGAACGGTAGAGGGTACACTTACTGGATGCACGTCGCCCTGCCTTTGGTCACCCACGTGAGCTAGCCGGAGCAGTGGCGCTAGTTGTTGCCGCCGGCCATGCCGTTCAGATCCTCTTCGCCGGATACGTCGAGGTGGCCATGAGGCTCGACAGTAGTGGCCTCGAGGACGGCCGACGCTGGTGCAGGGGAAGAAGGACTCGAAGCAGCAGCGAATGGGAGGAGCCCCGATGCAGAAGCATCGTCCGTCGGGAGGAAGCAGGCAGCAGCTCGAGGAGGCCCTGGGCGCCGCCACCCGTCAAGGTAGCACGCGACGCCGGCCGTCGCGACACGCCGTCGGCTATCGAGGTAGGAAGCGCGGCCGCAGATCCGGGAGGGCGACTCGTCCTCGCTACACGGCCGCGTCGCTGCGTGTGGGCGAGGGGAGGGCCGCACAGTACGGACGCGGGTGGGGGAAGGCGGTTCGCCGCAGCTGCTCGGGTGGCCGGCGATGAGGAGCGTCTCGCCTCGCTGCACGCCGCACGGGATTGTGGCGGCGCGATAGAGAAGAAAGGGAGAGAAGGAAATGAACCTAGGGTTCTGGGGGCGGCCGGCCAGGGGACGTTTTTGTCCTTCGGAAAGCCGCGATGAGCCATCGGATGCTGCTACCCTAAGATCAACGGTGATCAGCGTCCACAGTGCAAAGCTGGGCCGTCTTGGGCCGGATGGCCGCTGGAACAGAACGCCTGCCGAATTGACGAATGGGCCGATTGGTTAGCCCCAGCCCGATATGAAACAGTCACATTTGTGATTTTTTTTCCAGAAACTTATTTGAATATTTCATGAATTTGAATCAAAATTTGAATTGAATCTCCATGCAAATAGAATTTATTAGTTTCTGGAAAATAGAATTATGAGATTGATTAACGTTTCTGCTGCTAATGATTTAGTGCCTCATTTGAGGTCATCTAGTATGTCATTTTGACCAAGTTTGATCAAGTCACACCTTTAATTTTTGAAACATGAGACTAGAGTTTACTAAAACTTTTTCAAACGCAAAAAGGTACTATGTATCGAAGTTAGACCTTGGTGATCTCCAACTACCATGTATACAAAAGTTTTTCATTTGAGGTCATTTAGGGCCTCGTTTGACCTAGGTTGACCAAGTCAAACCTCTGTTTTTTCAGAAAATACACGTTGACCGGACCCTAGATAGCCTCAGATGCAAAAGTGATGAACAGCAAGTTTGATCCACTCATCAAGATACATATTTTCTCCAATGGTCACCTTTTCATCTGGGATTGTTTGAACCACTCAAACTTTGAAACTTCAGTTTTTCGCGGCTAGACGCGGGTTTTCGACCCCCTAGACGGGCCCACCTCGAAAAGTCATGAACATCAAGTTTGATCCACTCGTCAAGATGAACAATTCATACAAAGGTCATTTTTGCATTCGACGAAGCGTTGCGAAAGTGTAGTTCTAAATCCACTCGTCCCGCATGAAGTTTCATTAAGTCTGTGTGGAATTCAAGAATTTGTGACTAGAGTTTACCAACACTTCCTCAAATGCAAAAATGGTCTATGTATGAAATATGTTTCTTGATGAGACAAAACTATCTTGTATTCAAAAGTTTTTCATTTGAGGTCATTCAGTGCCTCTTTTTAACTAATTTTGTGAAAAACCACCGTAGGGCGCTGGATCACCGGCCCGCCCCTAGTGGCTCGTAGTAGGGCGGCTGGATCACCGGCCGCCCTACTGTACGTGCATTAGCGAGGGCGGTTGGTGATCGGCCGCCCGGCCTCCCGCGCCCGGCCATTGTAGGGGCGGCTGCATCACGAGCCGCCCCTACTAGAAATGGCCAAGCGCTCTTACTGTGGCTTTTTCACGTAGTGCCACAGTCTAATCGTCACCACGCTAAGCCGCCAAGCAGGCTTCGCAGTATCACCTGATGTCTCTGTCATTGCATTGCCCCGTCAAAAACCACCTTCTTCCCACCGCTTGACCATTGGTGCCACCGCTGCCTCACCCACGTCACTCTCGTGCACACCGCCGCCACCAATCTTGCTTGCTATATATCCACAAAGCCTCTTTCCTTCTAAGCCGGTCGAGAAATAGACGAACCCTAACTCGTTGTAGACCTCGCTGTAAACAAGACGATGACACAAGGAAGATGCTAAGCGCTTGGTATGTAGCATTTTAATTTGTTTATTGGTATAAAGATCGATGGTTGGTAAAGAGTAAAACAGCCAAGGGTAGTATAGCATTTCTCTCAAGATAAGAAAACCAGCTGCCAAATGAGCAACGTACTATCTTTAGAGTAAAATGCACGGTAGGTACTCAAACTTTTGGTGGCTTCCCATCTAGGTACTTGAACTAAAAAATGTATCGTCTAGGTACTACAACTATCTGTCTCGTACACTAAAGGTATTGAACACGCCACGTGTGCACTGGAAGCTGATGTGGACTTGCCACATAGGCACCTGTCCTCTCCATTCGCTGCTCTAACATCTCCGAGCTCAAGCGTCGCGTCCTTGCCAGCCATGGCCTCGCTTCGGCGTCGTTCTGCTGTGAGAGGTTGTGCTGGTTGATTAGGAGCGCAGAGAGGTTCGGGAGCTCTTTCCACTCATGCCGGAGCTGGCCGTCATGGATTTGCTGCCTCTCGGCGTGCGCCAGCAGCAGTGCAGAGGCTGCGCGGCGCTTCCAACGGCTCGTCTAGTCGGCGCCGTTGTGGTCGCGCGTCGCGTTGCAGACGACGTCGAGCGCCTTGACGGCGGCGCACCTCGGCCACCGCCAGCCTGAACTTCTTGTGGCACCATGCTCTTCTCGTCGGCGAACACCACGATGCCGTGCGAACATAAATGCCGCGAACATGTCGCGGACCCTCCAGGTAGCGCCGTAGCGGCCGCCGGCGCGAACGCATCTCGGACCAGCTCCGTCGTACGTGTAGGTGAAGCCGGCGCGGGTCATGGAGTTGAGCAGCACGTGTTGCTGTGTTGGCCAGCGCATCCTGGATGCCCATCGCGACCGCGCCCTGCTCAAGCTGCACGCCCGCGTCGCGCCGAGATGTGGCTCATCGTCCCCATTGACGACGACGACAACGACATGCACAGGAACCGGTCGTCGATCACACTGACCAGATCTCCATCGGGTGCGACCTCCAGTAGCTGGTCGATCGATGATGGAGAGAGTAGACATGCATGCTGATTGCTGACCATAATTGTATGTGCATGCATGGACACTAGTACGTATTCCCCTGATTTAACTCGCAGGTGCCGAAGATATGCGGGTCCGTGGGGACGAACGGCGTCGGCTACCGGGTGTGGGGGAACTCCCGAAGCTGCCACCATGGGCAGGCGACGGGACCAGCACACGCTGCCGCAGGGAGGCCGGCGTCCAGCGCCGACCAGCGCATGTTGTCGCAGCAGAACGACGCCGAAGCGAGGCCATGGCTGGCAAGGACGCGACGCTTGAGCTCGAAGATGTTAGAGCAGCGAATGTTGAGGACAGGTGCCTATGTGGCAAGTCCACGTCAGCTTCCAGTGCACGCGTGGCATGTTCAGTACCTTTAGTGTACGAGACCGATAGTTGTAGTACCTAGACGATACATTTTTTAGTTTAAGTACCTAGATGGGAAGCCACCAAAAGTTTGAGTACCTATCGTGCATTTTACTCTACTATATACGGGATGATCTGATAAAAATGAAAATTAATCACATATACAACTTAATAAAACAATTGAAACAACCCAATACATTGGTGTGTACATATATATGTGCATGTGTTTTCAGATCGTATAGAAACTAATTTGACAAAATGCGATCACAGATCAAAATCTAGATCAACCCATATCAATTATTACACCGTTGGGTCAACTGATTTTGATCAATTAAAATTTTAAGAGGCCGGCCAGGCACGCACTCGCACATGCAATTATGCGGTGATGCAGCTAATAGTCAAACTGCGCGTTGGTGGAGAACGTCATGCCCAGCACCCACCACTCCGGGACGAGATTGTTGATCCACAGCGTCTGGCCGCCGGTGGACGTGACCATGAAGGAGAGCCCCTGCGTGAGCAGCGCCGAGTTGCTCTGCCATTGCGCTCCCCAGTTCCGCGTCATGGTGATCCACCCGGTGTTGGTCCCCTTCACCGACATGGACTGGATGGACCCACTGCCGCCGACGTTGGTGATGAGGATCAGCTGGAAGTACTGGGACCCGGTGATTCTGAATCTCACGCCTCCCTGCCTCGAGCACCGCACCCTGCAAATTGAGCCATGCATGCATATCATATCGATCGCCGACGATATCGAACTAGAAATCTACATATGCACTCTGTATATAATGAGCTTACCGCTGGTAGAGGACGGGGATGATGCCGCCACGGTAGATGCCGATGTTCTCCCATGCCGGCTGGGACATGTCGAAGTGCTGGCGCGGCGGTCCGCACCAGCCACCGTTGGGGAGCGCGTAGTTGGGCGGGCACAGGTTGGTGGCCGTGACGGTGACGCTATTGCCGGGCTTGCACCACGCGGACCTGGTGGTGTCACACCTGATGTTGTAGCACTGGCCGCAGGAGGCGCCGTCGTTGAACAGCACCTGGCTCAGCGCGGCGTTGAGCACTCCGTAGCCGGCGTTGTATAGGTTGTCGTACCCGCACGCGCCACCTGCATGCAAGCCAATCCAACTGCATGTATCAGCAACAAAGCTTGCCGGCGCTCGCCAGGCGTGGCCAGACAGTACGCTACGCACCCATGGTCCCGGAGCCGTCGGGGCCGCCGTAGAACGTCGCCGTGCCACTGTTCCAGTAGTCGGCCATTGCCGACGTGACCAGCAGCGCAAGGACGACAACGGACGCCAATGGCTTGAGCTGCACCACCGTGGTGGCGCCCATCTCGATCGATCGTCGCTTGTATCGACGGCCGGCCGATCACCAGAGTGACGACCTGATCGAGTAGCAGCTGAGATGATATCTAGTTGGTAGCAGGAGAGAATGACTGAGATAGATCAATGGCGGATGGATGGATTGCGAGAGCCATGGCACGCAGTACGGCTTAAATACCATGAGGGAGAGCAAGATGATCATCGGAATAACGGTCGTTGGCAGGGAATATAGGGGCATGATTGATTGCACGGCGCGTACGTTCCTCTCCTGGTGCTATGCAAAATTAGCTGCTAGCGAAGCTCACATGCATACAACACTAATGAAAATATGTCAAAGGCTCAAAGCATTTGACAACTAGTACGGTACGGTGGCGCGCGCCATGCCCATGCATGTCGACGAAGACCTCGCTCTGTGATTATTACTATCGGTAATCCCTTCAACTAGAAGTAGTTGTATCCACTAGCCAGCATATACTTCGATTCTTATTAATTAATTGGCCATTACGCGCGAGTCTCCTTCAGACTGAGCTGATTATATTGAACCGAAAGGCGAGCAGAGCATCCACCAAGTCGCCGCAGGGGCTAACGAAGGACCCCACATGGGACCACGAGAGGCAGCGAAGTGGCCACATGCATGGCGGTTGGGATGACGGAGAGCCCGGCCGGATAACTAGCGCGCGGGGGACATGCGTGGTGACGATGATGCCCCGGCCTCGTCATCGCCGACGCCGAGTTTGCAATGCATCGACGGTCTGGGCCCTCATGCTTGCCAACGTGTGTGGAGCCGCGTTTAGCAGCAGAGAGCGCGGTCTCGGCCACGATCGGCGGCGGCCGCGCCCCCGAATGGCCAAATCGATCCTTGCTGGCTGAGCTAGGGAGCAGAGCGTAGCGAGTGTGTCTCTGGCTCTTTGAGCAGGGGAATGGTCGAATGTAATCAGGCTTACTACAGTAGCTCCGTCGTCAACGTTCTTTTTTATTACTCAAGGACAAAGTTGTTTCCCTAAAGAGCAATTGCAGATTATGTGTTCCTTATACTCCTGTGTAGTTGACGTATTCTTAAAAAATGTTTATTTTTCTTCTGCCATATTGATCCATAATTAAAAATATTCTTTAGCAGTGTAATTATGATGTACAAACTTAGAACAAACTCAAGGCACCTCCAGTACATCATTCGAACCAATCTGACACAAGTTCGACGAGAAGAAGTTTGGTTCGAGTGCTCCAATTCTTGATTCGATCATTACACAAGAAAACCAAAAAAAAAAAATCAGATCGGTTCGATTTCAACTCTGACAACTAGAGTCCGATCGCTCACATTGGTTCCTTGTTTCATCACACAGTTCAGCTTTTGAGTAACACTGGAGCTACTCTTAGTAGCTTCAAGACAGTACAATTTATTAATATAAGACATGAGCTTTGATTCAAAATGATCTATTTTGGTCTCCATTTTGGGCATCCGTGATTGGAACCCGATACTCGAAACCAAACTAGATAAGTTTCAGGTCCCTGATCCCAAAAAAAAACATGGGTGGAAAATCACCGAATCCACATTAGCTGGAATGAAAAACCATGGGAACCGATCCAAAACCGCCCCACTGCCATCCCTACCGAGCACTCGAGCTCTTTCGGTCAGACCTTTGCTTCAACATCTTACATTTGTATCTAGGCATTGTATAGGACTAGCATGTTGTTGGCCTGACATGGAGACTAAATTCTTAAATATTCCTACCAAAACCAAATTACACATACAAAGGAAAAGGTTTACAGGCAATAACATGATGCATAATGCTATGGCCAGAGGTATCTCTTTAAGCTAGCTAGCTAGTGATCCTATCCAAAGAGATCAACTCGAGCTAGGGCTAGGCAGTCGCATATATCCATCCGGATGTTGCCGACCAGTTCTCGCATATATACATTGGTTTCATCCGTCTGAGAAGCAGTACAACTGCTGCTGCTAATGGTCTGATGAGTTTGCACATGTCATCGTCATGATGACCTCTAGAAAAGATAATGATGCTACAATGTTAAACCACATGATATACGTTGTTAATATCCAACCAAAAATTGAAATGTATTTTTTATTTGAATTCTCCCGTGCATGTCTCGATGGTTAAATGAGATGTTGCTGTTTAGGAAACATTATTTGCAGTTTGCACGAGTTACGTGGTGATTTGTGATACTGTTTGCAAGGATTTCTCATGGCTTGCATCTTTAATTTTATACTAAACATGCATGTTTCAAATTTTAGGGGACCATATAAGATTTGAATAATTTAAGCGGTGAAAAAAACATTGAGAATGCTTTTAGCAAAAATATAAATTAGTTTCATATTTTTCTGAGTTAAAGAATTCTAAGATTAAATCATATTTTAGTATTTTAAATGAATTTTTAGAAAATTTTGGATAGTGTCTTTCAGAAAATATTTCTACACATCTAAAGTCTTAATTGTCATGAAAGTTCATTTTACTTTTCTCGCGGATAATGTGGTGTCACGTAGGACAACTAATGTGACATCAGTGAGGTATGACTTTGATAATTTCAAAAGTTAAAGAAGTCTAAAAATCTAATTTTGAGAATGAGAAGTCAAATCAGGCTTTTATAAGGACTTTCTCTAGCTACCGGTACTTAGCTTCATTGTTGCCAGTAGCGACCGGTCCAATGGGCCAAAGGCCCCAACCATGTGCATTATGTATTCTGGCCTGGTCGAGGATCTAAAATATTGGTGCCAATGTTGTTTTCCAGGTTCCCCTATCCAGGTGATCTCAAGAATGACGCGACATGTAAAATCATGTCATTAAAACTAGGGTTCACCTTCTAAATCGTCAACTCTAGCTTTTCACAAGAATTGTAGCCACATAGCTATGGTCCTCCTCCCAAATCATAAGCTTGCCAAAAACAACCATCTTTTCAGCATTAGTAGTTTGCAACAAGGAATCTAAACAGAAGCCTATGAGCATAAGCCACACTTCTTGATTGATGTTTAATGTCTGATTTGTTTCAAGTTCCATTATGCTTGAAAAGGAGATTTGGACATCACTAAAATTGTGTAGGGACTACTTTTCAGTAAGAAACGTGTATCATACATGTAGTTGAAATGAACATATATAAGCCTAACTATACGAAGAGCAAATTTGAGGTGAGGGGTGCGTGTGTACATATATTTTTGTCGCGAGGGTGTGAAAACTTTAGCCTTAAACACTGTTTCTTCATTTTTGCGTGTGTGTTCCCATACCAACTGATCACTGTATAGATCCACCACCTGTGAAGAGAAGGTTAAATTTATCGAAACCCAATCCTTTTGTGGTGTCTCCGCAAATCATCTAACAAATCTTCACCACATAAAAAGGTACGTTATGATTTGGGGTCTGATAAAGGTCGTAGCTAGCAATGACCATGTTACTGTACCCCTTTTTTTTTCAAATTACAATAAAAAGGATATGTATACACTCACATATACGTACAATCACCACTATAAACATGCGCGTTGTTACTTGTTTGTGCACACCCATGATAATCGATTGTTCCATCAACCAGTGAACCCAATTGCTGCCTCGCATGAATAGTTTCGGGTGTCTTCATATTCATACTCATGTTTAAGTCTCATTCAGTCAGTTCGGAACGGGGGGCTGTTCTGCACTAGGAACAACAATTCCGGTGTACAATTAACTCATGTTTAAGTCTCATTCAGTCAGTTCGGGGCTGTTCTGCACTAGGAACAACAATTCCGGTGTACAATTAGCGAAGGAACCATCTAGCTAGGAATCATTCGTACGAACCCAAGGATTTTGTCACAGGTCCTCTTAATATTTTTCAATCAAATATGGAACACCGGCCTTACATTTTGTACTCAGAGCAGGGTTATACAGGGCTAACAAGCCGCTGGCCCGACATGTGGAGACTAATGTCTTAATTACTACTGCTGTCAATGCAAAACCAAGTTACACATACAAACTGAAGGAGAAAAGATTTGCACAATGTGCATGCAACATGCTATAGCCACTGCCAGAGAGTTCTCTCTCTCCAAGGTGGGCTCGCGCTCCTAGACAGGCTTAGTAGCAGGGCGGGCGCTATATACCTGTATGTACTCAATAGGAGAACTGCAAGTTGCTGGTGAATGCCATGCCGAAAGACCAGTTCGGCGGCACGACGTTCTGGAAGACGATGGTCTGCCCGCCGCTGGACGTGACGCCGAAGGTGAGCGACTGGCCGGCGATCCCGGCGAGCGACTGCCAGTTGGCTCCCCAGTTCCTGCTCATGGGCACCCGGTTGGTGTTGGTGCCCTGGACCCAGGCGCTGGCCACGGAGCCGCTGCCGCCGACGTTGGAGATGAGGATGAGCTCGTAGTAGTTGAACCCGGTGATGGTGAAGCGCACGCCGCCCTGCTTGACGCAGGACACGCGCTGGTAGAGCACCGGGATGATGCCGCCCTGGTAGATGCCGATCTGCTGCCACGCCGGCTGCGACATGTCGAAGTGCGCCCGCGGCGGGTTGCACCACCCGCCGCTGCCGCCGGAGTAGGCGTAGTTGGGCGGGCACAGGTTGGTGGCCGTCACGGTGACGGGTCCCGCGCCCTGCCGGCACCACTGCGCGTTCGTCTGCGCGTCGCACGAGATCTGGTAGCACTGCCCGCACGACGCGCCATCGTTGTACAGGACCTGGCTCAGTGCCGCCGTGTACGCGCCGTACCCCGTCGCGTACAGGTTGCCGTACCCGCACGCGCCCCCTGATCGATCATATACATGTATGTTGTTACACATTTATGTGCATGGAAGTTCACATACTGGATAGTAAGCATTACTAGCTAGCGCATGGTACTTACCCATTGTGCCCGAGGCGTCGCTGCCGCCGTAGAACGTGGCGGTTCCCCTGGACCAGCCCGCGTGGACGACGGCCGGGGCGGCAGCCAGCGCGACCACCGCGAGGAACACTACGGCTAGAGGAATGGCTGTCTCCATTGTTGCCACACTCAACTTTGCGTCTCAAACGGTACAGCAGGATCCAATGCAAGTGAAAATGGATCACACGAAGCTCACGATGGAGGGAGGGAGATCAAGGGACTCTACGTCCGACGAAAGATAGTGTGGTCTTCGATGTGTGGTTGCTGCACAAGTCACTGACCCACGGTTACTCTGTTAGTTGAAGGGTTCTTAAATAGGAAGTTATTCGAGTTCAATCAACAGCTGAATCCAAGCGATCGATCGAGATCGACGGGTGCACGACGGCACATGAGCGCGCGCAGCGACAGTTGCGCTGCGCAATGCATGCCGATAGCCGATCAGATTCAGATCGGCGCTGCAAGTGCAAGTAGCTCCGCCCGCGCCCGGGGCTCTTGTTAATTCAGGAACCTAACATGCGCGCAACAGTACACAAAGTAAGATTCTGATCTGCGTGCAGTTATACTAGCTTCCATCAAAAGTCAGCTCCGACACCCGATGGAGCCGGCGATTGTCAAAACAAAAGGCAGGGTTGAATTCCGTGGACAGAATGATTGGAGATGAACTGGCGGTCGCCTATTGGACGCGATGATAAGTAATCAGAAGCGAGCGCTGATAAGCAAGAACTCGACAGATAGTATCCTAGCATCTCCAGTTCTCCACCGCTCCGACAAGTTGAGCTACTAAACCCATTTGTTATTCGATTCGAACACTGGCACATGCCGGTCACGTGAGGCCGGCGGCGGCCGGTCGACGTACCCAAGCCCCGCCTCGCCGTGGCGATGGCGTTGACGCGAAGTGGAAGGCGCCATGGCGCCCATGGGATCGTGCTGAGCTGAGATGCTGAGTGATTAATTGTTTTTTAATCCTTACCACTTGGTCATTGTTTTAGCTTAACGTACGAGTGATGTGCTAGTTCACAGTGTCTTGTAAAACATGTCGTAAGTGGTTATGGTTAGTCTTACTATCTGTCGTCATTCGTGATTGACATACACATTAGATGAAAGTAGAACATATCAACAAGACAGGGAGACTTTTCATGTGTTGATGATTACCGCATATAACTCCCACATAGAGTTAAATGTATTGTAAAGTCCATAAACCTCTAGCGTTATATCATCTGGGTTCATGAACTAGGAAACCAGACATTGTACCTTTTAAACTTGCAAAACCGTTTATCCATGTCTAAGTGCCAAAATCAGTACGGTCATTTCCAACATGACAGGTTCACGTGGATTGGGCCCGCGCTAAATTTATCAAAAACAACCTGCTCCAATCTTACATTGCAATTTATGCTCCCTGCGTGCGCCGCCGCCAGCCGCGTGCTCCGCCTCCAACACAAGTGTTTGTGGACCTACAGTACATTTAACTCTTCCATATTTTTTTAGATAAAGGATAGAAACTATCCGGCTTCATCTACCCGTAGGTAGAATCAGACCAAATTATTACAACAGCAGAAATAAAAGAAAAAAATAGCGGAAAAACTATATTCCCAACAAGGGCTCAAGTAGTCCTACGCAACAAACAGCCTTGTTCCAAGATGTCAACTCCTCTGGAATACGATCACCAACGTCAAGACAAAGTCGCCGAAACACGTTTGTCACACCTTAAAAAAGGTAGTGAAAACATTGGACATCGACCACCATTGAAGATTGGATGCTTCTTCCAAGGCAACAGCACAAAGAACTTTGGAGCAGACACAAACCTGCCATCCAACATCCGAGCTGTTATGCCAACGAACACCTCCTCCGACATGAACTGCATAGCGGAGAGACGGAGGTCTCAACCCTTACGAACAACAACTTCGACAACGAGCCAACACACCGCCGCCGGCCCGGAGAAACTAGGCTAGGTTTTCACCCAGTTGTTGGACGCCCACAATCGCTACAGCCTACAGCTTTAGCGACGCCTTCAACAAGGTCAGTAGCACCGTCAGTACCATCGGCGGCGGCTCAGCGTAATGCCAGGCAGGGTTTACACCCAAACCGTAGCCAGACGAAGATCGCTGCGCGCCTGGGACTGGCACCCGTCGGATCTGGGACGCCTATCGGATTCTAGTGGACTCAGGGGCCCAGATCCAGGGGTGCGTTGTTGGCTTCCAGGCAGCGCCGCGCCGACGCCCACACCGGCGCTAGCAGCAAGACCCCGCTCGAAGAGAGCGAATCCATGTCTCCCAGCACTAGATCTGGCCAGGGACGGGGACGCCATCGCTCCGACCTCAAGTCCGCCATGGACGAAGATGGACGGAGATTATGGGAGAGAAGGGAAAAGGACAATGCGCGAAGCTGCAGCGCCGCCAGGACCGACGAGATCCATCCCCGCACGGAGGAGCTCGCAGAATTCCTGGAGAAGGCCTCGCCGCCGCCATCACAGAGGGTCGCGCGGGCCTCCGGCGTTCCTCTCCGGCAGCGGCGAGGTGAGGGAAGACGGGGTGGGGGGCGGCTGCTTCTAGGGTTTGCCGCCGCCGAGTCGCCTGTGCGGGGCAATAGGGTGACGGGACTTATTTGTGTATCAAAAAAATAAAGATCATTTAACTCTCATCTTCGTTAGTTTATCTTTTCATGCACAAGTGGATCATTGAAAATGGAGTCCATATGGGACCTGGATGTCCATTCTACTACAGGCTGGGCCTGGAAGCCTAGGTAGACTCGAACTTGAGTTGGACCGAGCCTCCCTGGTTGACTTGGACATCTTTCGCACCTCTTTCCATGTACTTCATGGTCCTCTCCCATTTTCCTACTCCCTCCATCCCAAAATAAATGTCATTGTCGCTTCCCGAGAAGTCAACATTTTCAAGATGCTGACAATTATTTTAAAATATATAAATATTTATGCTAAGTAAGTAGTATCATCGGAAAGATCTCTAAGTCTAGTCTTTTAACAAATTTATTTGGAGATATAAATATTGCAAATATTTTCTACAAACTTAGTCAAAATTGAGAAAATTTGACTTGCACGCTTCCCATATTGTCATTCTTTTTGGGACGCGGGGAGTAAGTATGATGACATCATTAGGTAGTAATCTATTCTAAAAATTATGAAAATGAATACTTATGAACAAGCTTCTCTAGGTTCATTTGAAACATTCAAGTTGTATTCATTAATTGGACCTTGCATGATGGTGGAGGATCTGCAGGTGCATCCGAAGTAGTGAGGTTCTCATCACATGTCTCGTTAAAAACTCCATCAACAAGTGCATTATAAGGAGTGATGTCCTCATCACATGTCTCATTAAAAACTCTATCCAAAAAATCAATAAAAATAGCAGTTCTGAGATAAAAGAGTACATCGTGTTCTCATGTTGAATTGCACATGTTACCTCATTAAAAACCTTGTGTGAGAAATTTTCATGTAAAATTCACACATGGAAAAGGAGTACAACACTTAGTCACTTACAATTCAAGATTTTCTATTCTTTGTGAATAGATATTTATCTTCACTATCTATGCATAAACTTTAATGCTTTAGCAAATATGATCCACTTCCTCCGCTATGCATAAGCCTTGATATTGGCAATGTAAGTAGTTTACCTTCAAGTTAGACAATTAAATATGATCCCCTCATAAAGCCATCCTTTGAACTTCACCATTCGAAATACTAAAATCATACTTTTCAAAAAATACATGCATAATTAATAGTTCGCAGTGCCACAAGCTATGTCTTTGAAAGAGTTGGATTGTAATTCTTTTATGAATTAATTATGTTGAGTAAACAAGAGTTATATGCTTCGTGCATAAATGACGACTTCTTAGCAATTGAAAACAAACAAGATTTATCCTTCAAGGCTAATAAATCATTTCAGAGGTTTTCAGGGATGAATGAGTTACAACATCAGATACCTTATAGGTACTACCTGAAATCTCATGTCATAGTTTAAATACTTATAACTCTTTCTTAATGGATTTTCAAAACATGTGTCAAAGAAATATTCTAGATTTTGATGGTGCCACTAAATAATAAATCTAGACTTTCATTTGGCGTTTAGTGGGTAATTCAATTACTAAAATCACCTTTATTCTTAAGCCTACCACTGGATATTCGATCATCGCAATCAAATCAACACACATGATAAATGACTAGGTCGCTAGGGTATGGGTATCCATTTAGATTCGGGTGTGCATATAGGTTAATACCCTCCTTAACCATTGTATATTCATTTACCACTTCAGTTTCAGGTGCATGTAAACTCCAACTTGCAAGACACGCTAGCTCCTGGCCCTGACACACTTAGTCGATCATGCTTGCCTTCGTTAATCCTTTTCGACCGCCATGGTTAAAGTTTGTGTAGTAGTGTTTGTCATGCACTAATGAAAGCTCCTAATTGCCTATAGGCCGGGGGTGAATAACCTATTTAAAATTCTATAAAAAAAACTAGACAAATTCAATTAGTAACACAAATGGTGAAAACCAATTTTTCCTAGCCTAATAATGTGTTGCAAGCCTTAGTGGCGGAGCTAGAGAATTATGAAGGGGTGCGGCTTGTGGTCTAACAACGGAACAATAATACAACTTAATAGTACCATAGCCATAATTTTAGCAACAATAGTTTAAAACAAACAATATTGATGCACATTAACAATGAAGTAGCAATAATAACATATTTGTCCTTACCATTTATCAAAATATAGTAAGCGAATCCCACAATAGTAATAATAAAAGATTGTCGGTGTTGATAAAATACAATCCTTAAGCACAAAATCCTCTCTGAAAAAATAAATCATTCATTGTAAGAAAAAAACATATACAATGTATCATTGAATCATTGAAAAATTAAAATAGGTACATTACCTCTTACAGATCAAATCTACGCCTTTTCCTTCCATGTTCATGAAGCGATGAATCACAGCACCATTTATAACTTTCTTTAATTATTCTTTCTCCACATAGCAAATAAGTCTCTTACTCAAGTGTGCATCTCCCATGCGGTTACTAAGAGTTGTTTTCACAATCTTCATCCCTGAAAATATTCTCTCCTCTATTGCAGTAGCAATCAGCAATACCAGCACAAGTTTCAAAAGTCGATAAACCAATGGATAAAAAAGATTCATTTTTGTTGCCATCATTCTTTGTGAAAGTTCACTGCTAGTATTTATGTTGGAGAATCGATTGTCTTCTCCCACATCAACAATGTAGAGCTCAAGATGTGCCTATGATCCCTCAATTCCATTGAGCTAAAATCATCAGGATATAATTTTGCTAAGTTTACCAAACTCTCCTCATCAAAATAATGAAATGAATCTTTTGGATTGAAAGCAGCTGAACAAACAAGCAACTGAGAGCTTGTCTCACTAAATCGGCTATTAAGCTCTTGAACTAGCCAATCTGTAACCTCATTAAAACAATCGACTTCATAGTGACGCTTGTTTGCAATTCCAAATGCCTTCCTAGACATTTTGGTATCAATATATGCATCTTCCATTTCTATCCTTGTAATACCATTGTTGACGGTAGATAACTCCTATTTTTAACCGTCAACTAGACATGAAAAAGGACCTAAATATAATTACCATCTAGATATAGGGCTTACACTAACGGAATTCCACGAGTTTTGGTGAATGTCTGTTTCTGCAGGGTGTCAGCTGAAAATACCCAAGGAAGGCCCACATGTCAGGTTTACATAGAGATAATCGGGAACCGGTGAAAATTCTGTAATCTGGAAGGTTCGAGAAGGCTCTGGACCAAACGGGAGCCCGAACGGGCTCGGTGGAGAGTCGGCCGACTCCCCCCTTGGGCGGCCGACTGAGCACCTCAGCCAATCAGCGTCAGCCTCGCGGATCCCTGTTCCATCGCCTTTGAGGATGAATAATAATCGTCCGTTTAGGTCGGTTTGATCCGAGGGCTGCGGTGCATCCTAGGGGGCTATATAAGCAGGGCCCCTGGCCCCTGGAGGAGGCATCCCTTAAACCCTAATTTCATTTGCTCCGGTCGGGATCCGAGAGGGGTCCCTTGAATGGATCTCCTCGCTAAACCTAGCCATCAAGAGAAGATTAGTCCTCATTAGGATCTAGTCTTAGCATAATAGAGATAGAGAGCGAGGGAAGAGTTGGAGGTGGTGCCGGCATGTCGGTGCTCCCCCTCGGGCTTGTACTTCGGCGGATTCAGGCTTCTCCAAGCCTGCATCCGGGATACTTCTGGTAATTGATCTTTATTCAAGTATTTATTTTACTCTTTTGTTCATTGGTTCACAGTTCTTATGATTGCTCTAGTTCTTGTTAGCGTTCGAATTAGAGTAGTAATTGTTAGCATAAGCGTGGTGCTTAGGCTTTGTCGGTTACTGTGTTTGCGCCCTATTCTCTGGTTGTGTGGTAGTTACGGGAGGTGACAGCCCCGTCCACACCGAATTTAGTAGGTTCTTAAATTAGTAGGACCGTAGTCACGTCGGTAGAGTTATCCTTTGTGGTGCTTTCCTGTCTAGTGGCGTCCCGAAGTGAACATTAGAAGGACAATTGCTTCATAACCTTGCCTTGCATAGGATCATTACCATAGGAATCCTCTTTACCCATCATATCTTAAACCTTGATTGCTACCCATAGATAAACTAGTTGTTTGGCGACCCACACACGTTTCCCCGTGGATACGATATTTAAAACCCTCCGGGTGAAAGCTACAACGGTATCCGTGCGCTTGCGGATTTATCTCGTGTGCGTTAAAAATACCAACAAGCTTTTCGGCGCCGTTCTGGGGAAACGGTTCTTGTGATTCGTCAAATCATTTTTTGTTCTTATATCTTACCTTGTCAAGGATGGATAATATCACTCCTATCAATCAATATGCTTCTCCCACGGGCACACAACTAGAGCCACTTTGGAATCTTCCAAACCTATCCTCACACTGGCTATGACTTGCGTCCGTCTTTGATAAAGATGGTCAAGGACCATTCATTCTCGGGAGAAGACGATGAAAACCCATACACACATATGCGGGAATTTGAGCTAATTTGTGCGTGCTTGCAAATTGAAGGCATGTCACATGAAACCTTAAGGTGGAAGCTATTTCTGTTCTCTTTAACGGGAAAAGCTAGACACTGGTATTCCCGAACCGTAGGGAGTGTGCAGGGAGACTGGGGAACTCTACACTCTAGATTTTCCTTACATTTCTTTCCCATCCTCTCTGTGGTTAACCTTCGAACAGAGGTTCTAACTTTTAAACAAAAAGAAAAAGAATCTCTTGGTATGGCTTGGGCACGTTTTAATGACCTAGTCAATTCTGGCCCTAACCTTTCCATTCAAGACCAAATGCTCTTGCAACACTTTTATGTGGGTCTTAGTGGAGAAACCAAACAAATTCTTGACACATCCTCTCGGAGGTTCTTTCTTGCATCTCTCTCGCTAGTGAAGCGAGAGAAATCCTTACAAAAATTCTTGAAAACACTCCATACACTAGCATTTCGATGATCCCCAAGAAGATATAGTTGAGATAGCTCCCGAGGAAGAACCTATGATAGTTGAGCCCGAACCTTTAGCTACTCCACTTCTAGCCTCAACTATCCTCCAAGTTCCGAACCGCCGAAGGAGGAAGAAATTCCACTTTCGGAGGACATGTTTAATTTCGAGGAGGATCTTTTCTCAAATTTTGGAAACACCTCGAATTATTCTCGCAATTAGGAAGTCTTCGGCACCATCCGCACCTAACCAACACCTTTCGATCCAACCGAAGATAAATTCCTTAAAGATACCGTGAAGGAGTTGACAACAATCATAAGCAATGAATGGTTGAGAGAATCCGAGCTTTCTCATGAAGTCATTCGTCTAGATTCTCCTTCTACCTCTATTAGTTGTCGATTCACCAAACCTCCTTCGATGGCCTTTACAATCCAGTTGTAGGAGTAAATATCATGTACGAGTCTCTTGCATGAGACACTTTTTGAAGACATGAATTTAACCCCAACGACTAGGCTTCTAAAAAGTCTCTCGGGCCAAATCCTTCCTAGTGAAGGAATCTTCCACCTCATCCCTATCAAAGTAGATGAAACCAAGTTGTACCTTAGTTTCTATATTTTCAATACTAGGGAATTTGACCTTTTAATTGGGCATCCAATAAAGAGACTTGTCCATGAAGGAAGAAAGGGGAGTATAAATATACATCTCGGGAAAAACTTAAACCTTTCCATTCCCATCACTCAATCACTCCATGCCAAGGTAGAGCTAAGTCCCGAGCAAGAACCAATGGAAGAGATAATGGTGATGTCTTTCCTAGAATCATCCGACAAAGATCTCAAAGAAGTCGCCAAAGATTTCATCGAAGAAGTAGAACAACCACGAGATCCTTTACCCTTGGATGAAACTCAGGAACCTCCAAAGTCCCCCATTGAGCTAAAACCCCTTCCTTCGGGATTGAAATACGCTTTCCTAAATGACAACAAGGAGTCTCCCGTCATAATTAGTGATAAACTTTCGAATATGAGACCTTCCGACTCCTTACTTGTTTTAGAAAAGCATCGTTCGCTTTTGGCTACTCACTCGAAGACCTCAAAGGAGTTAGTCCAGTCCTTTGCACTCATCGCATTCCAATAGACCCGCTTATACACCTTGTAGGGAGCCCCAACGAAGGCTCAACAATGCGATGAGGGAGGTTGTTAAGAAAGAGGTTTTGAAACTCTTGCGAGCTAGGATAATCTATCATGTACCACATAGTGAGTGGGTAAGCCCGGTACAAGTTGTACCCAAGAAAGGGGTATGACCGTGGTAAGAAATGAGAGAAATGAATTGATTCCACAACGAACGGTCACTTTGGATGGAGAATGTGCATTGATTATCGAAAACTTAATAAGGCAACAAAGAAAGATCACTTCCCGTTACCCTTCATCGATGAGATCTTTGGAACGGCTTGCAAAGCACTCTTTCTTTTGTTTCCTTGATGGGTATTCTGGTTACCATCAAATCCCAATCCATCCGATGACCAAAGCAAAACCACTTTTACTTGTCCCTATGGAACTTTTGCCTATCGTAGGATGTCTTTCGGTACGTGCAATGCGCCGCTTCATTCCAAAGGTGCATGATGTCTATATTTTCAGATATGATAGAAAAGATCATGGAAGTTTTCATGGATGACTTTTCTATATATGGAAAAACTTTTGATGACCGCTTAGAAAACTTAGACAAGGTTTTGCAAAGATGTGTGGAAAAGCACTTAGTTCTTAATTGGGAAAAATGCCATTTCATGGTTAGAGAAGGCATAGTGCTTGGACACTTAGTGTCTGAACGTGGGATCGAGGTAGACCGTGCAAAGATAGAAGTAATAGAGAAGTTGCCTCCTCCCACAAATGTCAAAGGGGTACGAAGTTTTCTTGGCCATGCGGGGTTCTATAGACGTTTTATAAAAGACTTTTCTTATATTGCTAGACCCCTTACAAGTTTGCTAGCCAAGGATGCTCCCTTTGAGTTTGATGATGAGTGTTTAGATGCTTTTCATATTCTTAAGAAAGCACTCATCTCTGCACCAATCATTCAACCCCCTAATTGGTCGCTACCTTTTGAAATCATGTGTAATGCTAGTGATTATGCTGTGGGGGCAGTTTTGGGTCAAACAAAGGATAGAAAGCATCACGCAATTGCTTATGCTAGTAAAACTGTCGGGACCTCAACTTAATTATGCAACAAGCGAAAAAGAGCTCGGGCTGTTGTTTTTGCTATTGACAAGTTTAGATCTTACTTAGTAGGAGTTAAGGTGATTGTTCATACGATCACGTTGCTTTGAAATACCCGCTCACTAAGAAAGATGCTAAACCACGACTTATAAGATGGATCTTGTTACTCCAAGAATTTGACTTAGAAATAAAAGATAGAAAGGGAGTAGAAAATTCAGTAGCGAGATCACTTGTCCAGGATGCGGTTTGAAAAACCACAGGATTTGCCCATCAACGACTACCTCCGAGACGACATGCTCTACAAGGTCACAAGCGTCGACCCCGGTACGCAAATATTGTCAATTTTATGGTTGCGGGTTATGTACCACCGGGGGAAAACAAACGGAAGCTCATCCAAGAGAGTCGTCAACACATATGGGATGAACCGTACCTCTTCCAAGTCTGCTCTGATGGTCTACTCGGGAGGTGTGTACCAACCGAAGAAGGAATCAAGATCATTGAAAGATGCCATTCATCACCATATGGAGGACATTATGGGGTATTCCGCACTCATGCAAAAATCGGCAATGTGGATTTTTCGGCCAACCATGTATGAAGACACGAAAGATTTCATCCGGAGATGTGGAGCATGTCGAGGCATGGGAACATAAATACACGAGATGCCATGCCACTCACCAATAACCTCCGGGTAGAACTCTTTGATGTCGGGGAATAGACTACATGGGACCATTTCCTAAGTCCAAGCAAAGTGTGAATACATCTTAGTGGCGGTGGACTATGTTTCAAAGTGGGTTGAAGCTCTACCATGTCGAGCCGCAGATTCCAATCACGCCAAAAGGATGTTTGCAGAAACCATCTTTCCACGCTTTGGAGTTCCACGCATGGTGATTAGTGATGGAGGCTCTCACTTCATTGATAGGAAGTTTCAACGCTTCTTACACAATCATGGGGTCCGTCACAATGTTGCGACGCCATACCATCCTCAAACAAGTGGGCAAGCAGAAACATCAAACAAGCAAATCAAGAATATTCTGCAAAAGACTGTCAATGAGATGGGGACAGCCTGGAAGGACAAGCTTCATGGAGCATTATGGGCTTACAGAACAGCCTACAAAACACCTCTTGGAATGTCACCATACCAACTGGTCTATGGGAAGACATGCCACTTGCCAGTCGAACTAGAATTCAAGGCACACTGGGCCATAAAGAGATGGAACATGGACTTTGAAGCAGTGGGGAGAAAAGAAAGATGCAACTCTCGAGCTTGAGGAATGGCGAGAAAAAGCATATCATAATGCAAAGATCTACAAAGAGAGGACAAAGAGGTGGCATGACAAAAGCGAAGAAGAAGGAATTCAAACCAGGTGACAAGGTGTTACTATTCAACTCTAGAGTAAAGTTTGTTTGGACATGGGAAACTACGAAGTAAATGGGAAGGACCATTCAAGGTAATTGAAGTGGCATCACATGGAGCAGTCACTCTTCAAAACGATGAAGGCAAACTTTTCAAGGTGAATGGTCAACATCTAAAAGTTTTCTTTGATGCACAACCACCGGAAGAAGAATTGGACATAATTAATTATATAGAATTTGAAGTTACTAAAAGAAAGAAAAAAGGGTATCCGCTTAGTCCTGCATAAATCATGGGCAACTCTCTAGACAAGTAATGCTTAATTTACTAACCCTTAATCTGTTCCACGAGTTTTGTTGTTTATTTGAATTGAGCAGGAGTTATCAAGAAGAGCTAAATAGGCAGAAGGACATCCTCTCCCCTACCGAAGTGCTATCTTCAACAATCATAGTGTTGTCTTTACAGCCATCATCCCTGACACTCTAGGAAGAGCAGTACACCTTCACTGCCAGTCAGCAACATCAACAGACTACGTCAACATTCAGCTTGGGGGAGAGCACCTCCGTGTATCCAGCTAAGTATCACTAGCTTATTTTTTTCATTCATCTATCTACTTATCAACTGTGCTAAAGTTCGTCTTGCTAAAATGAACCCCTAGAATAAACTCTTATATGGAAATGATGAATAGTTGCTCGCCGTAATTCCTTTCAAGTACCTAGTTTTCAACCTTGCACTCTCCCGAGTTTTGGACACAATTTGTTTAGATTTGAGATTTGCTCGAACCCGAAACTTGTGGGTAGCAAACACTTGATCTAAGTCTAGGTGGTTGATGGGTATGATATGGGAAAGTTTTGAGTGCTTTGTCCATCTTGTTCCTAGAGATACTAGAGTTCGGAGAATTTATCTCGTGAAAATATTAAATTCATGCATGATGAGTTCCTTTATGATGAGAGTTCAAATTCCTACCACAGCCATATATTCATGCTTACTAGATTAGGAAAACCTATCTCGTTTATATAGATCATTTTGTAGGCTTGAGTGTAATCTTTAGGCATTGAGTGTGGTTATCTTTGTGGACCCATAAGGAATCGATCATGCGGTTAAAAGTCATTACTATGTGCTCTCCATCCATTGATCAATGCTACTTCGTCCTCGAAGCATGCACCCATTTTATAAATACTACATTCATTACGTGCTACTGTCCCTAGAAGTACCACCCACATATAGATCCACATCCATCACATATTGTGCTATCTCTATCCCGGAGGTACACACTTATCTTGCTCCTACCCCGGGAGTACGCATTCCCCCACATACTTGTGCCTCTACCCCGGAGATACGCACCTATCTTTGCTCCTACCCCGGGAGTACGCATCCATCCATCCATCCATCCATCCACATATACATATGCAACTCATTTCATTCCATCCGAGAAAAAGGTTTTACTCCTATCCGGGAGTGAACATCTAGAAATAATCATCGCCATTCCATTTGTCTACATAAAAGCTCCAGTCATTATCATTTCAAGTTATACACTCCCCGTTGCTAAAGTTTCGTTTTCGAGAGGATTGGTTGCTCTAAAAAAAAAGAGAAAAAAAAAAAAAGAAAAAAAAGCAACAAAGTCTTCCTCTTCAAAGGTCTTCAAAGTTTCCAAATAAAAGGAGGTATGTTATCCCCAAAGGAGCAAGTGTAGAAGTAGATGTTCACCAAGTGATCACCCCTTATAATCATTTCCTTATTATCATCATCTCATCATCATCCTATCATCATCTTATCATCCATTTCCTCATTCACATGCACATATGACTTTATTATTATTTTAGTTCCTATTGGATCCATGTCTTAACCGTGCAATATATGCAAGTGAGTTTGAGTGTCTCCCCACCTATGAGCTCCACATAAGCCTATTAGAAAGTAGGGTGAGAGAGAGAAGGCTCTTTTCACTATGCCTTAGTTCCACAAATACCACATATTCGAGAGAAGAGAGAAGGCATACACTACTCATGCCTTGGAGAGGATCCAAAAATACCACAAATGAGAGACCCGAAAGGTTCATACAAGGAACTCGAGTTTTATTTGAAAATCTTGCAAAAACTCGGAATAATAGTTGATCAAAGAGCGAGAAACATAGCGCTTGACTTGACCGTTTCGTCTTTCAACCGCTCAAGACCCAAATGACGGTTACAAGCCCCATGGTGAAAGGTAATATGAGTAAGTTTTGAGTCAGAATAGTTCACTCTAATCCGGAGGAGAGTTCTTGTTTGAACGCATGTGTACTTTTGAGGCGTGAAAGCATTGTAGCAACTTCTGATCCATCACTGGGTTTATCTTTGCTCATAGACGAGCAAAGGGTAAGCTTGGGGGAGTTGTTGACGGTAGATAACTCCTATTTTTAACCGTCAACTAGACATGAAAAAGGACCTAAATATAATTACCATCTAGATATAGGGCTTACACTAACGAAATTCCACGAGTTTTGGTGAATGTCATTTCGCGGGGTGTCACCTGAAAATACCCAAGGAAGGCCCACATGTCGGGTTTACATAGAGATAATCGGGAACCGGTGAAAATTCTCATGTCTGGAAGGTTCGAGAAGGCTCGGGACCAAACGGGAGCCCGAACGGGCTCGGTGGAGAGTCGGCCGACTCCCCCTTGGGCGGCCGACGTGGGCACCTCGGCCAATCGGCGTCGGCCTCGCGGATCCCTATTCCACCGCCTTTGAGGATGAATAATAATCGTCCGTTTAGGTCGGTTTGATCCGAGGGCTGCGGTGCATCCTAGGGGGCTATATAAGCGGGGCCCCCGGCCCCCTGGAGGAGGCATCCCTTAAACCCTAATTTCATTTGCTCCGGCGGGGATCCCCCGAGAGGGTCCCTTGAATGGATCTCCTCGCTAAACCTAGCCATCAAGAGAAGATTAGTCCTCATTAGGATCTAGTCTTAGCATAATAGAGAGATAGAGAGCGAGGGAAGAGTTGGAGGTGGTGCCGGCATGTCGGTGCTCCCCCTCGGGCTTGTACTTCGGCGGATTCGGGCTTCTCCAAGCCTCGCATCCGGGATACTTCGGTAATTGATCTTTATTCAAGTATTTATTTTACTCTTTTGTTCATTGGTTCACAGTTCTTATGATTGCTCTAGTTCTTGTTAGCGCTCCGAATTAGAGTAGTAATTGTTAGCATAAGCGTGGTGCTTAGGCATCGGTTACCCGTGTTTGCGCCCTATTCTCTCTGGTTGTGTGGTAGTTACGGGAGGTGACAGCCCCGTCCACACCGAATTTAGTAGGTTCTTAAATTAGTAGGACCGTAGTCACGTCGGTAGAGTTATCCTTTGTGGTGCTTTCCGTCTAGTGGCGTCCCGAAGTGAACATTAGAAGGACAATTGCTTCATAACCTTGCCTTGCATAGGATCATTACCATAGGAATCCTCTTTACCCATCATATCTTAAACCTTGATTGCTACCCATAGATAAACTAGTTGTTTGGCGACCCACACACGTTTCCCCGTGGATACGATATTTAAAACCCTCCGGTGAAAGCTACAACGGTATCCGTGCGCTTGCGGATTTATCTGTGTGCGTTAAAAATACCAACAACCATGCATCTCACAAAAATCATTGACTTCATCTAATAATTTGCTCCACCCATCTCAGTTGCTTGCAAACACTTCATAGCATCCATAATGTCTTGATCCTTGCATTGCAATACTAATGACAAAGTGTTTGTGATGGTTAATGTGGTCAATAGGAGATGCAAGTAAAAGACAAAGTCAAAAGATTGGAAGTAGATTAGAAGATTTGACACTTGATCTCTATTTTTCCAATCTATGTCATCCTTTTCAACAACTGTAGAAAATAGTTCAACAAGACTTTCAAAAGTTTTATAATGGGAACTCCAACGAGTATCTCTAGGTCTTTGAAGGCATTGCTCTTGATTTAACCCCCTCCTGGTTTCTAGCTACCCATAACCTAAAGCCTTTATCACTTTTTCATGACTGATATCCCTAATCATGTCCCTTCTCTTGGCTGATCCACCCACCACATTTAGTAAGCTATGAATCATGGTTAAGAAATTGCTAGTGCCCTCATGTTTTCTCACAACATCCACAATAACTAATTGAAGTTGCTGAGCAAAACAATGAACATAATATGTTGACCTACTTTCTCTCAAAAGTAATGATTGTAGCTCATTGGACTCACCTCGCATGTCGCTAGCACCATCATATCCTTGCCCTCTAAATTTCTTTAATCGTAGCTTAAATTTTACAAGTAGAGAATCAATAGATGACTTGAGGAAAGAAGAAGTTTCAGTCACATGCATAAGACCAACAAACCTCTCTTTCACAATTCCACATTTGTCAACATACCTCAAGACCACGGCCATTTGTTCTTTACAAGAAACATCCCTTGACTCGTCAACTAGCAAGAAAAACACATCATCACCAAGTTCTTCAAGAAGAATGTAGAATTTCATTTGCGAAACATTCAACAATGTTTCATGAGCAACCATACAACTTTTACCTGCAAGACACATTGCTTTCCCAAAATTTGGATCATGATCGGCTAAGCAATCATAAACCTCCAAGAAATTCCCTTTATTCGAGACTCCTTTGACTCATCGTGGCCCACAAAAAGGCAAGCCTTGCTCCATTAGAAGCCTAGCGTATCAATGGATCCATTCAATCTAGTAAAATAAGCCCTCCAAGATGCTTTACTTTGCCTATGCAAAACAACATCTATGTGTCTATTTCTTTGTAACAAATCATCACACTTCTCCATAGCATTATAATGTGCTCCACCAACATCGCCGACTTGAGTCTTTAGCCTATCTTTACTATGAAAACCATTCCAACCATCAACCACAAATGCTTTATATCCTACATCCTTGTTTTCTCTGAACAACAAACAACGGAAAGACTATGCTTTGTCTTTTGATTCACCGTATTCAAGCCAACCTCCAAATTCATCAAACCATTCCAGTTGAAACCTTCTTGGATTGTATTTTTCCCCAATCGTGTAGAGGGAAAATTGCACACGTGAGGTTGAGATGGTCCATTCTCCAAATATTTCCTTCTCACCTTGTCTCTATGATTTGGATGATAAGAATCAAATTCATTTCTTAATCCTGGGTCATACTTGATCTCCTCTTCCCAATTAATATCTGGCACTTTTCTTTTCAAAAACCTACCCTGTTTTTGCTAGCAACCAAAGAAAAGATAGGAACTACAAAACTAAAATCATTGGATGGTCATATCGATGGAAACTAAAACAAAAAGGAGAGAGAGGCATGTTGTTGCTTGCTTATTGTTACTGGAAGGATGGAATCAAAAAGGATAGAGGTGTGTTGTTGCTTGCTTCCTGGAGTCCTGGTGGCTTCCTAGGCAGTGTTGGCCCATGTGTGCGCCCTGTCGTAGTGCTGCTTGCGAGTTGCGATGGTAGACGGCCAGCCGCGATCATCATCCGTGTTGATGTTGTGGGCTACTGGGCCACCGAGTTGCAAGCAAGAAGCAGATTTAGGCACTTTTCCGATGGGTTTTGAGTGCAGGACTTTGGGCCAGGTGGGTGCAGACACGGTGAAGAATCGTATACTACAAAGTGTTTCATATTTTTGTGTGGGTGTAGTCGCACCCGGTTCGTGCAACATGGATCCGCTGTGGCATGCCTCCTATCCAACAAATATAGTTGCTATAGTCTCTATGTCACACACAAAAGCTATCAAGAACAACTATGAACTATTGAGCTACTCAACTAGAGCTACACAAGATATCTATATATGTATAAAAGTAAAGCAAGGTATGGAAAAGATCTTTTATACCAACGATGGATTGAAGATGTACTAATCGCCAAGAAGAATACTAATATCAATCACAAGATGAACAATGAATATAGAGATGAAGCCAATCTCTAGAGACAAGTGACGCAATGATTTTTTGCCGAGGTTCATTGTGCACCGACAAACTAGTCCTTTGCTGTGTCGGTCAACACCTCCGTGGTTCCTTTGGTTTTAGGCTCCCAAAGCCAAGGACTCTCAAAGGCACCATAAGAACCCACACACAAGTATGGTAACTCAATGGCATCAACAATCCACTAGAGTTGCCTTTGGCGCTCTGCCGGAGAAGGCACAAGAGCCCATTACAAATCACCGGGAGGTGGCCAAGAACATACACCTTCTCCTGCCAATGCCTCAAACTCCTCTAATACGGCTAGATAGCGATACCGACCGGGAGTAACAAGAATTCCACCAGCAAAAAGATCCGCAAGTTTCACTAGATGCTATCTCTCATGATATCCCAGTCTCACAAAGCTGATGAAAATGGCCAAATGAAAATGACCAAGATAGTGAGCTAGAGCCGACCAAAACCCTTAATAAATAGAGCCCTCATAGACTCACTAATTGTTGGACCCAAAATGCAAGGGGGCATCGGACCATCTGTCCTTAGTCCTATGCCTGCCTAAGCAACCCTATGTTGCCATGTGTTCATTATCATTGAATTTGCCCGTTGTCATCTTTGGCGGACATCACCAGACTCAAAATGAACAACATCATCAGACCAAAGTGGCCCCAAATCTGGTGTTGTCTAAAATGCACCCAGAGATGGTTTTTGTCGCTAGACTCAGTCCGACGCCACATATCAAGCCCCAGTCCGTCCTTGCGTCCGCACGCCAATTTCCAGTTTAAACTTGGCATTGGACCCTTAGTAGATGGTTTGAGGCCAGCCTTGATCTCGGATACCTGTGCACCCTCAGTCGCTGCTGCACTGCACCGTCGGGCTCAAAATGACATGGTTATCTTCATTTTAGGTCTAGCGCCCAATTTTCATCATTTTTTTGCGCAGTTCAACTCCTTGCTCTCATGTGCCGACACCAAAGTGTCCCAAACACTTGTTCTCGTGTGTTAGCATTTTCTAAAACATTTTGCAAGATTTTGGTTTCACCTAGTGGCACCCATGCATCGAATTGCTAATATAATTTCCCCTCTTAATAGTTCGGCAATTGATCCTAAACACTCACACCCTCTATGGCATCTTGAGTGCAAAACAAAAATGACCCTATCCAATATACCTTTTGCCTTAAGTCCATTTTTATTTTTCTTTCTTCTTTTCCAAGAATGAGCACTTGATCATCTCTTGGACCATTATGACCATCCACCATGATCATCTTGCTTCATGACTTGGCTTGGACTACCTTGTCTGATTCAACCACTTAGCACAAAGGTTAGTCCTAGGATTTCTTCAATTAGCCAAAACTAGGGATTTTCAACTACATGCGCATAGTTCACATCAGGGTCGTTGAGTTAGTGTCATAGTCCTGCTACTAATGCTCTTGCTTCCTTGTGCTAGTTGTTGCAATTTTCTCACAGCTGTCATTTTCCTCTCTTACCATTGGGTATTCGTGACCTATTGAAGATTATCCAATTTATTTGGGAATGAGTAATTTTAGACGCACGGATACATGCAACATGCAGGTGTGGAGATGGATGCCTAGTACCCTCCCAATGGTAGGCTTAATTATTCTAATACCTTTTTTGCTATTTGGACGAAATCACCACTTCATTGCGAGCTTTTTAATATGCACTTTTTCTGAATGTCTACACGACAATTTTGTGGTGTTTATTTATGATTCCCTATTACTCTCTCAAGTCTACATTTACTTCAAAGATTAATGGTATTTATTCAAGAATTGACAGATAAATTCTTTATAGATTAATTCTTAAAAAAATGTTCTCACTCTCAGTAAAAACATTTCTCTTCTATGAGATATATTCTCTATTTTATGAGATATTACTATGTGATATACACAATCATATAGTGGACATGCTTTTTTTAAGATAATATTCATTCATGAACATATACTACCTTATAATTTTTAATAATTGATATGGGATTTAGTTTTTCATATGTTTTCAATTTCTGTTCTTTGGGAACTTTTCATAATCCACATATCAATTGAATATTCCATATTTATTTTTCATTTTCCAAAGATATAGAGAACATCCATTTCTTCTTAGTATGAGATTCAACCTCAATTGCTTTCTTCGTTGACCATATATAAATGTTGTAAGTGAATTTGCCATGGACTTTATTTTCCAGATCAGTTCATATATAAGAAAACATATACAATACTAATAGACATGCAAATGCACACATATATGTCTATAATTATATCAAGCAACATTATTCTATCATTGTAAGAAAATTCGAGATTGTAGGATGTCTTATAATATTTAGAACTCAGGTTAACAAGTGTGATGGGAAACTAAGCACAATTATATGTCACAAATCTTGCATTGAGTTCTTGACACCAAAGTTCATGATAATAAATGCAACTCGTTGTATGCTACACAATACCTTAGGGGTTCTTGCTCAATTGTTGATGAGCGTAGACAAGATAAATATGGTTAATGTTTACGCATTACTAAGTGGTGCACTATTATAAATAATTTTAAACAAGAGTAGATAGATCCCTCTAAGAGCGGTGCATTTTAATGAATAAGTTTAGAAAAGATTAATCTTTAGAATAGCCCTAGCCAACATTGATGATGTGTGCACTTAGTGTATTAGTTTTTATCTTCATGATGATCCTCTTCATAATGTGCTTTCTTTCTTTGTGTGGTGTTCTCTTCATAAGGATGCATGAGTTTAGTTTTGTTTTATTTAACAAGAATACACTAAACTAAATTGGTTGTGTTCCTTGTGATTGAAACTTGTCCACCCAGATTTAAGTTCTTGACTTAGACACAAGTGCTCGCATTTTACAAGACGTAGTCCAGGACTTAACTACACTATGCTTTTCGTGGTAGGGTTTGCGTATGTGTATTTATAGGGGTAAGTGTGCATGTACTATGCATGTTGTGGACATCTACGTTGTACTATGTAATTCTAAAAGGAACTAAACCCACATACCTTTTGATATTTTTTATTTTAATAGTGTATAACATTTAGTTTATACTAGTAAACACAACTTCTAGTTTATAACTTGACTTTTAAGTTACTCCTCTTCTTTTTAAATATATCTGTCATATGCCTCGCTTCATGATACAAAAGAGCATTAGCCAAACTATTGTTTGGTTTAGTGTGTGATACTGTTCCTGGTTCAATCTTCAAGAAATATGCTTCTTAAGTCCATTTTCCTTCTCTAAAACTATTCGACATTTAAAATAGGCTTTCTCTCACCTCTAATGTTAATATTAGATTTTAGTATCATACTTCGAAAGTAGATAATGGAAATTCATATCCATATATCTGTAACTACATGTGGGGCCCATTTATGAATGTTATGATGAATGAAATTTTATGAGAAATATTCACACACATATTTAAATAACTCATTATGTGCAGTGAGCTAGGATATGTGACATACATACAGACTTAGGGTTGCCCTTATCTACATATGTCATAGTTTAAAAAATTGCTACCTTTGTCCCAAAAAATGCAATTATATGAGATTCATGTTAGTCAAACAAGCTCAAGTTTAACTAAACTTATAGTGAATAATACTAATAATTATAT
This sequence comes from Themeda triandra, assembly GCA_018135685.1. Classification (NCBI taxonomy): domain Eukaryota; kingdom Viridiplantae; phylum Streptophyta; class Magnoliopsida; order Poales; family Poaceae; genus Themeda; species Themeda triandra. Next base: position 368,967 of record JAENPR010000575.1, read on the forward strand.
CTTCAAATATTTATTATGAAAATGCATTCCATAATTAATATAATGGTATTTATTTTGTATTATAAATGTTAGTACTTTTTTGTAACTTTGGTTATAGTTTTAAATCGTTTGACTTCTTGAAAAACAAGAATTACGTTCTTTATGAAACGAAGGGAGTATCTTATCATCTATCTTCTTAAATATTTAGCCTGGAAAACCGATCAAGAGTACTCATACATAAAAAATAGATCATAAACTTCAAATGTATAAAATATGCAACATTCAAATCTACATGAATTTTTTTCTAGATTTTGTAATTGTTGTCGATGCAAAATTCCCCCAAATGTATTTTTCATAAATCCCAAATCTTTATAAGTATTTTATCCACCAATACGCATTTTCATTGTAATCTAACCCATTGAATTGGTCACTTCCTTGTTGACTTAATTTTAGGTTAACCTACTCTCCTTGATGTTCGGTTACTTGATCACAGACCAATCGGTTGCCTATGCATGCAATACTTTGAAAACAAAATACTTCTTAGTTCAAACAAAATTATATGGACACAATATGCTAACTAGCCAATTTAATTTAATTATGAAGAAAGTGCAAATGTAGCCTAACGGTGAACCAACAAAAACTGGCCTGACCGTATGAGAAACCCTAACTGCCCTCTCCTTGGCCACCCTTACAAGGCCTCGCCTAAACCTGGATGGACCGAAAGGCTACTTCTGGCTCAGTGTTAACAGAATACACGACCTTCTTAGGTCACTCTAGACTCAATGGCCACCCTTAATTTTAATGTAAATTATATTATGCATATTAGCAAGTATACTTGTATGTACGATAAAAAAAGTATACTTGTATGTGGCGATATGAAAAAAACCTTGCATACCAAATCCCGATAAACATGGCATAAGACTTAATCTTTCTATTAGAATTATATACTATATTGTTGAGCAATAATATTTATTTGCATATATTTAAATAGTGCTTAAAAATAGTATTAATCCCATAATGAAACCTAGTTTGGTCTAAAAACTCCTCCTTTTAGCCTACGACTATATATGGCTTAAATAAATTGAAAAGAAAATGGAAAACGACCTTTTGAATTGGTTTGCATTTGGCCGACCCAATTATAATAACACGATCTTATGTGTGAAAACATGGGTGTAGCTTGAACGCTTCCATGAAGACTATCATAATCTTTGAATGGAAGACTCTGAACTTGAACTGGTGGGCCTGCTAAAAAACAATTTTGGGGACGGTTGGCTTCTAGTGTGGACATCGGTTCTCTCTCCAACTTCAACTCCTGGGTAAATTTATCTCTCCAATGTTAACTCTCTTCCCCTCCTATCAATGAGTAATATGTCTGCTGCTAGTTTAATTTTCTATTGTTTGTGTTCGAACCGTAAACCTGTTGTCATGGTTTGGTAGCTCCAGTGTAAAATTAATTTCTACAGATTTTACTCTCTCCCCACGTTTCAATTGAGTGCTGGACTGGAGCTGCGCAGAGCAAATTCAACGGTTTGTTATTTTGGGCATGATAAATCTATAGTTTTGTCAAATCTCAAAACCAAATGACAAGTGAAAAAGAGAACTTCTCCAACAATTTGCTATTTTGGACTTGACAATTGAAAATTAGTGACCAACGGTCTTGCGAGAGAAGTCGTTGTGTGGAGTGAAAACGCGATGGCAAGCGACACCAACGCGCGCATATTTGCGCCCGGGAAGAGGAAATTTGCCAATCTCTAAAAAATGCTAAGTACTTTTGTCAACTTTGTCAAGCTCTTAAAAATGCTAAGTACTTTTATCAACTTGTTGGAAAGTTTTTTTTTTTTTTTATTTTAGCAAAATTCCTAGGATACCGTGTACGTTTGCCCTTTTTTTTGGAAACGAAGCGCATTTGGTTGCCCCTAATTCTAAAGTGGACTTAACACCGTTAAGTCAAGGGTAAAAAGACTACAATACCCCGTTTTGTTTTGGCAGATTTACTTTGTCTTGAACAAATGACAATATATATTTTCTACAAATTCAAATTTGGCATAACTTTTTGACAATATATACATATAATATTTGCACACAAACCAATCATCACATAAACTAATGGGCTGCAGTGACAAGCTAGTACAGTAGTCCAGACAGAATTAGTATACATTTTTTCCTACACCACTTCACCGTTGTCATCCACATCTGATGAAGTGATGAGCCTGCCACACACACAGAGCGCTCATCTCATCCGAACGTACACGATGACGCCGCACCAGCGGCCTATACACTGCTCCAGGCTCCAGCGACCCTCTTATCGTCCTTGCTCGTCATCGTCGCTTTGCCAATGGCGTCGCCGCCTAACGAACCCAAGGCCACCCCCAAGCTTGTAACACCTCCAGTGTTAAGCACTAATTAAACTTACTTAATCATGTCATCATTTGTATAAGCATGCATTATCACCCTGTTATCTACTGTATGATTATGATTGCTTGTCTTGATAAAATAGATTATCTTTGTTGAATGCCTGCAAATGATGTTGGTAGTGTTAAGTATAGTGGTAATATATGTTTAAGAATCCTCCTAAAGGATTGCAATTAGTTGACTTGTTTTGGATAGTTATGCTTGGATTAATAGGTTGACTTGTTTGACTTATTGAATGTCTTTGTTGGTTTTGTGAAAAAATATTTCGGGCATTCCAAATGCTTTTGGGGTTTAAAGGTTTTAGATGGGGAATTTTATAAGGAATAAAACTTCCAAAGACCACTTTTTGGAAAAATGGGTGCAAGGCATATATTTTTGAGGGAAAAGACAGGACTTAGGGGCTGTCTCCTTTTCAGGGAATTTTTAAAAAGGGTGTTTTCTTTGGAAATTTATATTTTCAAAACTATGCGAAATCTGACCAAACTTCCTTGAGGAGAAATATTCTACTCATCGAGAGGATCATTTTTCGTGTTGAAAGTTTTTACTAGTTCGGTCTAGTTTAAGAAATACGAGCGCTTTAAAAGCGTGCAGAATAGTTATTTTTAATAATTTTATAATTAGTTTGGGGACCCACCCGTCAGCCTCACAAGGCCAACGAGGCAGGCCCCCGTGTCACTCCTCCACGACCGGGGCGATCATACCGCCGCGTGCCCTCCCACGCGTCGCGCGACCGAGCGTGGTCGGCGCCACACCACCCTGTTGCACCTCATCCCTCACCCCGTCGCCTCTCTCCCCATTCACTCTCTCCTCTCACTCTCTCCCTCTCCCTCTCGGTTCCTTCACCGAGGAAACACCGCCGCCGCCCAAACTTCGCCGGCCACCACCGCTGCCGCTCTCCACCGCGCAGAGGCCGCCCGCGGGTTCGCCTAGCGCAGCGCCAGCCACGCCGCCGCCTGCACCTCACGACGTCGCCAGCCGCCGCGGTCGCCTCCCTCCTTCCGAGCTCGAGCGCGGCCCGTCACGCCGAGCCGAATCCGCCATCGCGCGCGCGCATCCAAGCCTCCACGACCCAATACCCTTCCACCATCAGCTTCGCCACCCACCGCCACGTGCGCCACGCCCCTCCGCCCTCCGCCCGTCCTCCGCCGCTGCCGTGCCGGCCGCAGGCGCCGCGGGCCGCCGCCGTAGCCCGAGCAGCCACGCGGCTGCGGGCCCTCCCGAGGCCACCGGCGGGTGCGCCGCATCCCGCGCACCTCCGCCGCCTTCCTAGGCCGCCGGGTGAGCCGCCCTAGCGGCCGGCCCCAAGCCACATCGCCGCCTCGCCTCTTTCCCATACAAGGACCACGCGGGTAGAATTCGATAAAGGTTGGGGGCCTTGGTGCATAATAGCCAGGCACATAGAACTTCAGATCCGGGCTTCTGCAAATTCGGGAAAGTCCTGGGGCCGTTCTGAAATGCGCTTGTCTTATATGAATTTCGTAATAGATTTTCCAGAAATTGGTTAAGTGCTTGTTTAACTCATAACTTGCTCATTTTTAGTCCAAATTGAATGATTCAACTTGTGTTATTTTTCTTATGGAATGTACTATCTGTAGAAAATATGAGGTTGCATGCTTGTGAAACTTTTCTGTGTAGATTTATTTAATTTTTAGATATGAATTAATATTAGGAAATTCATAGATAATTATGGATAGCTCTGAAAAATGTGGTTTCTGTTGCTATGATCTTATATTGACATGCTATATCTATGGTGAGTAGATCATGTATACTTGCTGTGTGAAATTTAGGAGTTGTAGTTCAAGTGTGCTAGGAAGGCTATGTGGGAAATAATTCATAAATAATTTATATAGGTGTGATATGGGATTGATACTTTTTATGGGCTTATTATATGATGTAGCCCATGGTGCAATGAAATGCATGGTTTGATTAACTTCGTAGTACAAAGTATTTTTAGGTGACCCTCTGCCATGCCACTTGTGAATTTTGTGTAGGATAGTGGGTTCATCCAAATGGGGTGAAAATTGGATGATAGCATGCAATTGACACGTGTTACCTACTGTAATTTTGGTAGGATTTTAAGAGTGATAAATCTTGGTGTTGCTGTTCAACTCAAGGTTGGTCCAATTAGGGAGTAATCCAATGATGCCATGTTTAGTGCAATGATAAGTTAGTCTTGGCAAACTTGTCAAGGTATGATATGATTTTAATTAGTTTATTTATCTACTGGTCAAATTTGGTGGTCATTGGATGAATAGTTTAGGAGTTATGACCCTTACATTTTGGGTAAAGGTGTGTAGTGGCTGTTTTGCTAGGCTCGATCGATGTTGTCTGTTTAGGTATAGTTAATCAGGGAATCAGCTTATGATGTCTTTAGATGTTTGATGGAGAATTTCATAAGCTTTCCAGTTGTCTTCAATCATATCTATGGATATTTATTTATAAATTTATTAGTGGGATGTTGTTGGTAGGTGTTGTGGTCGTTAAGTATCAATTTTATACCGTCAACACGGCAAGAGAAAGGACTAATATGAGTTCACATGTTAGATATAGGGGTTACACGTGATTGAATTCCACGAGTTTTGGTGATTGTCTATTTGCGGGGGTTATCGGAAAGAGAACCAAAAGGAGGCCCACATGTCATGATTACATAGAGATAAAGACCGAACGGGTGAAAAAGTATAATCTAGAAGACTCCGTAAGGCGACCCCGAAGGTGGGCCCCACTGGCAGCCTCCGGGGTCGGCCGCCCAGGGGAGTCGGCCGGCTCCGCCTCGACCAATCACGTCGAGTCTCGCGGATCTGCCTCCACCGCCTTTGAGGATGAATAATTATCGTCCATTTAGGTCGGTTTGATCCGGAGGCCGTGGTTCATCCTAGGGGGCTATATATTCGAGCCCCGGCCCCCGGGTGAAACCCTAATTCATTCTCTCTTCATTCATCGAGAGGATTCGAGAAGCGAGCCACCATCTCAATTAGAGCTCCATAGTTTAGTAGCATAGCTACATAGGAATAGATCTAGAGGGAATCAAGCCTAGCTTGGAGTCCGGATCTGTCGGAGTTCTTGGTAATTCCCCTCTACATTCTTGTAATATTCATCATTGTTCGTGATACTATGAGTAGTACTTTATTCTATTCTATTATATCGACTTGACTTTGCTCTATTTGATTATGTTCTCAATTATATTGTTCTTAGTTTACTTTGATTATATGTTTAGCATAGTTGGACTAGAATTATGTTTATGCATAGGATCGTATAGCGCTTGCTCATTAGATCGATGGGTGAGTGGTAAATATTGTGTAGGCGTGGTGCCTAGACCGTATTTATCTGCGATTGCACCCTATATTCCGGATCGTGAGGTAGATCGCGGGAGTGATGATCTGTTGAGTCCTTTGTAGCCCTTCTCCCCGAGTATAGGTCTAGCGAACAAACCTATTACATTGAAGTCATTGCTATGTCTCTTGTCTTCTCGGTAATATCACTATGCATAGATGTAACCTTTTCCCGCCATGATTGCTAGATGTTTTTGCACTAATCATTGTATGTTTTGACCTTATAGTTAGAATAACATAGGATTACACCCTAGATCGTCCTAGTCCATGCTAGTGTTATAAGCTTAGAGTGCTAAGTTGAGATGGCTTATTACTATTATTTTATGTGGCTAAATGATCTCATTTATCTTATGTCATTTATCATTTATTCCTATATTTTATGTGACACTTACCCTGTATGAGATGATCGATACAGACAAGGTTGAGCTCTCCATTATTGCATGTGCATTGCTCATCACTCATTATCCAGTGCATTCCCTTCCCAGTGGTAAAATTATAAATAACGATACCTGGATTACTCCCGGTTAAAATGCTACGATGATATATTCTGTGCGCTTGCGGAACCCTCCTTATTTCAGTTGCACTTAATAGACATCAACAGTAGGGTTATGACTAGTAGTGATGCTTGATGGTGTGATGTGATATGCTAATCTTAATGTAAGATCTCATAGTGACTAATGTGTGTATGATTGATTGTTAAGTAGTATGTTATGATGAGTATGCTAAGTGTAGTTCTCTTTGGCTTTCTTGACTTGTTTGCTAGTGGTAGATGTAAAAGCATCATTGCAACATGAGCATTCATAATCCTCGATAAATCATGATCATGCATATGCCGACAATGTATTCACACATATGCACATGCATCATCTCGGGATCGCGGTTAGGGTATTCATCGAGAAGGACCGGGATCGAAGGACAAGTCGCGAAAGGAGGACAAGTCGCGAAAGGAGTTTCCCGCATAGGAGGTGATTGGGAACCAGGCGTGAACCGGCTGAAGATTGATCCGAGATCGTCAAACTAACTCGTCGAAAGAAAGGCAAGCCCGGAGAATTCTCCTATGGTTTGCAAATATCACTTGCGTCCTTTTATATGTTTAATGCATTAAGTATAGGAGTTGCCTGGAACCCTTCTTTGCATGTTATCCATTCCTTGACTACTTAAAATATCCTTACCGTGCTAGGTGCGGGACCGATATTAATGCTTAGCCCCGCTTTAATTAGAATCGGTAGAAGTCGGAGACTTCTGTCACCTACGAGATATAGGTGGTTACCGGATATATATTGGCATGAAGAAGTTGGTTATAACCAAGTGTGTTGGATAAAATTGAGACCGGGCGGAGTTTTGCAAGGTTTTGGAATGTAGTAACTCCGTCTGTGTCGATTAAGGACCGATCGTTGTCGGCCCTCGAGTCATGTTGAACGCATGCCCCACATTTAACTGGAAGGATAACTCGTCCGACCGCGAAGCCTAGTAGCTGTTTGGGCCGGTGACCGAAATGTAGGCAAGAACACCGAATGGCGGAGGGGTGGTCGAGTGGCCGTGGGCAAGGCTGTCCGAGCTACCGGCGTCGTTCCGTAGGCGGACACATCTTGATCGGCGGCCGGACAACCTCGGGTGTAGACTTGTCCATAGCGGTCACGCGACTTTACCGAACGGTACCAACGGTGACCTAAGGTGCTGCCGAAGGCCCTCCGGAGGCATTTCCGGGGTTTGTGTGGGGAACAACCCCTCGGTGAGTGGGAATCGATTCGAATCGCCATCACTCTGAATAGTGAGTACTTGACTTGAGTTTCGGCCTCGTAGTAATGCTACTATGAAACAAGAGATCTTGGTTATGTGGATGATGTTGGATAATACCAAATGGACATAGTTACTATTGATTGCTTATAATAACTCAAGTAATTGCTATTAGCATAGGTGCTCACCTAGCATAAACGAGGTTATAATGATAAGCTATGCAAAATAAAATGAAAGACTCATACTTATACATATCTATAATATGATAACTTGTGCTTTTCGCAAATGAGTCGGCTAGTCCACTATAAGGCCATGCATTCCACCCCATAGCGTCCTTATTTTACGGTTTAAGACGGGTAAGTCTAGGAGTACCCACGTACTCGGGGTTTTATTCCCACTTGTTGCGGATCGAAGACTTTTTTTGTGGCAACAAGATGGACTTGTATCCCACTAGGGAGAAAATAGACTTTGGGCAAAGTCCACTCTTATATCTCATCTATATGCTTTTGATGGAGTCGACCACTGAGGCGGCATAGTATTTAAAATGTAGGTGTGAGTGTAATTTGAAGAATATTTACATCCATTTGTTTATTTGAAAAACCTAAGTTGTAATAAAAATTCTTATTGGCTACATGTGGTGTAATTATTTTATTTGTAAACTGTTATATCAAGTGAATGGGAGGCCGGCTGAACTTACGATTCGGGTGTTATGTTGTAAAAGTTCGAGATCTTTCGAGATTTCGCGGACTACAGGGCTAATATGATTATGGTTTACTACTTAAGGCGCCACGGTGGCTCGATTAGTGAGCAGTAATTATGTTAGTTGGTCGGTTACGTTACAAAGCTCACCACCACCGCGGCTTGACAAAGGTCGCGCGTCGTCGTCCACCTTGTCATGCCTCTTCTCGCTCTAGGACGGCGAGCTCGCACATCGGCGGCGGCAACGACGGCAAAGCCACGGCCGCGCGGCTCACGGTTCAACTTTCACGGCGGTTCTGAGGCGTGTTCGGTTCAAACGTGCTAGAGCACGGCGTGCTACCTCGCCGTCGACCCGACGGGGATGTGGCGGCGTGTCGAGTTCCGCCCGACGAGGATGCGCCGTGCTCGTGTTGCGGCGAAGAGATGACCCCGCTTCAAAGGGCAGGGGAGGGACCCTCGCCCGTGAGGCCTCTCGACTTCCGCGCGCCTGGGAGAGGGCACAGCCCCCGCCCGCCGAAACGCCCCGCTTGCCCAGCGCCGCCTTGGCCGCAGCCGCCCAGCCGCCCACGCGAGGGCCCACCGCCACGCTGGAAGCCTGAGTCGCCCGCCCGGCCGCTCCTGCCTGGCCGCTCCCGAGCCCTGGCAGAGATGGCCGCAGGGAAGGAGCGAGAATGAAACACCGTTCACGGGAGAAAGGATAAGGCGGTGGGTAGAAAACGAGAGAAGGGTGCTTTGGTCTTTTCCCGTTTTTTCTTTTTTTTAGGCCGTTTCTAACTGTGTGAAAAGCTTGAAAATAGGGGCCCGGCGGCGACTTTTTTTTTTTTTTTGAAAAATAGGGACGAAGCAAAGCGAAAGTTAAAAATAAAAGAGGAGTAGAAAAAAAAACCGATAAAAATTCGGTATCACCCAGACCAAAAGACCGCCACCAAATTTTTTTTTTCCAGTACAGGGTTTATAGACTTCACGTTACAATTCTCCTGCCTCCCTCCTCCCGTCCTCCCCGCCGCGCTGTCTAGGGTTTCACAGCCGCACCCCGATCCACTCGAGCGCGCCGCCCCGCCCCGCCGCGCCGCCATGGATTTCGACGAGTACGAGTACCTGGAGAAGGCGGTGGAGCCCGCTGCCGCGCCGGCCAATGGTTCCGGCGAGAAGGACCGAGGCTCGCGCCGCCTCGCGGGCGGCGAGGACCGCGTATCGAAGCGCTCCCGCTCGGGGGAGGACCGCGACCGGGACCGGGACCGGCACCGCAGCGGCCGGGAGCACCGTGACCGGGACAGGGACGACGGGAAGGAGAAGGAGAAGGAGAGGAGCCGCGACAGCCGCAGGGGAAGGATAAGGACAGGGAAGGGAGAGAGCGGGAGAAGGAGAGGGGGGACAGGCACCGGCTCAGAGAGGGAAGTGGAGCAGGGCGGAGGAGCCGGAGCCGCTCGGGCGGCGCCGTGCCGAGGAAGAGGAGATGGTGAGGGAGCTCGAGCGGGAGCGCGAGCGCAGCGAGCGACACCACTATCGCGACCGTGACGTCAGGTACGAATTCTCCTGTGCAGATCTGATGCCATTCAAATTAATGGCCTTGTTAGGAGCCAATTGGATTTTCAATTGGTAAAGGTCTGTGATGTGATTCATAGAGAGGCAAAAAGTTTCTAGTTCCAAACCCTTTGTAGGTTCAGTTATGGAAACCAACCTTTTGTCATCCTAGGTGTTGTTCTTGTAAGCGTCTGTACAAGCTTTAAGTCTTTAAGAGAGTAGAGCTGGGGTTGTACAAGCTTTAAGTCTTTATAAGAAGTAGAGCTGGGATGGATTTGCTTGATTGAGTGTGCAACTGTGCATGGTTCTCTGTTTCTGTAGAAATTTTGTACTCCTCCGCTCCAAATTATAAAACGTTTTGCTTATATCTAGATATCTAAGTGCATAGCAAAATCTATGTTTCTAGATAACGTCTTATGATTTGGAATAGAGGAGTAGCTATGTGTTGTAATGTGCAACTTATATGTATAAGTAGCTTTATGACTTTCTTTTGGCACATGCACATACATATCAAACATAGTTAGTTTGCATTAGTACCAATCACCAATGTTTATAGGGCTGCTAGCATATGACTGTAGTTTACTGCTATATTATCATCTAGGGTTGTTTAAGTTTGAATATTGAATATTAATATGGGAACTCGCAGATATGATACGATAGAGCCGTCTTCAGATGGTATCTGCAATTGGGCCTGAAGATATCAGGTCACCATTCTTTTTTTAATCAAATCCTTGTGGAGTACTTGCAAGTTAACAACATGGATTGGGCTGGCACAGTTGGGGGACATGGATTGGGCTGGCACAGTTGGGGTGCTTGGAAACATTTGGTTATTTGTGCTCATCAGGGATGAATATTAGACAATCATATAATAATAGTCACAATTCTATTTTTTACTGTTTCATGCATTGCTTATGCTGCTTCGTTAAATATGTTTTCTTTTCGTTGTGAAGGCGTAGGAAAGATGATGGGGGCAGAGCCAGAAGTTGATCCAGAAAGGGACCAGAGGACTGTATTTGCCTTCCAGGTTGATGTTTAAATAAAGTGCTCTACTGTACTAGTTTATACATTGACCCATTACTAATGTAAGTAAGCATTACTGCAGCTATCTTTGAAGGCAGACGAAAGGGATGTTTATGAGTTTTTCTCAAGGGCTGGGAAGGTAAGAGCATACTGGTCATATACTGCTTCCATGTTATTGTATTCATTGTTATTAGTTGGGCAAATTATCAGCATTTGATGTCACACATTGCTGTTTTTAGTGAAATGGTTATTTTTATATCATTTCAAATATTAGAGCATAGTTAAGAATGTTACATGCTTACGTGTGTCTAGTCTGTGAAAAGGGCACAACATTTCTCATATGGCAAATTGGGATTTTGATGATTTGATAGCTAATTTCTAATGTTTATGTTAACCCTTTCCAGGTTCGTGATGTTCGTCTTATCATGGACCGAAACTCAAGGCGTTCTAAAGGAGTTGGGTGAGTACTGTATACCTGTTATTATCCATTTTGTGCGGCAATCTAGAGGTGTACTAAACTTGTGTGTTTATTAGTGTTTGCAGTTAGCATATTTATATGGGGGCTTTGTCTGGAGTTTAGCTTTAGTATCTCCAGAATTGTGCCCCATAAAATGGTGGCATTGTGCTCAGGAAACCTGAAAAAAAAATTATTTTTCCCACCATGGATGAACCCAATTTCATTAACCATCCATATTATGTGCTTAACTAAAGCTAACCAAGCTGCTAATTCTGTCGAGTGCATTTTCTTTTGTTAGTTGGTAGTTTTTTCGAGTGCAGTAAGACTATCTTTTTAAATGGTTGTCCTATTACTTGATCTTTTTTTAATTTGGCTGGCTTCTTGCAAAAATATTAGTGTTTAGCATGGAATCACTTTCTTAAACATTGTTGTGAATCAACTTCTGTGTATTTGGGATATACTTCTATCAAATAAATAGCTGATTTTGTGACTGTTGCCTATCAATTTTTTCCTTTTCTTAAAAAAAAAATCTATCAGTGGTCATATAATTGTGTAGCATCTTTTTTGTAGTTCATGTTTGGCATTTTCTGGGGATCATTTTTCATCAATTTGTCATACTCAACAGGATTGCACACTGAAATTTTTCTTGGTGTTGTTGATAATGAAGTGACTCTTCCTCGTAGTAACATATCAGAGTGTATTCCACTAGTCCAACAGGTGATTACCAGTAATTGCTTATTGATTTCTTGTACTTGGGTCACCGAAGTGATTACATGTACCCATATTTACTTGTGTGGCCGTGTGCTATCAAAATTGTTGATTGGTTGTGCTTCCTTCGTTGCCATCTCTGCAAAATTTGATCCCGCCTTCTGTTACCATTTCAGCATGACATGTTTTTATTTATTTATTTATTTATTTTATTTTTAATTGAGCATGTGGATGTTAAATGTTATGAAAAAGATATTTTTGGCCCATGGCCAATTGGCCAGTAGCCTAGCCTAGCCCCTTCAGCCTCCATCCCTGGCCGCAGTGCCGTGACACTGGGATGCTCCTTCCGGACCTTCCCGGCCGAGCTCATCGTGCGCCTCGCCATCCTCCTGCTCTGCTCCGGTGCTCCCGCTGACTAGCTCGACAACTGTGGCATGAGGACAGGAGCAGCGGAGACCTCAGATCAGATGACTCTTTCAGAATAGTTCCCAGCTCAGATTCGCCTACTCGTCCGCTCGAGCCCACTCCGGTGGTCATGGGGTAGTAGGAATGGCGGCTGAAACGATATCAGGCCCGAGTGGCAAGAGCAGGACAAAGTGACCGCTCGAACAGGGCTAATTGGGCTCCTCAATATCCTAATTACTCTAATTAGAAATAATGCCATATCCTGAATATATTTTGCTACAATAATATCTGGCTAAAAGTTCTCTCAACTTGGCTCTTTGGGATATCATCTAAAGCGAGAAATATTTCTTTGTACTTTGTTTACAGAAACACCTGATCTCTCCTGCCTAACATCCTAAATACTCCTACATCATCTATATAACCCATATCTGTGTAACTTTAGAGGATGCAGATATACGTAACATACATGGACAAGCAACTGCAACTAATTCAATGTGTGCTGGATAGAGTGTGAAAAATCCTTGGAAAGATATTCTGTTTACAATATATTTATATTCACAGCTCAGTACAGAAAAAATCCTTGCAACCAATTCAAAGACCTGTAGTTATCATTTACCAAACGAAGAGTTGGGCTTTACAGCATTTCTACAGTATGAGGAAGAACACAGGGATCTTTGCTCAGACGTGACCGAAACACAAAAATGGGATGCAGCCAGTCCAAATCATCTGTTACTAGAGGTAGAACTATACATGATGGCATTCTATTGTTTCCATCTTCTCATTGTAATCGGACAATGTGGCTAGGTAAGGAATTTTAATTGGATTTAAATCGTTTTCTTTTGCAGGGGATCATTGCATTTATCTTCCGCTTGATATATACATATATTACATGCATAAAAACTATCTTCTCATTTAAGTTCTTCAAACCATGAACACTGAGTACAAACAACCTGTAGCATCTCCAATATCAATTCTGGTTTCCTACACACTCTATTTTCCATAGTAAGCTGTGAGAAGCCCATGTGGGCTCTACTTTTGTTAAGTTCCTTCGGTTAAGTTGAATACTTCATGATCTTCAGCTTCTTCCTCCCCAAACCCAGAGACATTCACACATCCACCATCTCTCTTGGCCCTGAGATCAGTAGAATTGGATGTGATGGCTGTTTTAATGGAGCCATCAAGAGTCTTTCTTCTATGCATTAGTAACTCATCAAATTCAGAAATTAAGCAACCAGGATGCAGGATTGCGTTGCCATGTGTTGCTGCTCTGCAAACTGATGCTGTTGCAACTGAAATGGGGCGATGCGGGGGATTGAGGGCAGCTTGAAGAAATAGCTGCTTCTGATTTATTAAGGGAACACCATTGACTAGCTGACTCCTCTTCAGGCACTCAATCATCTTGAGCCAAAGGTTCTCAAGATGAACAATAATTTCTCTTTGTTGCGTTTCAGAGTACAATATGGTGGTTAAAGAGAGCCACTCGGTAAGTTGGTCTCCAATAATCTGCAAGGACAAAATAGTGTCTTCATGCAGTTAGCATAGAGTATGTGTTTTGTGTCATGCGCCTGAATTATAGAAAGAGTATGACTAAATGAAGTTGATGCCCTTAGCAACATGAACAGCTATATTTTTACTTTGTACTGTAAATATGCCACAAACCTCGAAAAGAAGAAGAATGTCTTCGTTTGTCACATTCATAACATCGTTTAGTACGAGACGGCCAGCAAAATTAGATAAAGTTGAAAAAAACCTGAAAAGCAACCAAGTTACAAGAACTGAGATGTAAACTCAAGCACACAACTAATAGCAGCTTACTTCCATTAAAATCAACAGGCAGGTTTGCCATTTTGTAAATCTGCCTAAATACCTGCTTGTGACCTGGTGCTGTCCAGCTGGATTTGCTTTGAAATGAAAGCTTGACAACCTCATAAACCTGCATCATAAAAGATATTACTGAAACAGACTGAGGTCATCCTCATGGTAGGCGGTAGATACAGGTGTTCCATTTAGAAGTGTAAGTCAACAAACCTATTAGCAAGCTTGAACCAATTCAAGAAAAGTTTAGGTTGTCTGCACACAAAAGAGTCTTCACTTGTTTCCTTCAATTCTTGGTTAGCAGAGGTCAACATTTGATCATTCTGTAACATTCCAATAACTATTTCACCACGAGCAGAAAGAATAGTAGCATTTTTGAACTTCTCCGACAAATGTTCAAGGTTGGCTTGGAACAATGCCATGTTTTTGTCAATAGCACAAACCAAGCATTTCTAAAAATCATCAAAGAAAACCTGTGAAGAGAACTTTGAATTACAGGAGTTTGTAGAGAGGGATCTATAAAATTCAATTGTTGGTTCCATGTCTTGCTGGACAGAAACATTTGACTCGGAGCTGTTTTCAGCATTCAAAAGGATGGATATCCCCTTGGGGTATAAAAAATAAAGGATTGGATAACAGAAGAACTGATGGAGAACATCATGGTAACTTAATCCAGAATCGGTTTCCAAATAAGGGATAATTTGACTGTTCAATTGTTTTGCAAACGAGTTCCAAACCATCAACCATTTCAATCTTTCCCTATTACATGTCGGCTGCCCGATCTGCATATACATAAAAGAGACAGCACTACGAAAACTCTCCAGGACAATTGATGATGAAGCCAGAACTAAAACCAACTTCTCTGCATCTCCACGAGACAGCTCTCCAGTATACTGAGATATCATGGACAGAGACAGTGCAGTCACATAAACTGCTGGAGAAACCATCTCCATGTAAGTAAGTGATCTGATTCTTGGTAAAGACAGCTTTGGACTGCATTCTGCATGTTGGTTCTCCTTTATGTGCTCGATGTCTAAGCATACCACAATGTTTTCAAAAGCTAATAGAGAATGATCTAGTTCCTCCACAATAACTTTCACAAATCGAAGACCAAATTCCAGTAATGTAGCACACTTGTTAACACTATTCTTTCCTACATGATCCAACAACAACCTCTTTGTAAACTTGCACACATTATCCATTAACTTGTTCATAAGCACGCTGCTCTCTAAGTTCGATTTGGATACCTTGTCGAAGAAATCTGAAAATCTCTGTTGCAGAATCCATAACAACCACCATTGTTTCAGGAATCATGTCCTTGAATAGTTCTGGCTTAAGAATTATGCCAAGAATATTGAGTTGAAAATTACAGCAACTAATATCCCATGGTAACCATTTGATATGTTGAACATCCAATAACGCCTTGAGATGCATGCACGGTTGAGCTAGCAAGTTCTGATTCACTGGAGCAGACAAATCCTCTCTGTATCTACTTTTTGATGAAACAAAACCATGAAAAAGATACAAGCAAAATGACCACAGCGGCTTGTTGTGATCATTGATCCGAAAAGAGAAAATTATTTTGAGTATTGGCCCAAAAGCTGCCTCCAGAATGGGTAAATGATTGGTCAGATAACCAAGTCTATGTAGAAGGTAATACCATGTACTCAAACAAGAAGAAGCTGCACACTTGCCTGTTCAATGGGTTTTAATAGGGGGATCACTGTTTGTTGGACCACAATCTCAGTGTCCTGAGATGGAAAAAATGCATCCACCAATTTTTTCCAGGAAACCTGTGGATCTGTAAAGATTATCATAATGTAATGGAGATGTTCATAATACTACAAAGAAATTGTAGTCCAGAAAAATGACAGATAATTTAACTTACCATTGTTGCAACCTGAACTTGTGGGTTTAGATCAGTAAACATCTGCTCAGGAACCTTTAGGAGTTTATTAAGCAGAGTTCTATTGTTCACTAGATCTGGACCAAGCAAAAGAGATATAATCCATCCCCATGGCTTCACAGTTTGAACTTTCTTGGTAGGATCATCAAGCTTATTGAGGATGGGAAAGGAGATCACAGCAAGTAAAACATGTGGAAAATATGCAAAGTTGCAGGAGAAACACTGAACCATTTAATAAGCCAACTCCAGGAAAGAGTAAACACACACGAAACAACGAATCAGACATCAAATGCACCACTGCACATAGTGCCTATATGAATCTATTAAATAATTCGATGGGGAGCAACCAAGTATCCCAAGTTGTGCTCCAGCCTGCAGGAAGCCACCGACCAGGGCCACTTGTAGATCCAGGCAGGAGCAAAGGTGCTGGCCGAGTTGCTTCGATGAGTATAGATGCTGTGGAGTGTGTTTTCCTTGCTTATAGGGCGAGTGTGTTTTCCAGCTCCTTAATGAATAGGGCAAGTTAATTCCGATATTCATGGATGAGCAACCCTAAAGTCAACTCTTCTAGATGAGATTGGCGTTCGTGTCCAACGGTTGGACCGCACTATGGAATTTATGTAAAGACTTTTGCGAAAATTTTGGTCATTATCTCCAGTAACCGAGTGTTAACCATTGGTTCATGTGTTAGTTTATTATACTTGGATTGCCATATGGCACTCAACCGCATAAGGAGTTTTAATAGTGACGACCGCCGAAAGGAACGTTAATTAATCAGCTTCAGAAAAATATTCAAAACTGGACAAATTGGGAAGAATTAAAAGCTTGAGTGCCAAATAAGAAAGATGAAAACTTTCTAGTCTCAAGTAAGGATTTTTCTAAAAAAAATGTTAGGTCCAGATATGATTAAACTCAAGCAAATTCTCACATATATAGGAATTCCAAAAGAAGAGAAGAAGAATTATACGAAGCAAATAGATTAATATGTGCAGCAAGGTAGAATAAGCTTAATTTATGCTGTGCGGTGTGCGGCACGGTCACAACAATACAAGTCCAAAAACAATAAATTGAAGTCGTGACTACTATCGATTAAGTAGCACGATGGGGAGCAACTGTCTTCTTTATTGGCAGCACTTTGGTGCTGTTCACGATATTCAGTTGTTGTACAGCTTCGAAAACTTCACTTGCACGAACCTTTTCCACGATGGTTTGGTCCTTATCATAGTCAATGGCCTTGGCTATCTTCGATCTGTCATCCCACAGACGGATGGCTTCCCCAACATGTATAATCCACAGTGAAGTATTCTGTAAGTCTGATCTCCAATGTACATTCTATCTTTCACATCGTTCTGTCGGGATGGTTCAATTAGTATCAATGACAACATCCCTAGGCATCTCAGCAGCCTCATTGAATATGTTTTGCCCAGCATCTGGAGCAAGATCAATGAATCGCCAAAAGGCATCAATGAGGGTGTCCTCTGTTAACTTAACTGTTGGACTTTCTTTTTTTCCAAGCATGTCAAAATAACTCTCCCCACATCCTAACGGAATGCTTTCCTCAACTAACCTTGTGGCACTGTCAGACTTCCTTAGCTCATAAAATCTCCCTTGCACAATTACACCTTTGATGTAAAGAGACTTCAACTCAAAACACACTTTAACCAATCTTGATGAGCCACAATCCATCGGATTCAGCAAGCCACTAATACCAATGCAGGCCAATGAATTAGTTTGTGGTAAGATGGGCTTGTCACCTTGGATACATTGGGTAGCCTCCCTCTTTGCCTTTTTAGTAATTTTCCTATGAAAACCATCGAGTTTGTAGCGGGGCAATGGCTTCGATACATCGATTGTCACTACAGGGACAGATGTCTGATACCTGAATTGCTCCCGCGTAAACTCCGGATTCTGTACAAACAAACTATTGGTTAGATCAACTTAAACATATAAGTGTATTTTAGCAGGTATATACAAAAAGGAATAATTGCATATTATGAAACTGCACATTAAATTTACAATTCCTGCAGTTTTCAAATTGGCCTGCCAGTCCATTTGAACTCGTCGGAAGAAGCAAGACGTGAAGGAAATAAATTAGCATTATATGGCTACCTTTTTCTGAAACCGTGCGTTGCACATACTTCATTAAGGGAGAATAGAGTTTGTTAGGGGGTACCGACAATGATGAGGTGCCACGGCAAACCAAACACACTTGAACATGGTTCGCCAGCTCAAAGGCTAAAATAGGTTCATAGACATATTCGTGGCAGCTAAAATAGGTTGCCACATAGACATATTGATGACATGGCAGTGTATTCAATAAGAGAAAGAAATGAGTGTCATGGGGATGACACTCTCTTGACACGATTATCAACTATCTCTGGGTCATGAAATTAAATGCCTATAAAACTACGGAATGAAACTTTGCATTGAGAGGGGGAGTTTGATCCGAATTTCATTTTATTTTACATAACATGGTAGTCTTGGAAATAATGCAATGTAACTCTGAGACTAGCCTAACGGTCGTGCTTGGTGGTTGTACTCAGATATGAACCGGTTGGGGCGGCGGGTGTAACACCGGTTTTTAAGAACAAAGCCGATATATACACCATATGTGAGCCTTAAAGGTCAAATCTCACATATAGCCACAAATGAAAGGTTGTATCAGTAAACAATGCTTAAAATATATAACGTATTTAATATTAAAGACATAACCTTAGATAGCAATCGGCGGAAAAACAACTTTGATCTCCGGGTGTAGACTCTTGGATCCAACTGACTGGACAACAAGCACAAACTTCTGCGAGGTGTGGGGGAAAAACAAGAGTGAGTTCATGACGAACTCAACAAGTATAGCAAAGGTAGTGTAATTCCATAGCCACGTGATCAAGTGAAACTGAATGATGAATTAACGCATAAACAATTTAAATGAACATACAACCATTCCCTCAGTTTTCCAGGCCACCCGTATCCGTGGGCACGGACGATATATCGATTTAACTCTGCCTTGAGGAAGGTGTACCCTTTCCCTGTGAGTCGTGATTCCCCATTTGCTCGGGTTAATTACTCCATGACACTTCCAAGGTGAATAAGCGGGGTCTCACTATAAAGACACCCTAGAGTTCGTCTAACAAGCAAGGGACGCTAAGTCGTCGGATGTAGGAACCCCCACTTCCAATATGGCACATTCCTTCCGGCTATACATAAGGACAGAGGAGCTTGTCCTATACCCAATCGGCAATTCCTCTCACTCGTTAGAAAAGGTCTCTTAGATGAACTAGGCGAGCCATGTAGCCCTCACAGCGGCACGATAAGTCCCAGCTTTTGCCAAAGGATAACATTCATTATTTATGTTCATATCACATTTCATTAATCAAGCTCAAGAGATCATGGTTAAAGAAAGCAAAACCCAAACTATACTTGCCTGCAATACTTGCTCGAGACTTCCTCATATTATGCTTCCCTGTCACCACCTTGATCTTCGGATGATTCGTAGCTCCAAAAGATTACTTTCTGATCACCACGTAAAACTCACCGACTAGACTTGATCATAGAGCATCACACAATTCTCCAAGAAATCATACACGAAGCAACAATAGGGCTATATTAGAACAGTACATCAATCACAATAAAACAAAATGAAAAGTTTGTAAAACAACTCTACTCGTTGCCACGATCACGTAGGCGTCAAATTCACCAAAAACGAAGCTACGATGGCGAAGATATGAATTTTGCAAGTTTTCTATAGACTAAAAATGCACTAAAATATGAGCTCGAAATTAAAGTCTACAAACTGGACTAACGAGGCACTAGCGCGAAGATTACGAAACTACGAAACCAACGCAATTTGAGTAGACCAAATCAGAGTTAAAATGACCATTTTGCAAAGATTTGAATTTGATGCCAAAACTGTAAATAGGATCCGGGGAAATTGGACTACGACTGGATGTATTTGAGTCCGTATTTGCTGAATTATTTTTGTGAAGAAAAGCGGCCACAAAACATGATGTGATGTCAACAAGCAAGGATTGATGTCATCGAAAGCTAGCAATAACGTCATCAAGGCTAACAAGGCAGGCAAGTTTTCGGTGAAGTCATGATCGTCGATGGAGCTTTGCTGGAGATAGATGAACATAACGTATATATATATATATATATATATATATATATATATATATATATATATATATATATATATATATATATATATATATATATATATATATATATACAGGCCTCGGTTTGACTTAAAAGGAACATGAAGATAGAGCAGGATGTGGAGAGCTCACCTAAGGATCTCTGAACAACGATGAGGACATATGGCGACGGTGTGCAGTTCGTCTTGATTTGGGCTGACTCGAGCCATGGACATACGTCCATCGGCCGGCGAAGGAAAACACTGGCGTGCTTGATTTGGAGAAGATGGTGCTTCACGTGGATTCCATATTCCTGGACATGGATGGTTAGCCGGTGTCTCTGCCTTCTTCACCGGGGATCGAAGCCCAGCAGCAGATCGGAGATGACGGAAGTGGAGCAGCTGAACGACATGCATGCACGGTAGCAGCGACTCCGGTCTTTTCTCGACGAGATCGAAACCAAGGCGGGCTCGGTGCTGGCGGCAGCAGTAGCGAGGACATCGAAACCGAGAAGCGGCGGCGGGGAGGACGAACAGTCGGGGCGCGAGGAAGCGAATCGGTGTGGTGTCCGGCTATTCGAGTCGAAAAAGAGGAACAGGACTCCCTTTTGGCAGCGAGACGAGGAGGCAAGGCAGCTGGTGGCCATGGGCCTTAGCCTGTCGGCCCAAGATGGGAGAGAGAGAGAGGAAAAGAAATTCATTTTATTTTTATTTCACAAGCTTTTGAATACTGTTTTCAAATGAATTTGAATCCTTTTGATCTTTTGGCAAAAATCAAACAATACAAAATATATTATGCTCCAGCATGAATGCATCAACATGTTTCTAGCCTTAAGATGACTTTTACCAAAAATTATTATTTTACTAAGTTCGATGCTCACAAAAATAGCATAATTAAATCATTTTAGCTATTTTAAAAACATGCAAATTTTGGTTTGTTACAAATCTACCCCCTTAAGATGAATCTCGTCCGAGATTGGAAGAGGTGATCAAAGAGATTGGGATACTACGCCATTGAACTTTCTCCACTTTTCGAGTAGCTCTTTTCTCGCATCGATATGCTTCACTTTGCACACTCTAATAACCATACTCCAAATAACCTGCTCAACCAATTCCAAAGTATTGATGGGTACTTGAATAAATCTCAGTTATCTCAAGCCAATTCTAGGTCAACTTCCAAAGTTAGACTATCCTCCTTTTTAGTAACCTTTAAGCGAATCTTTTAGCATAGTACTAATTTACTCTTCACACCGACGCTATTGACTTTTCTCATAGAACCACCTTGAGGTCACAATCTTGTACCTACTAATTCCAATCTGCATCGCAAAAACTCTTAACATGTTCTAATGTATCCCTTCCAAATCTAGACTTACATCTCTCCCACTTCATATATCCACCTTCCAATGAAAACCTCTTGACTTTCTTAGTCCAAAGTAGGTTCCAATTCAAAATATTACCATGTCAAATTGCTCAACTCTTTAAACATAATTCTTAGTCTATGGTGTCACCCAAATCTCCTTAGCATAACTCTCTTGTGCTAAGGCTTCGGTAACGACTTTTGTTTCTTCCATGATAGCATACGTGCTTCTGAGTCACTAACCTCTGTTTACTTAACCCCGCAATGATGTCACAAACTTTAATCCAATTCTTAGTGAAAATACTCTTCACTCACACATGTTCTTGTGACAACGGCCTTTTACCCAACAGGATAGTACCTGTAACCATGTCCGAGACCTGTGGGTTGTTGGCTCACTATACCTCCATATCATTATTAATTCCAATCCAAATATAATGTCACTAGGTCAACCCCAACATAGTAAAGATCCCTTTGAATTCTTATGATTGGCTTTGATGTCACTATTTATATCCAAATAAATACCTCTATGCCCCATAATGGATAACTCTAGATCTCATATGTCAATAGTCCAACTCATGTCTCCATAGTTGACGCATAATCCCTGCTTTTCTTACAAACAACACATCCACAATCTTGTCAAGGCGCATTATAAAGAAAACTCATGCGATATTACAATGCTTCCAACAAACCCCGTGATAGAACCTTTCCATTTCAAAAGAGAAATTCCTAGTCACTCTCGCATACTTAGACAGATTGCACTCAATACATCTTCCTTGAGTTCTTCACGTGATTTCACCATTTAGATATATCATGACCATGGAGAGAAATTCCTTCAACCAAACTTACTTCCCATGCTTGACATACAGTGAGGTCGTCTTGGGATATCTTAGTAGATAAAGCCAACATCATGCTCCTTTGTCATCAATGCCCACTTGTCTTGAGTTGAAAGTTTGAATTGTCAAGTGATGATAGCTTGAAGCAAACCCAATCATGAGCTCATTGAAAATGATCCATCAAGTCACTGACCAAAGAACAAAACACTTGCACCCGAGGATGTACCTCACAACAATAGAGATAGCTGCTCCGTCTAGGTAAAGTGCTTGAATGCATAAAACCTTCGTCTTGCAACTTGTTCTTTGTGGCTACCCCCTTAAGAAAAGATCAACTAGGCGAACCAAAGGGTAGCTTGCACATACTTTTAATTATTGTCATATCCTCATGCCATTTTCAGAGACTCACATCCATTGGCAGGAACATGTAACATGTAATTCTCCGTGAGCAGAAATACAGCACAATGAAACATCCATTACTACAGTTTTGTTAAACCAATGAATCCATACTTTACACCGTTGGAAAGCTTATAAAAAAAACTCCACAACTTTATTTCAGGTCACCTTACCAGATTATGATATTAAATTGGTCGAAAATAGACAAACACAAAGACTTCTCAGAACTTCCAGACAGCACAAAAACATTAGATTGTAACAGCCATAACTTCCAGCTCAGAATAGATATGAACTTGATTCTTGTTGGAATGGATATATAAGAAGTCTAGTTCTTCCCATAAAAATTTCATGACCATTGCCCAAACAGGTGAAAAATTATGACCAGAACATCACTAACTGCTCCAGATTTCTTACAGCACAGATACTTCATCTTGTGATTTTTGTAACTCCCAAACCGCAATAGCTTTTATGATGATTCTTGTGCTCAGAGAAATTTGATGAAGTGTACTTTTGTCCAGAATTTTATCAAGATATTTGGTTGAACAAAAACAGAGGTAGGAGTCAGAAGACAGATTGCACCGAGAAGACAGGATGCATAAAACAGGAGAAACCAAACCCCGACTATCTATTCATTAATCCTTATACCTTAGACCTATAAGCTAAATGAAATTGCAGATAAAACCACAAGATAATTGCACTCATTACAAAGATCTAAAACAATCATTAACATAAGCACAAAACATCTAAGCACTTAAAGTTCACAAACCACACATTACGACCGATGACTCTACTAACTTCGCGACTAACGGTTGGTTACATAGGGGACACTAACTCCTACTTCTTGAACACGATGTAACTACAACTACATCTAGGGTAACATCTCTTGCATGGGGTTGAGCGAGACATGTCTTCCACTTCATTTATCTTGGGTAATCCAGCATGACTTCTCCACTCACCTATCTTCATCAAGAGGTTCCTGATAGTGTTGCCTTACTTCTGCTAACTCTAGTTGACTATCTTCCAGCTTCTCGTGTAGGATTTGTATGGTCAAGGCCATCTCCTTTATTTGTTCATTCCGCCCGTGCGGGGTCAGTGATAACACTTTGCAACATTCCCAAGGGCCGTCGAGGAAAAATACTTTTGCAAATCATCCTCTTTATAGTCGATGCGAGCGGCTTTCTTGTTACGAACCATCTAAAGAGAGAAAACTTAGAGAACAAGGCAAGGTTTTCATAATAGAGTAGAGACAAAAGTGAGCTTATCTTTTAGAAGATAACAAGGCTAGAGAGATAAGAAATCAATAAGGATGAGAACAAAGGCTTTCAAACGAGCATCAAGGAGGAGATGAATATAAGGCTAGAGATGTAGTGGAGAAGAAAATGTCAAGGTATGTAGAACAAAGTTGTTCTAACAGTCTCAAAACCTAAAGACGACCAGTTTCTAGCTAGGCTGCGTCTATCGACATTGGTGATACCACTTGTAACACCCGGTTTAAGAACAAAGCCGGATATACACCATATGTGAGCCTTAAAGGTCAAATCTCACATATAGCCACAAATGAAAGGTTGTATCGATAAACAATGCTTAAAATATATAACGTATTTAATATTAAAGACATAACCTTAGATAATCAGCGGAAAAACAACTTTGATCTCCGGTGTAGACTCCTTTGGATCCAAACTATTTAGTTGACAACAAGCCTAAACTTCTCACGAGGTGTGTGGGGGGGAAAAACAAAGTGAGTTCATGACAGACTCAACAAGTATAGCAAAGGTAGTGTAATTCCATAGCCACGTGATCAAGTGGCCCTGAATGATGAATTGCGCATAAACAATTTAAATGAACATACAACCATTCCCTCGGTTTTCCAGGCCACCCGTATCCGTGAGCACTGGACGATATATCGATTTAACTCTGTGCGAGAGGTGTACCCTTTCCACGTAGTCGTGATTCCCATTTGCTCGGGTTAATTACTCCCATGACACTTCCAAGGTGAATAGCGGTCTCACTATAAAGACACCCTAGAGTTCGTCTAACAAGCAAGGGGCTAAATTCGTCGGATGTAGGAACCCCTTCCAATATGGCACATTCCTTCCCGGCTATACACATAAGGAGGGAAATTTTGTCCCTATACCCCGGCAATTCCTCTCACTCCGTTAGAAAAGGTCTCTTAGATGAACTAGAGCATGAGCCATGTAGCCCTCACGACTGACACGATAAGTCCCGGCTTTTGCCAAAGGATAACATTCATTATTTATGTTCATATCACATTTCATTAATCAAGCTCAAGAGATCATGGTTAAAAAAGCAAAGCCCAAACTATACTTGCCTGCAATACTTGCTCGAGACTTCCTCATATTATGCTTCCTGTCACCACCTTCGATCTTCGGATGATTCGTAGCTCAAAAGATTACTTTGATCACCACGTAAAACTCACCGACTAGACTTGATCATAGAGCATCACAATTCTCAAGAAATCATACGAAGCAACAATAGGGCTATATTAGAACAGTACATCAATCACAATAAAACAAAATGAAAAGTTTGTAAAACAACTCTACTGTTGCCCACGATCACGTAGCGTCAAATTCACCAGCGAAGCTACGATGGCGAAGATATGAATTTTGCAAGTTTTCTATAGACTAAAAATGCACTAAAATATGAGCTCGAAATTAAAGTCTACAAACTGGACTAACAGAGGCACTAGCACGAATTACGAAACTACGAAACCAAGCGCAATTTGAGTAGACCAAATCGAAGTTAAAATGACCATTTTGCAAAGATTTGAATTTGATGCCAAAACTGTAAATAGGATCGGGGAAATTGGACTACGACTGGATGTATTTGAGTCCGTATTTGCTGAATTATTTTTGTGAAGAAAAGCGGCCACAAAACATGATGTGATGTCAACAAGCAAGGATTGATGTCATCGAAAGCTAGCAATAACGTCATCAAGGCTAACAAGGTAGGCAAGTTTTCGGTGAAGTCATGATCGTCGATGGAGCTTTGCTTTGGAGATAGATGAGCATAGCGTATATATATATACAGGCCTCGGTTTGACTTAAAAGGAACATGAAGATAGAGCAGGATGTGGAGAGCTCACCTAAGGATCTGAACAACGATGAGGACATATGGCGACGGTGTGCAGTTCGTCTTGATTTGGGCTGACTCGAGCCATGGACATCGTCCATCGGCCGCGAAGGAAAACTGCTGGCGTGCTTGATTTGGAGAAGATGGTGCTTCACGTGGATTCCATATTCCTGGACATGGATGGTTGGCGGTGTCTCTGCCTTCTTCACCGGGGATCGAAGCCCAGCAGCAGATCGGAGATGACGGAAGTGGAGCAGCTGAGCGACATGCATGCACGGTAGCGAGCGACTCCGGTCTTTTTCTCGAGATCGAAACCAAGGCGCGGCTCGGTCTGGCGGCGCGGTAGCGAGGACATCGAAGCCGGGCGGCGGCGGGAACGCGTAACAGTCGAGGCGCGAGAGCGAATCGGTGTGGTGTCCGGCTATTCGAGTCGAAAAGAGGAACAGGACTCCCTTTTGGCGGCGAGACGAGGAGGCAAGGCAGGCGGATTGGTGGCCATGGGCGCCATCGGCCCAAGATGGAGAGAGAGAGAGAGGAAAAAGAAATTCATTTTATTTTTATTTCACAAGCTTTTGAATACTGTTTTCAAATGAATTTGAATCCTTTTGATCTTTTGGCAAAAATCAAACAATACAAAATATATTATGCTCCAGCATGAATGCATCAACATGTTTCTAGCCTTAAGATAACTTTTACCAAAAAATATTATTTTACTAAGTTCGATGCTCACAAAAATAGCATAATTAAATCATTTTAGCTATTTTAAAAACATGCAAATTTTGGTTTGTTACAGCGGAGGCTACGTCTTGATGATTAGGCGGCCTGCGTGCTGAAGAGCGCCAAGCAGCAGTACTCGGTTGTGGTGTACTCCTCCGTCCCATCAAGATGTCGTTGGAAATCCGTGCCCCTCTCACAAACACGCTTCTCGGGCGACATCTTCAATGGGACGGAGGGGAAGCCCCGTAGCTCATCGACCAACGCGTCATATATTTGTGCCACTGTTCTCATCTTGACGTTGAACGTCCTGGCATTCCGCTTCTTCCATATGGTCCAAGAAATCAGCATAAAGACAAAGTCGAACGCGCGCTGGAATTCACGGGGACCTCCTAGCGGGACCGCAACGACCAATCGGAGAGCGACGAGCTCGCCTTTGGTGCGAGGCGCAGTTTCCCACCCTCACGAGGAGGCGGGACCGCACCTTGCGCGTGAAAGGGCAGGCGGAGAGCAGGTGATCGTAGTCTCATCGTCCTGGCACGAGCACACAGCTTGGCTTCTCCTTGGAGTCCATGGTGCTAGCGACGTCTCCTATCCTTGATCGCACATGCATGGCTATCTAGAAGAAGAATTTTACCTTGGTGGGACAGCAGAGCTCTAGACATGCCTCGTGTCGGGCAGCTCTAGCTCACCGAATAAGAAGGTGCAGTATGCCGAGGAGGCCAAGTACGTGCCGCATGTCGTCCACTTCTAGATGAATAAGCCCGCTTGTGCGGCAAGAGTTGGAAACCCTCAAGAGTGTCCCATACCTCAAAGTACTCTAGTAGAACGGCCGTTGTGGGGGCGCAGAAGACATCCACGGTCCATTGCCTCGTTGGCGAGGGCATCTCGGACGAGCGTTTGTCATTGTGCCCCAATTGTCCAAAATAGGTTTGGGGCAGTGTGGCACAATGAAATGTTTGGGAGTCAGAGACCATCGAGAACAAGGTTGAGCTATCGTCGCCAATCTGCACCGTGTCACGGAGGCCCGGAACATGCTTTCTACGATCCGCTCCAGCCAGTTTGGTAGTCATGCTAGACCGCGTCCGGTCTCGACTGTGAATAATCCACTCCCAGCGCAGTGACGGCAACTCATCGTCACATTGGCCCGCCCGGGAGGCGGCGGGAGGGAGACTTGCCGTCCATGGAACAATGTCCCGCCGTAACCCTAGGGCGTGGATTGAGTGGGTTCGAACGGTCCCGTGCAGACCGCAGGTGCCGGTAGCCGTGGTAGCCGCCGACGGGGTGGAGGGACAGGGTCGCGGGGGTGGGTGTGGAGGCGGGGTCGAGGTGGCCGCCACCGGGGAGGCGAGCTCTCCCTCAGCTAGAGAGAGAAGGAGGTATATGACTGCCTTGCGATTGAGCAGATAGTCGTACATAGTAGGAAGTCATCTGTAATAGATGATAGGCATGGTCCATAGAAGCAGTGACCATGTGATGGAGTAGATCGCGCATGCTAGCGTTTACGTCGTTGCAAAACTCAGGAGATGACAAAAGAAACAAAGATGAAAATCATTGTTTTTATGTAGGACCTTTGGCAATCACCTTGGATAGTTGAGGAACTAAACATATGAAACTATTGCCTATAAAGTTTGATGGTTTAAAGCGACGCTATTAGTTAAGCATATAGTAACGAAGAGCCCATGATATAGATATGTTGCCATAGTATATATGTATGCCATCTCGACTGTATAACAAGATTTTAGTAAGGCATAAATTGCAATAAGTTCAGTTTATAAAAACATAAGCTGCAATCTCTACCTTTCAATCACTTTTATAAATTATAATATATTCCAGGGAGTATTTCTTAATTAGTACACACATTTAAACTAGGGAAAATTTGCTAGCGGGCAAGTTCGGTTTACAAGTTTGAGATATATATATAGATTTGCTAGAAGATATCGAACTCATTAAAATATTATTTTCTTGCTAAGAAGGTGAGAGAACAATTGAAATGATGTTCTTTTGGGTTGTGAAATAAGCAAGCAGCAATTCTACGTTGTCACTACCAAGCAAGCAGTGGTGTTTAGGTATGTGGTAAAGAGACACACCGTTGTGACCGGCATAGGAGCTCCTGCTGGCGGTGGATCTCCGTTGCCATTGCATCGGCAACTGGAGCCATCTAGATGCATACACTTGGGAATCCTTTTGAAATTAGCAGTGGATGAGATTTGATTTCCCATAACAGTCGTCTGATCTAATATGCCTGCAAGCAAATGAATTTTAGCAAAGTACCTTATCCATTTAACAGGTTGCACAAGTGACTAGTACAGCATCTTTTGCAAAATCTGGCAAGTAGGCACGCTAACACCGTGCAGGCGGCATATATACCGATTGTACAGATTAATTAACGATATTCGCAAAAAGAAAATACACGAGAACTAGGTATATGCATGCTACTACGTCTAATATTTTAGCATCTATATGTTAGGGCACACAACGGCCGTTGCAGCCGTCTGTATGGTATCAACGTTTTGCAGATAAGCCCTTCTTTTGCCGCAATGAATGAAGAAAGAGAACGACGCCGTCGTCTCGTTCGTCGACGGCACACGCTCGTGCTCCGATGCAAAATCAACGCGCTGTGCCGGCACTGCGGATCCGCTGTGACGCTCTGCGCTGGATGCTCACATGACTGGATAAGAACGATCGAATCCTGATCGGAGTACTAGAGTAGCTTTCTTTTTCGATCTACGAATGAATACAGATAGTATTATATTTGTCTACCAAAAGAAGTCGTCATCCCTTATTTGGGGTTTTTCATATTTGACTTATGGGAAGAAGATGGTATATTATATCTGATTTATTATGAAATATTATATTACATTATCATTTATATTTATATAATATATGATTTCTTTCCACAAATTTATTTTATATTCATTAGCAACACAATGGTATATAGAAATAATATTCATGATTGATCATGCTACGTACAAGCACTAAATGATTTTTATAGACAGCTAAAAAAGACAAGCGGCTGTCTCTCGGCCAGTTGTATTCTGGTTTAATTGCCTAATACATGTTGTAAATTCAAGAACTTATAGACAAGACTGTGCCTAATCAATACGCCTTAGACTTTGATCACATCATCACATCCATGCATGAACTCATTTAATAACCCCTTTCGAGTTATTAAAAAAAGACTTTGCGCTTTGCAACCTGCATGCCGGCACATTATAGGATAGTTGACTAATAAAGTGTTGCATTAATTTAAAGATCCATCCTGAAATTTAACACGCGAGTAATATGATATTTTGTTGCAACGAAGTTTCTCAAACCCAAATCATTATAGCTAATTCCAGTACGTATAAGTGAAGGTACGGTGTTCACCTTGTGTGAATTTTGAAAGCAGACATGTTCGATAACAAACAAGTCGTACAGCAAGCAACATTATTCATATGGTTGGAAGATAATTATCCCAACAAAATTCCATGACAGGAAGGAACCAAGTAGTTGCCAATAGCCATATGCACACCCATGATATGAAATTATTATAGTAATATATATAAGAAAGCACCACTCAATTTTGCATCATAGATTTACTCGGTCAATAAATATATAAGTGACATTAAGAAATGCCCTATCTCTGCTGCACACACAGTGTCAATTATCCAGCTGTAAAACCCTAAAACTGCCTAAAAAATTTGGGAGATTGCAAGACTAGAAACAAAAATATAATATCCTGGGGGTTTTGATGCACCAAAACACACAGGAACATCTGCTTGCGATAGGCTTCGAAATCTCAAAAAAGTTGTTTTCGAAACCGAAAAGCACCCACACGGGCACACGGCCACACATCAAGCTAGCACTAAATTGAAGCCACAGATCGAGAGGAACATCGATCAAAATCTCACGATGGTTTCCAAACCGAAAATCACCCACACGGCCACACATCTAGCACCAAATTTGAATCCACGCTCAAAACAAGGGAAAAGACGTAATCTGCATACAGCGATCGATCGAGAGCAGGAAGGCAATATTCTTACGCTTCTAGAAGAGCAGCGCAGGCATGAATGAACGATCGATAAGATGATGCGGCTTTGAAGACGTACCCTGCGGAGAAGTTTCTGGAAGCAGAGGTTGATTAGAGAAAGGGGACGATGTGCTAGAGAAGAGAAGGGAGCGGAAGAGTTGAAGAACTGGAGATCTCTTCTCACCTTAGGCGACGACGTCCATCTCGCTCTTTGGCAACAGAGGCAAAGAGATGGTGATGGGGTGCTGGAGGACTTATACCCAGCGCCGAGTTGGCTCTGGTGACGGCGCTCTCTCGGTTCGGTTGGTCGGGTCGGCCGGTGTGGCTTCCTGCGCGCTGATTACTTTACTGGGTTACTACTGCTTTGTGTTAATCTGATGCGAAATGCGAAATGCGAGATGCAGTTTACTATTCGTGTTTTGGTTTGCCAGAGTAATAGCAAAATAAAGTGGCTGTAACTAACTTGTTACATCAGCGGCCTGCGCTGCAGCGGAAGTCGGCCAACTTTTTCACAGCTAGCTGTACCTCGATCTCGCGGCATGGCAGGCAACTGACAGGAGCCCGCGCGCGCGCGGCGCGTTGGCGATCCTCCGGGCGCGGCGAGGCTGCAGTCGGCGAAATATGCCCGGCCGCGGTACCACGGCGGCATCGGTCGAAGAACGATGATGACGACGGGAGGGGAGTACGTGAACTAATCCTAGCCGGACGGTGCTGCGCGCTGCCGCGCCTCGTCGCCTAGGGAACGGAACGAGAGGGGAAGCGGCGTGGGCGAAGGCGGCGGCGTGGGCGAAGGCGGCGAGGCCGGCTCGTGCCCTCGGTCTTCGTGTGGTTTCAGGTGGTGGTGGTGGGGCTTCCGAGCGTACTATCACGATATCAGACTCAGCCGCGTTCTGTGGCGCCCCACCTGTCGAGTTGACGAGCCACGACAGCGGTAAGAAGAGCACGGGCGGCACGTTTGACACCAAAGTTTACTAC
This sequence comes from Themeda triandra, assembly GCA_018135685.1. Lineage (NCBI taxonomy): Eukaryota > Viridiplantae > Streptophyta > Magnoliopsida > Poales > Poaceae > Themeda > Themeda triandra. The sequence continues at coordinate 400,464 of JAENPR010000575.1, forward strand.
TACTACTAGTAGTATTAGTAGCTAGCCAAATTTTAATCCCTAGCTAGAAGACGGTTAATTTTTTGCCAAGATATTCAAACTAGTTAGCTAATTAATTTGGACAACCTCAGCTAATTTAGGTTATAAAGTTTGAGTGTTTAACCCCATCTAGTAGGGATCTTTGGAATTTTACTAGACCAGCAACGAGAGGCTAGCTCCGCTGGGAGCTGGTAGCTTTTTCGTGCTGCGCTGCGTCTGCGTACTCTACGTGCTTCTGTCAGGCGTCAGGGGTGCAGTTGGAGACAGCGCGGTGGCAAAAAGCATGCGAGTCGGAGCGTGAGTTGTTTGGCAGGGCGATGCGGCTGCCGGTCCCTCCGCACCGGCGCACACGAAGCGTGCATTTCACTTCCACCGTGCGGACGGCGTAGAGTTAAACCAGGTGAGAGGATTTTAATTAGGTACGTGCATGCGCTACTAAAACGTCTAATATTTTATGTTGAACCTGATCACATCGTCACATGATTGCATGCAACGTACGTACTAGTGTCATTATCAACTCCCTGATAAACATATAAATATGTTCCCAAAAAAAGATAAACATGTAAATATTACTATTTTTTATAAACTTAATTAAATTTTAGGAAGTTTAACTAGTACTACTAAGGGCATTCACAACGCAGGATTCTATCACATCCCAAGACTATTTATTACACCTTATTTACGGTATTTATTTGACAAGACCATATTTATCAAGAAAAGACAGAGAAAAAAACAAGACTCCAAGCCTTTTTTTCTGGTTCACAACGCTCGGCGTAATAGATAAGTTTGACTACATGATAGCCTGACATTGTGACAGCTCTAATAACGTTGCGACATTGTTTTTAGAAGGTTCAGCAGGTGGGTTTTTTTTGAGATGGAGGAGTTATGCAACGAGTCCGCTAGTGCCGCGCAGCGACACATGCCAGTAACATGCCAACTCCTTGTCTTTCGTGTGTCAGATGAACCTGAGTTTGTCGCAGGCTCGCAATTGCCATTTGCCACCATTGCGGAGAAAACGGGGCAACGAGATGTCCTCGGCAGAGGGGCATTTCAGTCCTTCACACACGGCACCGTTGCGACTGGCGAGCGGCGCTCTCCTCTCCGCTCTGGCCCCACCCGCTCCGTTTTAGACGCAGCAGCCTTTTCCCCTCCCTCGCAGAAAGCCATGGCAGCTGCTCGCCTTTCTGCTCCTCTCCACCATGGCCGCCGTCGTCTCCCACTCCCAAGCATCTCCTCCAGCACCACGGCCACGGTCCCCGTCCACACAACCACCACCACCACCACCGCACCGCGTCCATGATGACGGCCACCGACCACCTCGACACCGCGCCGTCGATGCACCAGAACCGCGCATGGCGAGGACGCCATGGCGGCGATGGGCGCGGACGCGGACGCGGCGGACACCCTCGCCGCCCACTCCCTCCTCGCCGCGGGGGATCCGGTGCCGCCCTCCCTCGCGCCGCCGCAGCCGCAGGTTGAGGAGGAGGGTTGGTCCGAGTCGGAGGCCGCGGCTCTTCCTCCCGTCGTCGACGAGCCGTAACGCGACGCGGCGAGCCATCCGCCGCCTCCTCCCGTCGTCGAGGAGCCGTACCGCGACGCGGCGAGCCTTTCCGCCTCCCGCCCACGACGACGCTGCGCGGGCCGCGGGCGGTGTCCTCGGCACGGGCGACGACCTCGGTCTCCTGCAGATCGCCAAGCTGCTCGCGTCGCTGGGTACAACGAGATGGCTTCGTCGGCCACGCTCCTCGCCGACTCGACGCCCGTCGTGACATGGCCTGGGGCGATCACCGTCTTAGCGGCCCCGAGTGCTCGCGACGCCACGCCAAGCTCGCCGCCGCGCCCGCGATGAAGGTCCCGTCGGCTTCTGCCTCGACGTCGCGGCCCAGCCACAGCGCGGGGCGGGCCCTTCTCCGTCCACAACACCAACCTGTATGTCAACGGCGTCATGGTCGACCTGAGCTCTACGACGACGGCCTCTACGGCTTCATCTCCCACTCCTCCTGCGTCGCGGATGCGCAAGTGCACCGCCACCACCACCTCACCGCTAGATCGACAGCGACCGCCGCCTCCGTCGTGCGCATCATGATCCGAGAAGCCATGTCCCGCCTGCGCGACAGCGGCTTCGGCTACGTGGCGCTGGCCATGCGAGTCAAGTTCCCCGAGCTGGAGAAGCTGTCCAACCTCACGGTATTCGCGCTCGACGGCCAGGTCATCTTCACCGGTGGAGGCCACTGCTACATCTCGGCGGTGCGCTTCCACATCGTCCCCGTGCACCGCCTCACCCGCGCCGACCTCCTGCTCCTCCGCCCCGGTACCGTACTTCCCACCCTGGCCGGCGAGGACCAGACCTCGGCGCCGGCTCCGCCACGGATCTACAACATACCCGTCAAGGAACCTGACGTGGTGATCAACCTCGCGCGTCGCCGTCCACGGCGTCTACCTCCTGTTCCCCCCGCCTCCACCTCACCAACCGCCTCCTCGGTGGCCGTCGCCTCCGATCTCCAGACGACCGTTGCGGCGTCGCGGGACCCTTCGGCGACTGCGCCTCCACACCGATGACCTCTGCGACGATCCCACCCAGCTGATCAGGGCTACGGCGAAGTGCAGTGGTGCGTGAGCCCGTCCGCTCTCTTCTTCCGAGTTTGATTTTGAGCATGCAGTTTAGTTGTTGGATGATGGATGAGATTTTGGTAGTCGGATACTTGGATTGATGGATGTTCATGTCGTCGCGTGATGAAATGTATCCGCACTGCTGCATGGTGAACGAATTCTTGATGGACCTTTTTGTGGCGTTGCTGTTTTGCATGATTTGGTAAATTATTAATGTTCTGTTCAATTCTGTTCTGCATCTGTTTGCTCTGTTCTGTGGGTGGTTGTTTCTGTTTAATTGCATGTGCTCTCTGAATGTCATTGCTAGCAATGTGTTCTATTGTGATCACTGATAGTTGCTTGTTGGTACATTAAGTTCATATGCGTCTCAACTGATCGTGATTACTTGGAACATTAGGTCCACGTGGTGATAGTAGTTGTTTGCTTTCTGAATATCCAGTTCCAGCAATCTATTGATCTACTGTGAAACTGTGATTTGAATCTGATAGGTCTCTGTTGATCATGCTGGTTTGGTTGGGATATTCAAGTTCAGATGGTCAAGTAATCATCTCCTCAAGTCTGTTCAGCTGTTGAAGATTGTGCTCTTATGATTTATCCTTTGCCACTTCTGATTGTGAGTAGGTCGGAGTTTCTTGTGGCCTGCAGTCTGCTTGGCCTTGGACTCTTGGTACATCCAGATTCCTCTGATCAAGGTGCCATATGGTTCTGATGCATAAGGTGAGTTCATGTGGAATGTCGTGTTAGATGGTTCGAACATGGACCGAGTGTTGGATGGTTCCGAATATGGACCGAGTATCGTGCAATGAATGGAACTTCCGTTTAGATTTGGTTTGCGGTGCCAATCACCTTTCTGAAATGTTAATGGTGTATTCTGTTTTCCTTCTTTTGTGATTCGTTTCAGGTCCATTGATGCTAGCTCTTGCATGAGTGCTCTCTGAAGTGGCCTTCATTGAGATGTCCAGTTTACATGGTCTCCAGGCTTGCAATCCCTGAATCTCTACTTCTCTAGTAGTACAGTAGAAAACAAGGTCTGATATCTGAACACAAAAGTTGGGAGTCATTGGCTTCTCTGGATTCCGTAGAGATGTACATTAGAATTTACAACATGGATGCAGTGCTGGTGTGGGTGTGTCTTTTTCCAGCACAGCGTGCTTTGTTGTTTCAGGATTTTCATAAATGTTCTTGTAATTTGGATCCTGGTCTCCTGGACCTGGACACTCACCTATATTTCTGTCAGTCAGTTGCTGAACGTTGGCGTGCGTGGATTTGTATCTGGTTCATTCTTTATCTGCCAATGATATGATTTCATCCGTTCGAATAAAATCCCGGCTACACTGAATTTATAGGCATGCAATTCAATGTGATAGTTCATTCTTTGCCTGGCGCCCTGGCGCAATAGTGAAATTGTTCACCAGAACACTGGGTGGCTATAAGTTTTTTTATTTCCTGGTAAATATTGGGGTTCCAAAAAATTTTAAATGTCAAAATGGGAAGGAATATACAATGGATGTCAAAGGTGCAGTGTTAATTAAACTGGCGCAGTATATTTATATTCAGGAAATGCCCAATGTGTGCTGGGTTGCAGTGGCTTACACTGTCAACCATTCATGTCAACCGATAAGTTCGGGAGGGAGTGCATGTGGCCGATCAATCACGCAGGGCATTCCAATTCGTTCGTGCCAACTGATGTGATATGCTGGGGAGACGATCGATGGGACGATTCGCTTTTTGCAGCCAGGGAGACGTAGTACGTTCGAGCGCCGACTTTAGAGTACAGTCGGAGGTCGTCTGGTTACGAGCTGGTTGAGCCAGGGATACAATGCCGATGCCGAACGACGAGCAGCAGCTGCGCGTGTGACGAGCCAGGCGAGCCGCGCGCGAGGGACACACCTGATGCTCTGGCTACGAGCGGTTGCGTACAGGAGGACCACGCCTTTGTGCCGCGCGGACGAGGTGGAGGAAGCGGCCCGCCTGCATGGCTGCCCGCCTGCATCGCTTCAAGCGGACGGTGGGGGCTCGGCCAGTCGGCCGCGCTGTGACGGCGAAGAGAAAGGCGGAGCGCGTCTGCGACGCCGGAGGAAAAGAGACGGACGTCGGTGTTATTGGCGTGATGGGCTGAAATGGGCCACACGAATTGGCCTGCTATACGATTTGGTGAGGCTGCGGCCGTTGGATTCTCGGCGGACGGTCTCCGACTGTACTACTAAAGTCGGCCTCAGCGACTGCAGAGGATCTCCTTCCGCGACAACGGGACGCCAGCTCGCGGTTCGGTGCAGACTCCTGGTTCAAGCACCCACGGTGCCAGCGGCCGAGTTGCGGTGCTCCGTCGCCTCCACATCGAGGCCGGCCGATGGCTCGATGCCCGGACCGGCTGGTTGAGCAGAGCGTACCACGCCGCTTGGGACGACGATGTCGAAAGACTCATGTCGAAATGAGCGAGCCACTCTGGCCACGCACTCTGGAGCGGCGGAGCTCTGGACAAAATGGACAATGCTGGGCGCCATGGTCGTAGATTCCTCGCCATCGCCTATAGACGTTGACCGTGGCAGCCGCCCGCCGGCAAGG